>CM055441.1:10110089-10152899 GCA_029228465.1 Salix viminalis
AAGAATTGAAGATCAAGTTTTTAAGTGCTTTTAGTTTTGATTTCATATTGTAATTCGGATTATTAATATCCTTAGTGTTCTTAGTCTATTACAAAGCATTGTTTAGCTTAATTCAGCTTAAGAGTCAATAATTGTAGAAAAGTCAACTCTAACAGATTTTTTGAAAAACTAGCCGTTGTAATCGCTTGATTCTTATAAATAAGACTTTATGGGATGGCAAGTAACCATATGAAGCTATTCTGCCAATGTGTGATTGTTCTCTACTCAAAACTATCAATTTCAGAAGTTCGCTTTTTCCGAAAAATACATTCCCGCTTTCAATCTCTACAAGAATAGCTTTTCGAGATTTGTAGAGTTCGTCCGCATCTAATCTCTACAAGATTTGTTTTTTTTCACTGAAATTCTCGAAATTATCTCTTAAAATTCAACATGGTATCAGAGCAGAATAGGTCTTAGAAAGGGATTACTTGGGAAACACGAGTGAATCAAAAAAAAGAGGGTGAGATTGTTCAAGATTTAAGAAAATCTTGAAAGAAGGAAAAAGAAGAAGTTCTTACTCCGGAAAATTCGTAATCAAGAAATCAGCTTTTATTCCGATTTCTTCTCAAAGGGGGTAATCAATTGATATCCCTCGTTCTTTGTTTTGTAAAAAGAAAATCACCAAGAAAGAAAGGAATCCAAAGTCGACAAGAATGGACTCCTCATTTTCTTCAAAGTCTCCAAGATTCACAGTGAGAATTATGGAGTATGGGTCATGAAGATGAGGATGTATTTGAAGGCATTTGATTTGTGGGAGGATGTTGAGAATGAAAGGGAACTGAATCCCTTGAATGAAGATCCAACAATGGCACAACTAAGGTACTTTTAATGAACAAAGAACAAAGAAGTTCAAAGCTCTTACCCCTGCATTCACAATGCAGATGAATGAGGAGATTTTTTTTCAAGAATTATGGCATGCTAAAACAGCCAAGGAAGCTTGGGACAAGTTGAAGGCTGAGTTCCAAGGAGATGAGAAATCCAAGAGGATGCATATCATGAATTTAAGAAGACAATTCAAGGCATAAAGATGAAAGGATCGAAAACCGCCAAGGAGTTTTCATCAAATGTGTCAAAGATTGTAAATCAAATGAGAATGCTTGGAGAAGAAATGCAAGAATCGAGAGTTGTAGAGAAGGTTCTCGGGTCGGGCTTTGCCGTAAAAATTTGAAAACAAGATTTGCTCATTGGAGGAGTCTAAAGATTTTACTACAATGAGCCTTCAAGAACTCATTAATGCACTCGCGAACCGTGGAGCAAAGGCGTGCATTGAGACAGAGAATACAAGTGAGGAAGCCTTTGCCGTTGGATTCAAAGGAAGAGCAAGGTTCCGAATTCCCTGAATTCACAAGTGTTCTTCAAGAACCCGTGAAAACTCAAATTCGAAATTCATGGCGAGGAGAAATTGGCCAAATAATCAAACACAAGGCAACAACTTCAATGCAAGGTGGAAGGATAGAAGAGAGCCACTTCCCACCCGCAAGTACCGTCGAAAAAACAATCATATTGAGTCATCTTGTTGGTTCAAAAATGTACAATGCAGAAAGTGCAAGCAGTTCGGCCACATTGAAAAAGTGTGCAATGAAGACAATGCAAATCAAGTTCAAGTTGCTGAAGTGGAGGAGAACAAAGAGGAAATGCTATTCTCAGCCACTGAAGCACACAAATACATCAAACCCGAGGTAACCAATCAAACTTGGTTAATTGATAGTGGTTGCACAAACCACATGTCCGCCGATTTGAGCTTGTTTGAAAATATTGATACAAACTATAAGTCTAGAGTCAAGGCTGCTAATGGACAGTATGTAGGTGTTGAGGGCAAAGGTGAAATTGATATTGAAACTCTAGCTGGAACCCGAAATTTTAAGGATGTGTTGTATGTGCCAGAAATTGCACAAAATCTAATTAGTGTAGGTCAACTGCTAGAGGATAGTTTCTCATTGTTCTTTATAAATGATGTATGCACAATTAAGGACAATCATGGGGTACATCTATTCACTGCTAAAATGTCTAATAGATGCTTTAGTATTCAACTAGAACACCAAAGCACAAACACAAACACAACTACTGAAAATGAAGAAGGAAAAGCAGATGCAGGTTCATTATGTGGAAGTACTGAATTAGCCGACAAGTACAACTATGATGATTATGTTAATGAGTCTATGTGGAGGGATAAACAGAGGTCAGAAAAGAAACATGAGATGTTGAAGGATTATGTGAATATAGATTCACAGATCTTGTGCACTTCTGAGATTGCTGACATTAATAGTGATGGAATAGCTGAAATGAGTGTTACAAGTTCACATTACATTGATCATGAGTGTTATGATGAACCTGAGTATGTGAAAGAGCTTGGTGATATAGATGTTGGGAAATATGTTGCTAGTTCTATTGTAGTAATCAACCTTGATACAAAGCAAGTTAAGTGGAATCGACATCTAGAGTTAAGAGCAAGTACTGGAAAATCTAGTGCATATACATACTCTTCACCTTCAGTGATTGACTCAGTGGTTGATTTGGATGGTAATGGGAACTTAGATATTCTTGTTGGGACTTCATTTGGCTTGCTCTATGTCCTGGATCAACATGGAAATACTACTAGGAAAAAAATGTCCCTCCCGAGAATGGCTAAAACTCAAGGTGCCGCAGCTTGTACCGATATTAAAAATGATGAAGAAATGGTTGTCGAATTTAGAACCAATATGAGAGGCAAGTTCGAAATAAATGAACTTGGACCTTTAGACTATTTTTTTTGGGATTAAAACTAGCGGATGAAGGCTACCGTGGTGTTTCAAAACCAATGCACCACCAAGCTATCGAACAAGGGTGCAAGGGAAAAAATTCAAGGTCGTGAACGCATCAAAGGTGCCGGAAAAAGAAACTCTCCAAGGAAGATGGTGCTACCTCGTGCGATGGCGTAACCTATAGAATGCAAATTAGAAGACTACTATATCAATCATTCACTCAACCGTAAAGAAAAAGCTTTACAGGATTTGAACCTTGATCAAGGAGAGCCAACTCGATGGAATATGCACCGTGAATCAAGGGGAGTGTTGGAATTTGAAGTCGATTCCGCACTGCCACGATGCTAACAAAGTCTCGCTAAACAGATCATGAAGAACTCGAAGAATTGAAGATCAAGTTTTTAAGTGCTTTTAGTTTTGATTTCATATTGTAATTCGGATTATTAATATCCTTAGTGTTCTTAGTCTATTACAAAGCATTGTTTAGCTTAATTCAGCTTAAGAGTCAATAATTGTAGAAAAGTCAACTCTAACTGATTTTTTGAAAAAACTAGCCGTTGTAATCGCTTTGATTCTTATAAATAAGATTTATGGGATGGCAAGTAACCATATGAAGCTATTCTCGCCAATGTGTGATTGTTCTCTCTACTCAAAACTATCAATTTCAGTAAAGTTCGCTTTTTCCGAAAAAATACATTCCCGCCAATCTCTACAAGAATCAGCTTTTCGAGATTTGTAGAGTTCGTCCGCATCGAATCTCTTACGACTTGTTTTTCACGAAATTCTCGAATTATTTCTTAAAAATTCACAACCCGATAAACAACCCATATCTGTTAGAAGGTCTCGCCACACAAGTTCACAAGCAGCTAATCGCCATTGCACGCGTATTCTGCCGCAGACTCGAGTGAGCTACGACATCGCTTTCTCTTGCTCTTCCACGACAAAGATTACCTCCAACAAACATACAATATCCATGAGTCGAACGTCGATCAAGTTGATTGCCCGACCCTAATCGAGTCATCAGATATCCTATTATGTTGGTATGGTTGTTTCTGGTCATGACAATTCCGCGGCCGATAGTGCCTTTCAGGTATCGCAAAATTCGCTTGACCATGCTAAAGTGATGAACAGTTGGAGCATGCATGAACCGGTCGACCGTGATCGATCACAGTAGGGTAATATCCGGACGAAAGTGATCGTCGATAAATAAGTTTACCTACAATTTGTTGATAATATTTAGGCGAGGGAAGGGTCGTACCTGCAAGAGATAATTTTAGTTTGCTATCAACAGGAGTAGCGGAAGGTTTAGTTGAAAGCATACCTGCATCTTGGAGGACATCAAGTGTGTATTTTCGTTGATTAAGGAACAATCCTTTCTTGGATGAAGCCATTTCAATCCCAAGTATTTTAAAGGACCAAGGTCTTTAATGGGAAATAATTGTTGAAGAGTTTTCTTCAATTTAGCAATTGAGTCAATATTATTTCCTGATATAATTAAATCATCTACATAAATTAAAACCATCAATTTATCATCATTTTTAAATCGGATATATAAGGAAGAATCAACAGAGCTTTTGCTAAAACCTAATGTATCAAGAGCTCCACTAAGCTTTGCATGCCATGCACGGGGACTTTGCTTTAACCCATAAATAGATTTGTGAAGCTTACATACCAAATTAGGTGTGGCACTTGAGGAATGACCAGGAGGAAGCTTCATAAACACTTCTTCTTCAAGATCTCCTTGTAAAAAGGCATTTTTTACGTCCATTTGAGATAAAAAAACCATCCATTATTGACTGAAACAGATAAAAGAACTCTTACAGTGGTCATTTTGGCAACAGGAGCAAATGTCTCCTTGTAATCCACACCAAATTCTTGAGTATAGTCTTGAGCCACAAGGCGAGCTTTGTGTCGATTAACCGATCCATCAGAGTTGAACTTGGTTTTGTATATCCACCGGCTACCAACTGCATGTTTACCTTTTGGAAGGGGAACTAGACTCCAAGTATTATTATCAGCTAAGGCGGTCAATTCCTCCTCCATATCTTTTCTCCATACCAGTTGAGATTGAGCTTCAGCGAAATTTCTAGGTTCATGTTCATTGGATATGGCTGACAAAAAAGCAGAGTGTGAGGGTGAGAGTTTAGAGTAATCCAAATAATTCAAGACAAGATACCTGACTGTATAAGCCACATAGTCTTGAAATTTGGAAGGGCACTGACGGGTACGTGAAGGATTGCGTCTTGGAGTTGGCACTTCGTCTGACAAATTGGGGGATATAGATGTTGGTGGCGTGATTGCGCACGTGAAGGATCGTCAACCGGGATGATTTCATTTGGATCATTGAGCTTAGTGGGCCTAGTCACGCCGAGGTCGCAGATATCCGCTTCTAGGAAGAGGAACTAGATCCTCCAAGGACTCCCCCGATTAGGAGTATTGAAATAAGGGATTGGTTTCGATAAATCGAACATCTCTGACGACATAAAGCTTTTGACGCATGATATCATAACATTTATACCCTTTTTGGGTATGAGAATACCCTAAGAAAATACATTTGGAAGCTCGAGGGTCTAGTTTGTCACGCTGATTTGAGTGAAGGTGAACAAAGCACCGGCACCCAAAGATCTTCAAATGTGAAATATTAGGAGGTTTACCCCTGCAAAATTTCAAGAGGACACTCGAAAATCCAAGATTTGACTCGGGTAAGCTGTTAATAATATAGGTAGCAGTAAGAATTCCATAGGACCAAAAATTTTTTTGGGAACATTCATTTGAAGCATTATAGCTCTAGTTTTTTCTAATAAATCCTCGATTTTTACGTTCAAACGAACTCCATTTTGTCGAGGAGTATTAACACAACTAGTTTGATGAATTATTCCATTAGAAAGAAAAATAATTTTCCATATCATGAGATGTAAATTCGTGAGCCATTGTCGATCGAAGATTTTTAATATGTGTAGAAAATTGGGTAGAAACTAGTTTGTGAAAATCTTTAAAGCAGTTAAAAAACTTTATTTTTTGATTTTGGTAAATATATCCATGTAACTCTTGAAAAATCATCAATAAACGTGACAAAATATTTAAAACCATCAATTGATATTGAAAAAGATCCCCATACATCTGAGTGAATAAGTTCAAAAACTTGAGACACTTTGGACAAAGATAATTTAAATGGAAGTCTCGCTTTGATTTGGAAAAAAATGACACATATCACAATCATAATCGCTCTCTTTGACGATTAGGTTTTAATTTTGAGATGACGTAGTCGTAAGCATGAGCCGTGATGAAAATGCCACAATTGATGATCATTGAGCTGAGAATAAATAGCTTGTAGTCCTTTCGGAACTTCGGAATCACAGAAAAAATAGAGATCATTCAAATGAAATCCTTCACCAATCTTTTGTTTGGTGTAATGGTCCTGAAAAAACACCTTAAACGGAGTAAATATAACATCACAATTAGGGAAGTGGTCAACCTTTGAACGGATAATAACTTAAATGGAAATGAAGGCACATATAAAATATCAGAATCAATAGTTTTTGATGCAATTTTAATTTTTCCCTTGCCTTTTACTGCCGCAGTAGATCCATTAGCAATTGAAACAAAGGATGATATCGGAAAGGGGATAAAATCATGAATTTTATTCAATTTATTTGTCATGTGATCACTTGCAACTCAATCCACAACCCATATATTATGTAAATTACTTAATTCTAAGGCGCTCATAAGAGCAATACACATACCTTTGGAATTTTTTTGCATAATCACGGGTCAACCCAGCTGAAGTCACGGGTCAACCCTAGTGAGTCACTGGGTCAACCCGACAAAATTGATAAAAAACGCAGTTTGCATCGTTGTTCTCGGCCGAAGCTTCCTTCTCCTCCACCAAATCGCTTTTTTCTTGAGAAAACTCGGCAAACTCATTTAGCAAATTCATAGGACTTCGTGTAGTTCGGTTCATGATTAGCAACATTAGCCCTAGGTTTAAAGGGTTTCCTTTGGTTTCCGATCACGATTTCCCAAATTTCGGGTTTCAATTCGGGATGAAGGATCCAACAGCGATTCATTTGGTGTCCCATTGAATTACAGTAATTGCATTTTAGGTTAGAACGATTACCTCCCGAAAGAAGCTTTTTCTCGTGTTTTTGAAGGTGCTCTATTCTTCAATTTTCTCAAGCGATGAACGCACGAAGCTTCGCCATTTTGTTGGGTTTTCTCTTGTCATCACTTTTCTTCTAATTTCTTCCCTTTTGGATAGTTGCACGCATACACCCTTTAATGGGGAAGCTCATCATTCATCAATATATGGCTTCGAGGTCTTCATTGTCCCGATCCTAGGCTAGCCAGGAGTTGAAAAATCTGATCTTCTTCCCTTATGCATCGCATGAGAACAATTGGGTCTATTGTGGGTGGTCCGTAAATGTCCAATTCATTCCACAAACTTTTGAATTTGCTCAATAATTGCACGCTAAGGGTCGACTCATTTTGGTGAAGCCCCCGCAATTTCTTGTTGTATTTGAAATATATGGGCCGAGTAGTTTTGATTCCCATACATTTCCTTCATCGCCTCCCATAGTTCCAATGAAGACCGGTAGTAGCTCGAACATCTCAAAGCAAGGTTGCGCTCCATGGAGTTCAAAATCCAGGACATCACCATCCGTCCTTGGCCAACCAATTGTCAAATTCGGGGGAGCTACTGCTGCCGAGCTAATTCTTTTCTCGTTGATGAACCCCCAAACCGAGACCTACCACCAAGTGCAATGGTCACTACTCTTGACCAAGGTAAGTAATTGAACTCATTGAGCAACACCGTGGTTACTTTTTTGGGAGGAATTTGCATCACTGCCGATGCTTGAAGAAGTAGTAATTCTTTTTAGAATTACTTCCAGACTCTTGACTGTCCATGACTGTCAATTGTTAACAATCGAGAAAAAAAAATTGCAGAGGTAATGAGCAGGATCACAACTTTGATACCATGAAGATTTTAAGGGATTTCTGGAATGAAGAAGATGGACTGATAATTGCTGGAATTACAACAATGTTTATTGTATTGAATCATAAATTATGTGTTTGTACAGTGATGAATTTATACATGAATAAAAGACAGCTGCTAACGGTATTATTGTCGTTAGTATTTATTACATTAATTAAGAACACATTAACAAAGTGCACTGCCTTTGATGATGCCATTAATGCTGTAATCTCCAACAGATGGTTCATTTTTAAGGTTCAAAAGTGCTTGAAGCTTAAAATTGAAGCGCAAGGGAGATTCCTTGGGAGAATTGTGGAGGAAAATCAAAATGGAAATCCAAAATACACCAAGTCTTCCTCCCGGGTATCATTCCCGTCTCTTTGCGATTCAGAATCAAATGCTAAAGGAATTTGAAACTGATTCGGAGGGCGGGAAAGCTGAGATACAGTCTGAAGAAGACTTCCAAGCTCTTAAGAGATCAAGGACCGAGAACCATGTTTTTTTGCCTTCACAGTATCAACTGGAACCTCTCAATTCAGTTCCTCACAATCAAAACATGGTTCTTCAAAGAGATTCAAAATTTTCACATCCATCTCATGATGTCGACTTCATAGGCACGAATCCAGGTTGCAAGAAAACTGACCAAATATTTTACTCAAGGGATCTAATTGTAAACCCGTCCAGTAAAGCCTTAAATTTTTTGACTTTTAGCTTCTTTCTAGTTGACTTGTAATCTGATAACTTGTCGGAATGAATTTTACTACACAATATAACCTCTTCTGTTGGTGAAATATGATTTACTTCTGGATTGTTTGGATTTTATCAGTAGAGCAAGCACTGGCCGTTGCGAATGAAATAATTAAGTGCCGCAATGCTTTTTAGAAGTATTTTAGAAAAAAAATTAATTTTTATTTTTTATTAATTTTTTTAATATTTCTAATTTATTTTGATATTTTAATATTAAAAATAATTAAAAAAAAAATATCATTTTAATATTTTTATAAATAAAAAACAAGTTCAACAAAATTCTCAAATAATACTAAGTTTCAGCATTCATCGGTTGTAAGGCCCAGAGCACACAGCTCAAGGCCTGCCAACTCATGGAATGGACAGGTAAAGCTGACTTCATTTTAATATTCTTAAAGCTAAATCGAGTTTTGATCTTTAATTAAATCATTACATCATACTAAATTAATATATTATTTAGGGTGTATTTCGGAATGCTTTTAAAAAGTATTTTTGAAAAAAAATAAAAAATTTACTTCAAATTAATTTCTTTTCATGTTTTTAAATCGTTTTTATTTTCATGTTAAAAATATTTTTTTAAAAATAAAAATATATATTATTTTAATACATTAAAAAAAAAACATTTACAATACTTGTTGTTAAGAAAAAAGATGGAAAATTAAATGCCCTGAATTGGGTTGCTATGACAATTTGGGCTGGAATTAATTTATAACATGTAGTTGAGTTAATTTTAACCTCTTTTTTCAATCAAGATATTTGGTGAGTTAAATAGCTTATACTTTTATCACTAAATCCTATACATAATTGTATTTTAAATCTATGTTTTGCATAAGTTAAAATAACATGAGAGTGTTTAGAAGTGTGATAAAAATTGTTTTTTAAAATATTTGTCTTTCAAAAATATATCAAAATAATATATTTTTTAAGAATAAAATCTCTTTTTAATATTAGCACATTAAAATAATCTAAAAACATTAAAAACAATTAATTGAAGGCAAAGAAAACATATTGAAAAAATAAAATGCTTTTGAATGCAAAAAAATTTAGAAACAACTCCTTAGAATACAATTGAATTACAATCTCATTACTCCAAGATTAGGTTATAAAGTTAGTCATCTAGTCAATTCATCAATATATTGGTTAAATTATTGCATGGACTATTGGATATAAGATTGTTAAGTTTATTCTTGTTGGAGTTTTGTTTTTTCAATTAGAACAATATATTTTGGTTTTGGTTTTGGCTTACCGTTTTCAGGATTGTACTAAGTATATATATCTTCCAAATATTAATTCAAAAAATGTAATTTTAATTCAAATCCTAAGATAAACTCAACTTGAAATTATGCAATCTAAATTTTAAACACAAGTTAAAAAGTGAGAGTTAAACCGATATGATTCAATCTATTCAACATGTCCCAAAACAATCTGAATGATTGATAAAATTATAGTTTAACTAAAAAAAATAATTCAAAACAACTTATTCCTTTTTTAAAGAAAATATTGGATCTAAAAACATATTGGATTCACCTATGTCAATCTAAATTAACCTTTCAGATTAAGACCACACTAACCCCAAATAAAATAAAACAAAATAAATTATGAAGCTCAATTACTAATTAAACCATCATTGAATGATGAAATTGAAAAAAAAATTAATTTTGAAAAGACACAATAAAATAATATTTTTTAACAGAGTTATTGAATTTATTTGAATGAAATCACAAAAATGTCATTGGCAGTCTCTCAATGACTTGTTAAACTTTAATTGCCATAAAATTTTAACTTGTAATATAGCAATATATTTTTTAACAAAGTTATTGAATTTATTTGAATGAAATCCAAAAATATCATTGATAGTCTCTCAATGACTTTTTAAACTTTAATTGCCATAAAATTTTAACTTGTAATATAACAATATATAAGAAGATTTATCGTAATTTTTTTTAAAAAAAATACTATTTGACCATAATAAAATGATCGAATGAAACTTATATATATTTTGACCGCTATTGAAGTGGGATTTAAGAATAGATTGAGATTTCAAGCAGGATAATTTTTATTTTATTTTTTAAATTAAAATAAAATAAAATAAAATATATTTACTATTTTAAATAGATAACATTAAGTCTATATGAAGGTAATACTTCTTACTTACAAAGATATAAACGGCAAAAAGAAAAGAAAAAACAAAAGAAACGGGAGTGATGCCTTTTAAAACTTCTTTTGGTGAATTGATGGATGTACGGTCATGCCTACTTTTTCTAAATTATCAATTCGACGACATCAAAATAATTGACTCAAGACTTGGAAAGTTGAACTTTAAACAATTTTCCTCTTAAGAGATTTGCCTTTTCAAAGATCGGGTCAAATGAACTTTTTGACTGCTTACCGGTCTTGTAAGCATGTAACATGCATGCACATGACGAAGGAAGTTCTTGGCCAGCCCACCACTTTGAACATCAAGATTTTCCCTTCAAACTTCAAATAAAAATTGTGCTCTATTATTGCCTGTCCTTTTTTTACGTCTTACATAATGCAACAATTATTTACCTATTGACCACAATAATTAATCTCATACATACAAATTTGAACTACAAAACATTGAATCAAGCAAAATCAAATGATAATTTCTCCACTAAACAATAATATTAGAATCAACTCCATAGATTTTTCCGTTGATTGGAACATCATAATTGTTGAGGAATTATCTCATTTAAAAACTTAAACTATTAGATGGAAGTTTCAAGATATAATTTATATTATTCTCTAACGCACTCCTTCAAGTGAAAGCTTTTTGGTCTTGAAACTTGCACAGACACATACTATCTTGTACTTGATTTTTATCAAATAAAATGAGGGTGGTGTGGTTCAAACTCGTAACTATTGAGTCAACCCTCTGATACCATATTAAAGAATCATTTTACCTAAAAACTTAAGCTATTAGGTGGAGATCTTAAGATATAATTTATATTATTCTCTAACAATAGTCCATTTTACATAGTTTTACTTACATTATAAGTTTTTCATAAATTATTTTAAATGATTTAAAAAAAAACAATAAATGATTTTTCATGAAATAATTACAGGGACCCAAAGTGTAATTGTATTTTGTTTAATAGGAACTGACATATTTACATGCTAATTAGCATTTTGTTTTTTTTAAGAAGTCGTTTATTCATTTGGGATTTGAAACATTCCTCCAAAATGGTTAGTGTCTTTTTATTGTTGCGTGCTTTTTCTCAATCTTTTTATTTTATGGTGCATGTTTGATTTTAAAGGACGTCAGATGGCTTGGTCAATTGTTACATTTAAGATGGCGTACCTATCTAAAATTATCACGATGGAAACTTATTGTCCAAATTCAATTCATTTCTTCTCAATTATTATAGATATACTAGAAATGATATTTTCACGTAGAAATAACATAATTATAAATTTTTTAAATTATTTTTATTTTAGTCGTAATAAAATTATATTTTTCTGTGTTTTTACTTAAAGAAATTAACATGTACTATAAGAAAACGATGTTTTCATGTAAAAATGATATAATGATAAATTTGTTTGATTTTTGTTTTTGTTTTTCATTACATTTTTTTTGAAAAATTATTATAATAAGACTCAGCAAATAGTGTATTACTATAACAATTATAACATTGTTTTATTCTTCTACTATATTAAAATTAACTGAAAATCTTGCATGTGTTTTATTAGCACGTGTGATCTTTATTATATTTTATTATATGAAACATTGACTTTTTAATTCATTGCTATATTGTTACTTGGTGTTAAAAAAACAAGTTAATAACCCCACATATTTAATTATTTTGTGTTAGAAAAACAAATTCTTCAACCTGCAGTGTGACAAGCTGAATTACTATTTTAACACCTTTTGTTTTGCTTTTGCATTTATTGGCATAAATGACTCTTGATGTCTGTAATTAAGACCAACGGGACCAAATTGATTTTGGGACGTGAAATAATATATTTTTTATTTTTTTTTGTACATCAAGAGAAGGTTTTAAAATCTTTGACCCCAAAGTTTTTTTTTTGTTTTAGTCCTTTTAGTTTTAATTTTTAGTATAAACCTTCATTTTTTACGATTTAGTCCTAGAGTTCAAGAGTAGATAGAGAATGTTACCATATAATGATAAAGGAGTGAGAAAATGGTTAATTTGCCAAAATCCAACAGTAAAAAAAATTCAATCTTGGTTTTATTTGATGTTTTGTTTGATGAGAGATGTTTTAGTATTGTATTTTTGATCCCTCGTGTGTGTGTGTATACACACACACACATACATATACACACACACAGAGAGAGATTGAAGCATGTAATTTGTTTTTCAATTTGGGCGAGTTTTTTATTGTTTGACCAATTAAAAGTTGTCTTACATGCTCACTGAACTTGCAGGATGTTCAGTGGGCTCGGGGAATAGTCGATGTGCATGTAAGCTCGGCCCGACATCCCCGGATCACCAAAAAAAAATAAAAAATAAAAAATAATATCTATAGTTTTATCAAATGTCTCATTATCCTAAGCCACTCGATTTCTTCTTTTGGTATGCCACCCAAGGTTCTCTATTCCTTCACCATCTCGTGTATCTAAGAGAATGCCGCCATTAATTTTTAACCTCAAGGCAGTGCCTACCAAAATGGACCTCATAAAATTGAAATCTGCACCAGCTCATCGTAGATAAACATGCTCGAAGTTTTTTTTTGGTATAAACCATCCGTAATCAGGGCCCATCGCCGACTAATCCGGATTCGAGCTGGGGTAGGGACCCTTATAGGGCGCAAAGCTCTCCCAAGCGAAGTTTTAAAACAGTTGCATACCCAAGACTCGAACTCGAGATCTTGGTTAGCTGGGACGACTCCCTACCAGTCGACTCCACGCCTCGCTGATTACGCGTCTCAGCTTGTACATGATCTTTTGCACTGCTCGACCATTTTTTTATAATTATTGAAAATATATTAAAAAAACTATAAAATTAATAACCAAAGTAAAATACAAGGGCATGATTAAAAAAAAAAAAACAAACTTGGAGAAAAAATAATTAGTCTGCTATAACAGGAACAAAAAGACAAGAAGATTTAAGCGTAAGACTTTTCATCTTAGTTGATGGGGGACAATTAATGGGTGGCAGTGTTGTTAATACTGTTCCGGTCGCTGTTCTAGTTTTTTTATTGGAACGGAACTTTCTGGTTTCGGAGCGTTTCGGCATGCCGTTTCGAGGTTGTACTGTTCATATATAATTAATTATATATATATATATAATTATTAATTTAACAAGCATAATTAAAATTCAAGATAAATTAACTTTAAATTATAAAATATAAACACAAAGTCAAACAAACATAATCTCAAAATTAGAAAAAAAATCATAAGTTAATTAAAATAAAGAGGATTTTAAGGCCGGAACGGCACACCCAGAACAGTACCGAGACGTTCCGGACGGAATTTGACCGGAATTTATGGAACGGGCCGGAATTAAAACCGAGACGAAAACAACGCTGTTTCGTCTCGGTTTTTTTAACAGTAAAGAATGTTCTAGCTGTTCCAGCCGGAACGAAACGAAATTAACAAGCATGTGCAGTACATATAGATTGTAAAAGCAAAGAATTACTTCCTTTGCAGTGAAATTTAATTAAACATAGGCCCCCATGTGCCTGGTAGTACACGCTCAAACCTGGACAATCAATCCCTTAACTAGGAGAGGACCAAGAACAAACCGCTAGGCTTAATGCGCAAGAGTATGTCCTTGTTATTAATCCTTACGTTTCCTTTATTATACACATGAAACATCCAAATTCTTCATTAAAAAAAGGGTAAAAAAAAAGGGCACCCGACATAAAAGCTCATACGGCTGGAGTGAAAGAAGCATAGGCTAAGATGTCTGGATTTTGTTCAAACTTGACCATTTCTTCGTTGGGTAATGCAATCCTTACTTCCATTCCCTCACCATCCCTTGTATCCAATAGCATGACCCAGTTGGGTGCAAGCCTCAAAGAAGTGCCTACCCAAATGGGCTTTCCCCATCCAAAATCAACCTCGTAAAATCGAAATTTACACCAACTACTGAAACCAATTACACCCCTAAAGCTATTAGGATCTTCTGCCATCTCCGCCATTCTTTGTCTCATTAAACTGAAGAAAGTGCCGTCTGCGTAAGCCTGCCTCACATAGTCACTGTTTATCATGCTTATTGACTCATGAATTTTTCCAGCTAAACCATTATAGTCCACCGCTTTATTTTCCCAATTTGCCTCAGCCAAATGGACTACATTTCCAATACAATGTTGTGGTAGGGGTGGATCCACTCTTTTCCGCATATCCACGGCAATTGTTGCGGGTCTATTTACCTTTTTAGACTCACTATCTTCTCCAACAACACCCCAAATAAGGGCAGATACAGCCTCGAACCGGGTTGGACGATTCAAATATGGCCCGCTGCACAGCTTTCCTCTTAGCGCAGCTAGCTTAGGACCCTCAAACACGAATCTTTTCGTGGATATATTGCATGAACTACGAGGAATAAGACTGTATAAGAATGACATGTCTGACAAATCTTGCGGAGGGAAGAGTGAGGAGCAATCAACAACCGTTCCTGCATTATTATCATAAATACCACAAGAAATTGCACCCCAGCATTTAACAAAACCTGCCAGTGAGGATGCATCACCTATTCGATGGCGAATGCGAACACTGATTGCTATCCCACCACAATCAAAATAATTCACTTGGGCTGCTAGCATTACCTTGCCGCATGGCTCATCAACGTTTTCGTCCGGCTTGCATGACTGTAGCTGCTCCAATTGATCCATGCCTGGCTGTTGAAGTATCATGGACATGTTGCCTGCTACATGGGCTTCAATATAAGTGGCTCCTTCATCATTGCAATCAATGGATGAATCATCTTTTATTCGTCCAGCAAAAGGGTAGAAGAGTGTTAGCGTTTTAGCCATGGATTTCTTTAGATGATCAGAGTTTTTGCTGGAAATTTCTTCTGTAGGGGAATAAAAAAGAATGATAGGGATATCCGCTGCGAAAGCAGCAAGCTGGTCGACAGCTGAGAGCTTATAGGTTCTTAGGTGGTGAGGTGTTGGAGCAGAGGGCTTGATGATTTCCTTAGAAATAATTTGAATTTCCATGTTGATCCCTTCCTAATTTGAAAGAAAAGTGGTAGCTGAAGATAACTCAGTGATTTGATTCATTACAGAACATCCAAACATGAGATTTATAGAGGGAGAGAATTTTGCGTCACAAGCATAATTAATGCATATTTTAAAACTTTTTTTTTTTGTTGAAATCCTAATCATACCTATTCATATTCTAATGGAATCGTTGACAAATTCTAATGGAATCGTTGACAAATAGAAAAGTGGAGCAAAAAAAATCTTTGAACAGCCAAAAAAAGTACAACAAGATCTTTTACCAAACAGTAACCGATAGTTTAAAATTGTAAAAATTCTTTTTGCTGGAAAGTTTTTTTTATATATAAAGTGAATTTTAGAAAGGTAGAGTTTAGAAAAATGAATCATTTTCTGATATTTGAAAATATAATGAAAAATAAGTTTGAAAACACTTTCTAGTATTTGGTTATGTCATGAAAAATGAGCTGGAAAATAACTTATTAATACTTTATTTTTTCAAGTTTATTAAAATAATGAGGAACAAATCTTACAAATTAAAAAGTTGAATGAGAATGAAGTTGAAAAAAAAAATAATTTCTTAAATTATCTCAAATAAAATAAATAATAATATAAATCAAATCTAACAAAAAATAAAGAAATTAAAATAATAATAATAATTACCATTTCATAAATTATTTCAAATAAAATAAGTAACAATCAAAAGAATAAGGTCAAAATTTGATAGATAAAAAAATTCAATTAAAAAATGATAAGGGAAATAATTATAAAAATAAGGACCAAAGTTAATATAAAAATCAAATTCTAAGTGATGAAATTGAAAAAAACAATTTAAACAAAATAAATATAGCAATCAAAAGTTTGAGAATTAAATTTGATATAATCAGCAAATAATATGATATTTCTAAATTTTTTACAACTTTCAAAAAGTGTTTTCCACCCAAAATAAAAGAAAAATACTTTTCTGGAAACGAAACCAAATTTTTCTTTGATTAAAAAGTGTTTCTCATTTACAACTTTTCTAAATAAATAAATACAAAAAAAATTAAAAAATAATTTTCAAAAAACCACTTTTGATCCAACAAAGAAGTCATTTTCCATCTTAATTCAGTAAAGGGACCTTAAAGAAAGAATTAATATTAAGATAAGAGTTAATTTAAGCCAAGAACTAATCATTGATTTTTGAAAAACAGCCAAAAAGAGCTGTCATTGTAGACTATCGATCTCCAATTATTTGCTTCGAGAACATTGAATTATTAAAATATTAAAGGATATGGCTAAATTAATTTTTTTTATTAGGTTATATATTAATTTCATAAATTTAATTTTTATTTTCTTGATTGTAGCATTATATTAGATTTGTTGAAGATGGGTTTCATATATTTTTTTTTTTATAATTTTTATGAAATTATCCTTATCTCATAACTCATTTCTTGAGTTTAACAAGTTAACCTAATTTAATTTAAGTCATTTTTTTTGCACTCCTTTCTAATTAATTTTTTTTCTTGATTTTATTCTTTAAAATTGAGTTGGTTAAAAATAGGGTTTTATAAAAAAAAATTAGGGTTATCTCAATCTCATATATAACCAATTTCATAAGATTGGAAAGTTGACTCATGTTAACTTTCTTTATATTTTGGGTTCTTTTTAAATTAAATATTTTTTAATTCAACTTATAATTTTTTATAATTTATTTATATTGGTTTTTCCCGAACTCATGACATGGATCACAGGTTTGGTAGGTTGATCCAAGTTGACTCAGTTCAAATTTTAAGCCATGTTCTAATTGATTTTTTTTCTCACACAATCTTCATTTTATATATTTTTTTAATTTTATCTTTCAATATCAGGTTTTTGGGTTTAATTAATTTTTCAATTTGCTTTTTATAGAATTATCCCGATCACATGAATATTGTTTTTTTTTTCGATTTCAACTTTTAAGATTGAATATGTTGAAAATGGAGCTTCATAATTTATTTATTTGTTTGTTTTTAAGAAGTTATCTCATTTTTATGATCCAAGTCACTATTTAATAGGTTAGCCCGAGTTGACTTGAGTTTTTTTTTTTAAGATCTTTTGTTTTAATTAATCATTTAACATTGGATTTGTTGGAAATTAAACTTTATAATTTATTTTTTTATTTTATTTTTGTATGGCTATTATAATCTCATGACTCGAGTCATAGGCTTAGTAGATTAACCTAAATTTATTTGATTTATTACAAGACATCCAACATCTGATCTGATTTATAGAGTGAGAGAATGTTGCATAACAAGCATAATGTATATTTTAGATTTTTTTTTTTTGTTAAAATCCAGATCATACCTAATAAAATCAAATTAAACGTCAAGTACATACGAATTATGCATGTTCTAATGGATATAGAAATATGGAGCAAATAAATCTTTACCAGTAACCCGTAGTTTAAAATTGTGAAGATCATTTTTCATATGAATTAAAATAATATTTTTTTATTTTTAAAAAAATTATTTTTAACATTAATACATAAAAATAATCTAAAAATATCATAAAAAATATATTAATTTAAAAAAAATTATTTTTTTTGCAAAAACATTTTCTAACCGCAATGTCAAACACTGTTAAGTATGCATGTAAGTGAAGGGACCTTAGGCATGCTCAGTGCATGTTCTTCTTTTTTTTTTTTTTTCTTTGGTATAAACCATCCGGTAATCTGGCCACTGCCGACTAATCCGGATTCGAGCCGGGTAGAACCCTTAAGGACGGCAAAGCTCTCCCAAGTGAGTTTTTAAAGCAGCTGCATACCCAAGGCTCAAACTCGAGACCTTGGTTAAGCTGGAACGACCCCCTGCCAGTCGACCCACGGCCCCTTGGTGTGCATGTTCTCCTTTAAATTCCTTAATCCTTGACTTTTCCATTAACATTGAATGTTCTCATATTTGGAAAATAGCCAACATGAGCTGTCATTGAGCTGCCATTGAATTGAATTGATCAATCCTACCTTCTTTTAGAGTACTGTTTAATTAATTCACGCCATAATTTCTGGCTTTGAAGAAGTACAAAACGAATCTGTCGGTGAATAACGAAGCTAAATAATTAAAATAGCACCGAAGAACAGTAAAAACAAGAAAACCAAAAGCTATGAGTCAGCATTCAAGAAAGAGTGCATAACCAAGACGCTACAGAAACAGAGGATGAAGCAGCTTCTTAATGTGTTTTTTTAATGTGTTTTAAGCTTAGTTGAGCTCATTAAAATTACTTTTATGAGTTTAACATACCTGAAAATTTTGGTGAAATAATTGCTAAAAAATAAAATAAAAAACTATTATTTATATTTCAAACTTTGATTTTTTTTTGACAAGTTTTTCACCAAGTTTGAATTACAAAATCTAAATGTGGGCTTAATTTAAATTGAAACACATAGTATTATGAGCAGAAATCCAAGTTCATTTGAACCTCTAAATTGATCTTCAAAAATCAGGTTAGAATCTTATCTTCAACAAAATTCTTTATTTTCATACTAAATATAAAATAAGGCATATATTAAGCTTTACATATCAAAATTATGCGATTAAAAATTCTAAATTCCTAAACACATGACAAGGGATATTTTTTGGGAACGTCTTGGCTTTTGGAATTTTCCTAAAGGACTTCGTTAGCCTTAATAAACTATCTTAGATTATTAATAAATAAAAAAAACTTAATAACGACTAACTCTTTAGTTTTGTTTTATGTACGATGAATAAAAATATCCATACATACAACATATGTGTTTAAGGTTGTGGTACTGAAGATGATTCAAAGTGTTTTTCGTTTAGAAATATATTAAAATAAAAAAAATAATTTTTAAAATAATTTTTGATATCAGCATATCAAAACAATCTAAATACATAAATAAAAATTCATTTTAAGCAAAAAAAAATTTAAAATTTGAGGGAACGCTGGTTTGCACGCTGCTCCCAAACATACCCTAGAAGCTTATCATCTTATACTTACCCACATTAAAGGCAATTAGAAAAGAGTTCAATGGATTTTAGCAAAGAGATGCAAGATGTAATTTATATATAATTAACTCATCAAATATTTGACCTTGATCAAACTTGCTAGCTCCAACAACCATTAATTATAATTCAAAAGACCAGTAAATAAAGAGTAAGATTTTCGGAAACGAAATTATCCTATGATTTTATTCCCTCTCAATTCTTTTGCTGAATTTCACAGGCAACAGATCTGAGTATCATCTGGAAAGCTTTCTCTATGCACGACTTCAACTTTTGGGCATCTATGAAGCCCTTCTCAGCTCCCAATGTAACCCTTAGTTTATCCACGTAGCTTACAATTGTTATCATGGTTAATTAATTGATATCATTTTAGCAAGCATCCTACAAATACATTTTAGGAGAATGAAAAGAATAAAAAATTGAAGTCTCAAAATGTAGCATTACCCATCTTTCTAATTTCCATCAAATGCCAAACACACCTCTTTCAAACCATTCACATGGAACGTAATTCCCTAACCATCAATATCCATTTCATAGGCTTTTTTTTTCATATACACTTTTCTCTCTTCTATGCCTCCCACAGAAAAACATGAACATTTTTTCAGGAGCTTTGTTAGTAAGCTTGTATACCATTCACCTAAAAATACAAATTACCTTCACTGCAGCTGCACCTATACTAGAGGACTTTTGATTTTATAGAAGAGGGAAAGTCTGGAATGATGTGTCGAACTCTCTGCTTCCACTGATGCACTCATGGGTGATGATAACGTTCTTGAAATTATCATTGAATAAGCTACAATTATTACTGCATAATTGGTATTATTATATATCTTTAATGACATGTAACGATAATTTAATTGTGATATTTATTTACCGACAATAGATGTAACAATAGTTTTATGTAGATGTGAGTACTAATTTTAGAGGCATTAATTTAGTATAAATGATTTTAGATCCAATTAATATCTATAAATATCCAAAATTGATATTATTTTAACTCCATATATGCAATTACTTTAAATTTCATCATAACATTTACTTACAAGATGCCACTGAAATTCAATTTTGTTGTAGAGACCTTATAGATAAGCTAGCATACCTCATGTCCTTTTAGTTTCTTCACGATCTCAATGAATGCAGCAGTGAGATAGACAGCCAAAGAGCTTCTCTTTCGCTTGATGATTTGCTGAGCTTTCCTGACAAATTCTATTGGATTTAACTCAGTACTGGCCACCAACTCAGGTAATTGGACATGAAAGAAGGCAAAATGGTTGCCCCATGGTGATTCTGCTTTGGGTTTTACCATTTCTTTAATTGACTGGTAACTATGAAACATTCTTGTATTAAGCATCACTAATGCTGTACAATTTGAGTGATCGATTGACCCTTTGCTCATTTCTTGCATGTATAGTTCCCAAGAGAATTGCTCCAGTAATCATGTTTAAAATTGTCTATGATTAGCAATTTATTTTCTTTTAAAACAATTTTAGATGGAGTTGCTTCTGGTTTTTTTACATGAAAATCTTAGCTTAAGTTTTATTAGAGCCTGCAACCAATTATTTTTCTTTAATGGATATTTGATCATAATTAACTTAATATTTTTTTTTTCTTGTATTCTGGTGTGCATAATGAGCTGGGAAATGAAAAGAAATGTCTGCATTTCAATATTCTAATCCTACTCTTTTCTACCTTTCATGGGACTCGCTTATAAAATTTGGACTTATTCTGCCTAAAAATTTGGTAAGGAGATAGGATGATATATGCATGGATAAGCTAAGATTTTCAAGTGAAGAAAACAATACGAAAGTTGATACCATAGCCGTTAAGAAAAAAAGAGATTTAATAATATAATCATTATGTTTTTATCGATGTAATAACTTATTAGTTCATCTAGTTTTTCGAAAACTATAATTTAGTCATTTGACCGTCTGTGATTGCCGATTCATTAAGAACTCTAATGGTTTCTTAGCCAAAATGTTATTATTTTTTAAGAAAAACAAGTAAATAGTACTTGAAATTAAGTAAGCTTACCACACCAAGAGTAGCCTTAATTTGTTTAATTTGACCAAGAGAGAATGTCAAGGGAAGAGAAGGGTTATCAGCTCTTTGTAGACATGAAAGAAGAGCCCCCATAAGAGAGTAACCATCTCCAATTGCATGGTGGATCTTGAATATTATAGTGCCTGCTGCATTACTTGTGGGGTATTTTATTAAATGAATTTCCCATAAGGGCTGGCTTTGTGGAAGTTGTAACATTGATAGTTTTGATAAGTAATCTTGAGTGTATAATGAACAGCTTGGATGTATCCATGGTTTATTGTGAGGCCAAGGCCCAAACAATGTAGCGGATTGCAAAGCTGTCGACGAGTTTTCTTTTCCCATCAAGTTTCTTATCGGTCAGGATCTGTAGGCCAAAATTGGCCTCCATAGGAATCTATTTGTTGGGAATATACATGGAAGAGGAGGAGAAACATATCTGCTATGTCTCTTTTCACAGTATAACAACCAGAATTTTACAAGGACTGAGATTGTTATTTGTTGAAAAAGATATAGAGCTGCAGCATGTCTTTGAACAGACAAAAATGTAGTTTTTTTCCCGTAAAAAAGAATAAGTAATGAGACACATGTTTATACACTTGACAGAGAAACGTGGGTTGATGGGGAGAAAAACATCCCTGAGCAAAGGGATAGTTTTTGAGTCATCGATGGGAACTTCAGTCTCCAAAACACCAAGAACGGAGACGTTTAGAGCCGAGCTGTTGAAGTACTGTCCAGTTGGACTCACGGGCTTTAAACCAAAGATATCAATACCGTTTTGGTTTTTCTATTGGAACGGAACGTTTCGGTTTCGGAGTGTTTTGACATACCATTTCGGGGTTGTACTGTTCATATATAATTAATTATATATATATATATATATATATATATATATATGAAAAAAAATTAAAATATTAATTTACGAAGTATAATTTAAATTCAAGATAAATTAACTTTAAATTATACAATACAAACACAAAGTCAAACAAACATAATCTCAAAATTAGAAACATCTCTAAAATTCCAAAATATTATGATATTAAAATGTTCTAAGATAAAAGAAATATTATGATTTTGAGCCGGAATGGTACCAAGACATTCCGGCCGGAATTTAGCCGGAATTTACGGAACAGGCCGGAATTAAAACCGAGATAAAAATGACGTCGTTTCATCTTAATTATTTTAATGACACGAAATGTTCCGGCCATTCTGACCGGAACAGAACAGAATTAATAAGCCTGCTGTAAAACGTCTTCTTCTTTCTCCATGACCATATCGTTTTCGTTTTGTTTTTCAGTAACTAACGAGAGATGGAGAACCTGAATAACTTTTGCTGTATATCAGTACATACTTCACATCAATATATATAGTACTTCATGTGTGTCTATTCTTAAGAGTTATGGTGCGTGACAATTGTGTATTTCATCTCGGCATCTTCAATCTTATGACGAACTTCTTGTGATTTAAAAATCAACTAGCAAATTTACTGCTGATCTGTTGTGGGATGGATTAAAAAATATTTTTTAATAAAAAAAATTACAAGCACAGTCATATAAATGTTTTAGCTTGAAGAATTTTTTTTATTATGAACTAAAAAGGTTAGGGAAATATATAAATGTTAGAAAAAAAATGTTGATGTAAATAAAAAGTTAAATTGAGAAGCTGAGAGATAGATGCAAATAAAGATTTTTTGTCATTACGATTTATTTTTTTTTAAATTATTTAATCATATATCAATATTGTTTTAAGAAAAATTATAATTTAAGTTCATTATAAATAAGATAATTTGCCACTATAATTTTTTTATCAATCTATTTTTCTTAGTAAAAAATATAGTTTTTTTAATTGTTGTATTTATTTAATAAAAATCAAAAGCGATTATTGTAAATATTCAAAAGATGTATAAAGATAAAAAAAATATTTTTTAATTAAAATCTCTTTATTTTGTTAATGGGATTCCTTTTTTGGGGCCAAATTTGAACACAAAATCCTTTACAGACAATTAAGCATTGTTTCAGATGCCCAACTTTTAATGAATTAATAAATTTAATGAGGATGAACTCTTAGGCCCCGTTTGTTTGCTGGAAAGTGGTTTTCTGGAAAGTGAATTCCTGAAAAGTGAATTCCTGGAAAGTGGTTTCCTGGAAAGTGAATTCCTGGAAAGTGAATTCCGATGTTTGGCAGTGTTATGGAAAATGAACTGGAAAACACTTTCCAGTGTTTGTTTGTGTTATGGAAAATGAACTGAAAAATAATTTATTAATAAATTAATTCTTTTTTCAAGTTTATGATTTATCTAATATATATTAAATATTTAATATAAAATATTTAATCACTTAAAATAAAAAAATGAAATAAAAAAAGTATAATGACGAATTTTTTTATTATATCCTATATTCATACATAGCTTATTTTATAAAATATAACAATATATGTCATATCATATTATAGAGAAATAAGCTTGTGAAATATTTTTTAAAGCCATACAATTTTCCCGCACTCTTTTCAACAAACCTTCAGGAAAAAAGAAAAAGGAAAAATAAACCGACAAGAAGAAATTATTTGTGATAATTAATCTACAATATAGTACTGATAAATTAATAATCACAATTAAATAATATTTTTTTATCAATATGAACCTGAACTAAATATAATTAATAACAATTGAAATTAAAAACAATTAATAAAAGATTACAGGATCTGTAAGATGACAGCATTGAAAATCAATCTGTATTTTACATAAAGCTCTCAAGTTCTCTATAGCATGTTAATTCAGAACAATGAGTTATTTCATTGCTTGCAGATTCATCACAGTATAAACAAATTGTGGGGAACACTATACTAAAATTTTCATGGTGTTGGCAATCAACTTTACCATGGACAGTAACTCTATCCTCGCCAAAAACCCAAAACTTCCGAGGTTGAGTTTTTGTACATGAAATATTCTATATGTGAATATACAATCTCCCATTGCACACATGTACATCTGCAGTATTTGTTTTTCTTTTGCCAGACTCAGCAGAAACTGCAGAACACTTGTCGTTACCATTTTTGTAGGTGTCCATCTGATTTTTTTTCTAGAGATCTCCTGTTCAGGGTATGTGAAAGAAAAAATGTCTCATTCCCATTCCTTCTCTGCAATAACCACAAAAGCATCTTCTAGTGACCACCTCTTTCTCTCACTTTTGGCAGTTGGATTGATAACAGCTCTTTCAGCTTTAGATACAAGATATCCAATGACAATCTCTCTTCTCTGTCTGGCTCGTAAGAGTACTTCATAGAAACTCAATTCCTCACCTTCAAAAACATAAAGATTCGCTTGCCTTATTTGTAGCTCATTTCCCTGATGAACACAAATGTTTCATGAATGATGAGTAAAAATGATCAGAGGATTATAAATTTCAACATCATCAATAGCAACAAGTTTAACAGCACAACCAGGAATGATGCTGATAGGATGTGGGGGATTGCCTAAGGTTCTAAGCAATAAAGACAGACAGAGAGGTTACTAGCAAAACCTTTGTTGTTGTGGCACAACATATTTAGTTTAGCTGACTTAAGCCGATTGAAGCCACAGAATGCATCAAAACAATCCAACAGAATCATGAGGACAATATAATAGCATAAAATTACAAGAAGTGTAACTGATTCAGATCCTTGTCGAATTAATGCATCAAAACAATCCAACATAATCATGAGGACAGTATAACATCATAAATTACGAGAAGTGTAACATCATAAAATAGTTGTGAACCTGTTGGAATTTTCTATTGCAATTTTGAAAGTCATTTTGCAAAATGGCATAATAGTCTCAGAAATTCAGCTATGTTGGACAAGATATGTTAATATAATGCAAGACACTCACCATCAATGGCACCTAAATCTCCCATTCGTCCATGTATTCCCATTATTTCATTAGATTCCTTGGCATGCAAAATTGCTTTCAATACTGATCCCTGACTCTTTTCCGTATCAATAATTGTCTTAAGTTCAGCAACCTTCTGTCTTGCAGCTTGTTCAAGAGGAATAAGCTCTTCTTGTTCTTTGAGAGGTCTTTTTGCACATTCAAGAAAAACCCACTTAAGTAGTTTTAGATATTCATCTTTTTTTAGTTCTAAAAGAGGTTAATGTTTTTAAGGGTGATTGGAATTTTCAGTTAATATGATGGATTGTTGTACTTTGGTTGTGTATGTTGAGCTGTTGTGTGCTTAACAGTGGCAGATTGAAAGCCAAACCCTTTAAATTTGGATGTCTATGAAGTTTCCAACATGTTCCTCTATATGCCTCCAATAATTACATTTCAATTGCTTTTTGTTCAATACTCATTGATCATTAATTTGAGCTTGTCAGGTATACAGACTTGTCTTTTTTAATCCTAATATCATATCTGTCACTGTTTTAAATTGGGAAATCTCTTTGTTCACAGATTATTGTTTTTGCATTTATGATTCAATAAAGCTATTAATATATGATAATTCTGTATTTAGACAAAGGAGCATGCTCATTCTCTAAACCTTAGGGCATCTGAATGCGATAGTTCTCCAAAAAAAGACCAACGTGTTACTAAGGTACTCAAACTACTAATTGCTAACCTTTTTTCTCTATTTAGTCTTGACTAGAGCCGTGCTAATCTTGGATAATGCAATATGAACATACAAGTATTGGAACTTTTAAAATATTTTTTCCTTTCAGAAATCTTTGGATCCATCTGAAGCACCCGAAGATGTTGCATTCACTCAAAAGTGCAGCCTTGATGTGCTAGACAATGAATTACAACCAAATAGTTATTGAAAGTCAAACCCTTTAAATCTAAGTCAAAGATTTTCAATTCCAGCCTAAACATAGAATTTAATTGGCAACCTGGGCTTTGGCTACATTCCAGCCTAAACAGCTACTGAAATTGGCATCACAGCACATGTATTTGTCTATCTATAAGGCTCAAAATTATATCACAATTTTCAGTAGACAGCATCGAATATATCTAGTCAAGCAACTTCTTATGTAACTCAGAAACCTAGAAAATTGTTCTCCATCCATGTGATGGCCTCAAAACCTCGTACAATTAATGGCTTGCTCACCCAATCAATCACAGTAAAGGTGTCAAATTCATGGTTATTGAATAGTTTATAATTGTAGAACCAAAATTAGATACAATGATCACCCTCTATCAGCATGATTTTAGCATATCTTGGTTATCATGCTTGACTGATGTTTAATAAAGTTCTGTCTAAACTAGGCATATCTTTGTATTAAACAAAATTACATTCAGAATCACAATCATACTATAATCACAGATTATAGTATTTTCACAATCTAACAGAGCTATGTTGATTAGGTTTTTCACAATCATCAAAACCCACAATCCATTTTCAATAACAATGTAATACAAAATCACGAACAAAACCTTCTATCAACCACAAAATCACCGCAGGGGAGCATCACAAAAAAATCATTAACATCCCATTTTTCTCCCAAACCAAATGCAGGCATAAAGCTCAAAAATTAATTTTAATTAATTACAATTAATAAAACCCAAATTACTTACCTTTTCCGAGAGGGAAGACGCGATCTTTGCTTGGTGAAAGGGACAGAGAGAGGCGAGAGACGAGAGGACACAGAGGGACAGATGCGAGAGACGAGCTGGGTTTCAAGGACAACGGTGAGAGATGAGATGGGTTACAGGCGAGAGATGAGATGGGTACCGAGAGAGGCGAGAGACGACACAGAGGGACAGAGGAGGCGAGGGACGACGTGAGGTCACAGGCGAGAGGTGAGGTTAGGCGACAGAGAGTGAAAGAGAGGAGACGGTCTGGTGGTGGAGATAATGACGGGGAAGGAGAAGTGAAAGGGAAAGGAAAGTGTTTTCCTTTACATAAGTAAAGGAAAACACTTTCCAGATATAAGGTATATTAATTTCATTGACCGGAAAAGTGGGGAAAAGCAATTCCGTTGACTTCACTTTCCAAAGTGTTTCCAAACACTGGAAAGTGAGGAAGGAATTCACTTTCCTTGAAACAAACAAGGCCTTAAGTTTTGTTTTATTCTCCTTCTATTTTATAGAAAAATGAACTCTTAGAACCTGTTTGTCTCTATGCACAAAGTAAAACATCTCAACTTTTTGTAAATCGATGATCGTAGTGCAGTGATGTTTTCAGTTCACCTATTTCCTCCATCATCGTGTTTCTTTCGTTCTCTTTCCTCGTTAGGCCAAACACTACTTAGTGCATGCTGCCTTCCTTGTTGCCTAAGACGTCCAACTTAATTTTAATGTATTAATGTGTGTAAGACTTTTAATTCATTAATAGATTTACGAGGACAAACTCTTTACTTCCTTTTAGGCCTAACTTCCCTGTTTCGTGAGACGCACATCCAGCAATTAATGAGCTGAACATCTTTAATTGTTTTAATTGCAAGAGTTGACTTCTAAACTTGGTTTAGTTAACAAAAACTCTTAACACATATAGGTTTTTTTATGGTAGTAATAGATATAGTTTACTGTAAAATACAACAGTAAAAAATAATACGATGGTATTAAAAGTATTTGGTAAAATTCAATCAAGTCCCTATTCTTTCAATTACTTGTAATTGTGCTCGTAATGACCCCAAAACTTTTAATTTCATGCAATTTCACCCTTTTCAAACTCAATTCAACCCTAAAATTGACCGCTATTTTAATTCTAGTTCTTGATTCTGAATTTGTGTATTTTGACCCTCAATTGACCAATAAACTTTCAATTTCTTCAATTTAGCCCTTGATTTGGTCAATTTCAGCCTTTGTATGTAAATGTGTTTTTTAGTTTGGTCTTTTGTTTTGGATTTATTCAATCAAGTCCATAATTGCCCATGGATCTTCAATATTTATGCAATCAAGCCCCTGATTTGACCAAATTAACTCTTATAAACTGCAATTCAACCCTCATACTTTAATTTCTTCTAATTAAAGCGTAATTTGACTTCAAAAAATTAATTTATCTTGCAATTAAGTCCTTAATATATACAATTAGACCTTGACAAATTCCATTTGAATCCTTGATCATCCAATTTTTTATTTCCCTCCTCAAATTGAATTTTCCTTTGCCAATATGGGCTGCATTAGTCAAAAATACATTGTCAAATTTTACAATCTTGTATATTTTGATCTTCTTCAACACGTCTTTGACAATTTTTTAGGTGTTCTGGTATATTTTTCTCATTGATATGTTTTTTTATTTTCTTCCAATATATTTTAAATTTTTGTATTTTTTTTCCTGATTTTTTTATATAGGGGCCTAAAAATGGATAACAACCAATACCCCTTCTTTACAATACTTACATAGCAAAGGCTTGTCAGATGCTTTGTCTAGTAAACTTGTAAAGACAAATGAATTATTCTTCAAAACTAATATTCTTAAAACCTTTAGTTTGGTTAACCTGAAAATTTATCTTTGCAACAATCCCCTTCAATCAAGAATTATGACCACACTGTTTACAACTTAGTTAACCTGAAATTTCAATCTGGAGATTCCCTCTAACCAGAACCAAAATCTCTGTTTGCAGCTTGATTAACCTGAAATCTCATTCTAGTGATTCCTTTCAACCATAACCAAAATCTTTGTCTACAACTTGGTTAATCTAAAATTCTAATCTAGTGATTCCCTTTAACCAGAACCAAAATGTTGCAGCTACTACGAGAATTGTATGCTCACAACTATTCTCCCACATAACTGTTTTTCTTCCAGCTCAATTGACTTAAAATCTTGAATCTCAACGATCCCCTTCAACTGGAACTTTCCGAGGGTGTCTTTAACTATTTTAATTAACAAGGCTAGCTGGATTTCCAAAAGACATGGTTGAATTTCTTGGTGCTTCTTGATTGCAGAGTTAACCTATCTTTCTTAATGCAGTGTTGAGTTGATACTTCCTGATCGTGGGGTTTATAAACTTGATGCTTTCTGATTGCATGGTTAACATGATTCTTCTTGATCGTGAGGTTGATCTTCTTCTTTTCTTGAGAACTTTCTAATAGAAGAGTTCTTTTCACTTTTCTTCATAGTTGCAAGGTTTAAATTTCTTGGTGTTTCCTGATTGCAGGGTTGACCTGAAATTTCTCTATCACAGGGTTTGAAAACTTGGTGCTTTCTAATTGCAGGATTAACCTGATACTTCCCGATAGTGGTGTTTGAATTTCATGTTTTTTTATTGGAGAGTTGACTTGATACTTATCGATTGTGGGGTTTGAATTTGGTGTTTCTTAATTGTAAGGTTTACTTGATACTTCCTAAGAACACACATGGAGAAGAATGAAAATCTAACTTATGAGCATGATATGGATGTAAAAAGGGGAAATAAAGACACCCAAAAATATACAGAAAATTATAATTAGTGTTAAGGAACCATCTCACCTAAAAGCTTAAGCTTGTAGGTGAGGCCCCAGAATATGATTATATTATACTCTAACACACCCCCTCAAGTGAAAGCCCTTTGGGCTTGAAACTTGCACAGGCCCACATCACCTTGTGCTTGGTTTTTTTTATCAAATAGAATGGGGGTGGTGAGATTCGAACTCGTGACCGCTGGGTCAACAAGGCTCTGATACCATGTTAAGGAACCATCTCACCTAAAAGCTTAAGCTTGTAGGTGAGGCCCCAGAATATGATTATATTATACTCTAACAATTAGGAGTATGACGAAACAAACACTCGAAGGGAGATTTGTTTTGGAGAACAAGAATAGGCATGCGATTAATAAGGTATATCGATGATTCAAAAACATAGTTTCAAATTCGAAGCGCCTTTTGATGACTCCCAAGCTATTCCATTTCTCAAGGATGCTTTCCTCCCTGTCAACCCTCGTTTCTCCTCCATAATGGTACTCTTTCTACCTTAGTATCTTCATTCTTCTCCTTACTTTTGCATCAATAGCATCGACCAAATAGAGTTTTGAAATTACAGGTTGCAGATAAAGATGGAGTAAAGCGATGGAAGAGGGTGGAAGTGAGGCTCACGGATCATGTAAATTTTCCTGTTTTCACCACCGGAATGTCAACTCAATTTTATGATGAATGCTTTGATGAGTATCTTTCAAAAATGGCAATGGAGCAGTTGCCTCGAAGCCAGCCATTATGGGAAGTTCACAAAATAAATTACCCCACAAGTCACGCAGCTAGTAGCATAATATTCAAGCTACACCATTCCCTTGGTGATGGCTTCTCTTTGATGGGAGCTCTCCTTTCTTGTTTCCAAAGAGCTGATGCTCCTCCTCTTCCCCTGACATTTCCTTCTGTTCAATTACACACCAATACGTATGGCAGAAACTCTAGCATGTTCCGAAAAGTGCCTAGATTTTTCTCCTCAGTTTACAACACTGCATCAGATTTTTGTTCAAGCATTATGAAGAGTTGTTTGGTAAAGGATGACAAAACACCAATACGATCAGGGCATTCTGGAGTAGAGTTTCTTCCTGTTGCCATAACAACAATGGCTTTCTCTCTTGATCAAATTAAACAAATCAAGGCCAAGCTTGGAGTGGTAAGATCAAGACAACTTCCATTTCTTCTTAAAAAACTTCCGTGCCTCCTCTCAATTTCAAAGCCTAGTACTTACTTAATGACATATAATTTTCTCGTTGAATTAATTACGTTTCTTGGTATTTACAGACAATAAATGATGTGATTACTGGAATCATATTCTTGGGAGCTCGGATGTACATGGAAACGGTGAGCCAAGGATCAGGCAGTGCATGTAGTACATCATTGGTGCTGCTTAACACAAGAATGCATGGAAGCTACAAGTCAATCCAAGAAATGGTAAAACCTGATGCTGAGTCACCATGGGGCAACCATTTTGCTTTCTTGAACGTACGAATTCCAAAGTTAAGAGATGCTGAGGCTAAGAATAATCCCTTAACATTTGTCCTCAATGCAAGAAAAATCATCAAGAGGAAGAGAAGCTCTTTTGGTGTTTACCTCACTGCTAGGTACCTTCAACTTGCTGCGAAATTTCGAGGTCCAAACGTATGGTACTTGCCTTTTTTTAGTGAAATACTTATTTAGGACCTCTTGTTCTTGTTCTTTTTCTTTTTCATTTTCTTTTTTTTAATGGTGGACATTACTACATAGTATATACTACTCCATGTTATGATTTTTGAGATCTTGCTCCTGTAGGGAGCATCTAAGTACATATATGGCACAATGAAGAATACAAGCATGGGAATCTCAAATGTAAGGGGACCAATGGAGCAGATGGCCTTGGCTAATAATCCAATTAATGGGCTATATTTTGTGGTGACAGGAGCACCTCAGGTATATGAATGTTCAAGTAATTTTCAAACAGTAAACTATTCATCATGTCCCTGGAATTTCAAATAATTCAGTCCTTCATATTTGGAAACCTCTTACTTACAGTCTCTTCAATTTTATTTACCGTTGTATTATTTAATCATTAGTTGTTTTTTCTTTAAGATGTGTTTGGGAGTGTGGTACCGGTTGTTTTTCAAAGTGTTTTCTACTCAGAAATGCGTTTAAATAATATGTTTGTATTTTTTAAAAAATTATTTTGACATCAACACATCAAAATAATATTACGAGAATACTAAAAAAATATTAATTGTAAATAAAAATAAATAAATAAATTTAATTTTTTTAAAAAAACACTTTTAAATCCAATCTATTATTTTACAATTTAGATTATTGTTGTAAACAACACAGCAATCAACAAGAATAATGCACTTACACATAGTTTTCATACATAAAGGCATTGTAGCGGTTTATTTTTTCTCAATTTGTTCCTGTTTATTTTTTATTTTTTTTGTCAAGTCCCTGTATTTTGCTTTAGTTATTGGTTTTATGACATTTTCAATATACTCTCGATGATTATCTAAAAAAAAAGAGGCATTGTGGTAATTGTTACTGTTGTAGTTTGAAAACGTAGATTCAAGAGAAACTAAAAATTATAAATTTTTCTTAACTAATGTTTTAAGAGAGAGTTTTTAGTGGGACTCATGCAAAATTATGGTGTTTATTGATTAAAAAACATTTTTAAATATGTGGCTGAGACAAAACATAGACCACACCACACACACACACGAAAAAAAAATCAAGCCTAAGTTGTAACTGCATTGAAACCCTAAGGATTAAAAAACAATTCACTCATTTTCAAAGGATAAACACAAACATTATGAAATGATGCTATTTGGTTTTTTCTTTTCTTTTTCAATTTGTAACATCATTGCGATTATGACATGGTTTGTTTAATTTGGTGCAAATGCAGAGCCTTATGGCAGGAGTAACAAGCTATGTGGGGAAGCTTCGGGTTTCTGTGCTTGTAGAAAAAGACTTCATTGATCCACAGAAGCTCAAGTCACACATAGAGAAAGCATTTGATATAATATTCGAAGCTGCATGCAGGGAAAGTACTCCACCAGCCACTTAAGGATCCCTGCAAGGAAACAGCTTTATTATGTTTTTATGATAATCAAGTAATAGTATTGATGAAAGCTAGCCATTTAGTGGTCGCTAACCTTCTTAAGCAAACAGCTTTCTCATTTAGTAGTGAAAGAATAAATAAAAATTGCGTGCCTTTGTTATGAAAGTACCGTATTATTTTATTTTATTTTAGTTTTAAGCGTTATATTCACATGGTTTGTTGTTTGTGTATGGAATTAAATTCATTTTTTTTCATATATCAAATGCAAATCATAATCGTAGAACTTCAATAGAGACGTGTGCAAAATATTACAATAAAGAAAATATTATTCTTCCAATTTTCTTTTATTTTCTTTTTCTTTTTAAGATTCTTATTATTCTCAACCACTACTTCATCCCTAATTTCTCCAGGAAAATAATTAACCAAATAATAATATCTAATTTGAAACTGTCAATTAGAAAGTTTCTATTATTTGATGCACAAAAATAAAGAAATAAATAAAAGAAAGTTACAGAAATGAAATATCGTCTGCATGTATATAAGAGATCTAGCTAGAAACTAATTGCAAAAAAAATAATCAATTTTATTACTTGAAAGATGGCAGGATCGTATTAATAACGGTTAACTTTCAGTAATGTATTTTTCCATCTCAATTAAATCTAATTCAAGATTACAGTGCAGTATTTATAGCAATAAATACACTAAAGAATAAAAAACACACAAAACTCACCTAACACTAAATTACAAAATATGTTATGCTAATTTACTAACTTTAACAGCTTATATTCTAACCGTAATATTTAACAATCCCCTCAAGTTGGAGCGTGGATGTTTATCAAGCCCAACTTGTTAATTGCTCCATGAAATGTCGTTCCTGAAACCGCCTTTGTGAGTATATCTGTCAATTGATCTTCTGACCTTACAAACGGAAATTGTATAATTTTCCGATCAAGGTTTTCTTTAATAAAGTGTCGATCGACTTCGACGTGTTTGGTACTATCATGTTGTACAGGATTGTGTGCAATCTCGATAGCTGCCTTATTATCACAATATAAGCTCATGGGTGACCCATAATCAACCCCCAATTCCTGTAACACATGTTTTATCCATAATAGTTCGCACACACCGTGAGCCATACCTCGGTATTCTGCCTCCGCACTCGATCTAGCGACCACTTTCTGTCTCTTACTTCTCCAAGTTACTAGGTTACCTTCTACAAAAATAAAGTAACCTCGATGTTGATCTTCTATCTATCCCGATCTCCTGCCTAGTCCGAGTCACGGTATCCTCAGTAACTTCACGTAACTTCATTCTTTGAGAATAATAGTCCTCTTCCCGTGCACTTTTTAAATATCTTAAGATCCGATATACTCGCTTCCATATGCTCCCTCTCTCGGTGAATGCATGAACCGACTTACCACACTCGATCGCATAGGCTATGTCTGGCCGTGTATGTGATAAATATATCAGTTTCCCGACTAATCATTGGTAACGTCCTTTGTCAGCTGGCGTCTGATCTTCTGCTCGTCCTAGTTTGTGATTCATTTCCATCGGTGTATCTACTGGTTTGCATGCAAGCATTATAGTTTCAGCCAATAAATCCAACACATATTTTCGATGTGAAAGACATATCCCTGTTTTTGACCTCGAGACCTCAATCCCTAAGAAGTACTTCAGTTGTCCGAGATCTTTCATTTCGAATTTCGATGCCAGAAATTGTTGTAGAGCCTTTCTTTCTTCTAGATCATCTCCTGTTAAGACCATATCATCCACATATACTATTAGAGCAGTTACCTTCCCTCCTTTGTGCTTTATAAACAAAGTATGATCTGAATTACTTTGATTATAGCCAAATTCTTTCATCGTGGATGAGAATCTTCCAAACCATGCCCGGGGTGACTGTTATGACCCATATAAAGCCTTCTTTAATTTGCACACTTTTGTTTCTCGTGAACACTGGCTTTTACTCCGGGTGGCAATTCCATGTAAACTTCTTCTTCAACATCTCCATTCAGGAAGGCATTCTTGACATCAAATTGTTGTAAGGCCCAGTCTCGATTCACTCGCTATCGATATGAGAATCTGGATTGTGTTTATTTTTGCAACCGGGGCAAAAAGTTTTCTTGGTAGTCCACCCCATACCTCTGCAGTATATCCCTTTGCTACCAATCTTGTTTTGTATCTATCAATGCTCCCATCTGCTTTCAACTTCACTATGAACACCCATTTACACCCAACTTTCTTCTTTCCTGTTGGTAGTTGATATAACTCTCATGTGTTATTCTTCTGCAAAGCCTCCATTTCCTCATTCATCGCCTTGATCCACCTTGGGTCTGCTAATGCATCCTGTACATTACTAGGAATAGACACATTGGATAATTGATTAACAGTAAATGCATATGATTCTGATAATCTATGGGTAGAAATATAGTTACTGATGGGGTATTTAGTTTTGTGTTTTGGATCAGGTTCATACTGTTTCTTTGGGACTCCCCGGTTTAGTCTTTGTGGGTATCTATGGGTCTCATTATTTTCTAAGACAGGAATTTCATTTATCCCAATTGGGATAGGATTTAGGGTTACCGGAGGTGACGGAGGAGAGACATTCTCGGTTGATTCTTCGGTTAATGGTGTAGGCGTTGGTAATTCAAGAGACATAGGGGTCATTATCTGAGATCATTCTGTATGTGCAACCTTCCTCGGTTATCATCCCAGCTTGGTCTCATTTCCTCTAATTCAAATATATCTTCATTCTCTTCATTGTTACTCTCCCTGAAGAGAAGAACCGTGAACTCCCCTGAATAATAGGGTTCAGATTCGCGAAAATTGATGCATCCAAGGTCACATGTAGTTTTCGATGATGAGGATCGTAGCAATCGATATCCTTTTGAAATGCTCGAGTAACCTACAAACACGCACCGCTTGGCACACTGGATCGAAGTTTGCTTCGCAGTAACCTTAGGGGATGTGGACATATGCCGCATAACCAAATACTCGAGGCTCCAAATTTGGAAGGTGAGGAACCCAGAGAAGCTGATTCCATTTTCTCGTTGAGGAGACCAAATTCAATTGCACTCGATGGTGTTCGATTTATTAAATACACAGGGGAAAGAGGGTTTATGACATATTAAATTATCGGAATCTCTAGTCATATGATGAGATGCACCTGTATCAATAATCCAAGTACTATTCTTTATAATAACAGAGATCTACTTCGCCGGATGAACTGAGGTTTTCGGAAAAATTTTCCGAGGTTTTTTCGTAGAAAGTCCCACCAATCCGGTAGCCGTAATTTCATAACACCTTTGTTTTGAGTGCCCTATTTCACCGCTAGTTGAGAACACATCAACCCACCCAGTATTTTTTTGTATTTTCTGGGTCAGCCCCCACTTCATTCAATTCCATCTGCTTTTGGTCAACCTCACTATTTCGGGTCACTCCACTTTTTTCTGTTAGCACTATTTCTGGCAGCCCTATAAAAGGCTTGCCCTAATTCATTGTCTTTCCTTTCTCTTCCCCAAGCCATCGCCTCTTGTCCCTTTGCCTCTCCCTTTGCTCCCCTCGATCGATGGTGCCCCGCCATCATCACCGATATATCTGTGGACCATCTGAGGGCCTCCGCCGTGGATCGCTCGCCATCACTTGTTTTTGGGAGTTCAAATGACTAACGACGACGTATGCATCTTCGAGAGTCAGCTTTAGGATTTTTTCTTATAATCTCCCCTGGATCTGCTTTGAAGGATGAGTCATCTTGATGAACCACCACCGGGTGGTGACTGGGGATGGAGGTAAGTGTTGGAGTAATTTCCATTCTGAGTTTGTATTGTGTGGGATGGATTTGTTGATTGAGTGTTTAATGTCTGTGGTTGTTGGTTTTTCGGAGATTGGTTTTTCGGAGATGAAGAAGTTCAAATGGTTTGTTGGGGTTTTTTTCTGGGTTTGTGGGTCTCGGGTTTCTGAGAATTTTAGTTTGAATTTGTGGTTGTTAGTGGTTGGTGGGTTCGTGTTTGAATTTGGGAATTTCTGGGTTCGTGTGTGTGGATGGATGGTTGGGTTGTTTGGTTATTGGGAAAATCTGGGTTTCTAGGGAAAATTGTGGGTGTTTGGTAGCTGGGAAAATCTGGGTTTCTGGGGAAAATATGGGTGTTTGGTTTCTAAGAAAAAACTGATTTCTGGGGAAAATTCTGGGGAATAAAAAAAACTTCGGGTTTTGGATAATTCGAAAAGAAAAAAATATCTAATTTGGATTTGGTGATGGATTGGAGATGGATTTCGGGTTGTTTTTCCTTTTCAATGAATATGCAGTGAGCTTCGATTTGAACAGTAGTGGTTCGTGTGTGTTGGAATTTCTGATTTGAACAGTATGTGTTCAATGAACAGTAATACGGGCACTGTAGCCTTCAGATAAAAATTTCGATTTGAAGAAAAAAAAACTTTAGATTTGTTCTGATACCATGTTAACTTTCAGTAATGTATTTTCGATCTCAATTAAATCTAATTCAAGATTACAATGCAGTATTTATAGCAATAAATACACTAAAGAATAAAAAACACACAAAACTCACCTAACACTAAATTACAAAATATGTTATGCTAATTTACAAAACTTTAACAGTTATATTCTAACTGTAATATTTAACAATAACCTTTAAAATATTAAAAGAAAAATATTATTTTTTATTTATGATTAGGGAATTTGTTTTTTTATCAGTTTTCACATGTATATATATATATTGAAACTAAGTCCTCCTCTTCGACGTATTCAAAGACGGATTATTCTTTGGTAAGATTTCATAAGATTTTTTTTTATAAAGTCTAACCTAATATTTGAATCTTAATAACTAAGAAAGGGTCATAGATTTAGCCATCATATAGATTTAATCATCATCATCATCATCATCATATATATATATATAAGATTCTGATCAGAGAGAAAAAGAAAAAAAAACAAATATAAATTATAAGATTCCTAAAAAATCCCAGCAAGCAGATAGTTTTCTCATTGCCACTCCTGGTTGACAGATATCATTCAAATAAATGCATGTGACTATTGTTGAAAAAAGAAAAATATTCACATTGTTTGTTGTTTGTGTATGGAACTGAATTACTTTTTCTTATATATCAAATACAAGTCATTGTTGTTACCTATCTTTTTTATCAGCATAAAAAAAAAATTTATTGAAAGAAAACCAATATATATATATATATATATATATATATATATATATATATATATATATATATTAGTGAGAATATGGAACATCTAGTAAGTATTCTGCTGGTGAGTGCAATGTAAAAATTAATGAATACCTCTTGAAAAGGGAGTTTGAGAATGCTGATATTTGTTCGTGAATTTTTATTAAGAAAACAATATCTAAATTTGCTATTATTGCAGTATATTTTGATGATTTAAATATTATTGGTAATTCTCAAGACCTATTTGAAAATTAATTTGAGATGAAATATCTCGGAAAGATAGAATTTTATTTGGTTTATAGATCGTACATTTTTTCAAATGAAATATTTGTACATCAATCGATGTATAAGGAAAAAGTCCTAAAGTATTTTTTATATGGACAATGTTCATCTTTTGAGTACACTTATGGTCTGTTTGATCACTTGATGCTAAAAAAAAAGACCCTTTTTGACCACCGTAAGAGGATGAAGAAAGTTTTGGTCATGAAGTACCATATCTTAGTGTTATTGGAGCACTTATTTATCTTGCAAATGTACAAGACCACATATAGTTTTTTGTAGTAATTTACTAGTAAGATAATGATTTCACTTCCATAAGAAGATACTAGAATGAAGTCAAACATAAATTTCACTATCTCTGCAGAATAACCATAATGAGGTTATTTTATTGTGGATCAAATTCATAATTGATTGAATATGAAGATGCAAGTTATCTCTTTGATTCTCACAAAGGAAAATCACAAACAGATTATCTATTTTACTATGACAATAATGCAATTTCTTAGAGATATGTAAAAAAACATTGATGGCTACTTCATCAAATCATTTAGAAATTATCACGATATATAAAGCACAAGTCAAGAATTTATATAGTTAATCCAACACATAAAGAAAAAAAATATGGATTGTCAACCATTGACAATAGTTTCACATTATTATTTGAAGATAATATTGTCTGCATCACTCAACTCAAAGGGGACTATGTTAAAGGAGACAAAACAAAGCATATCTCACCAAAGTTATTTTATACTCATGAGTTCCAACAAAAGGGAAAATTTGTTATCAAACAAATTAGGTCAAAAGATAATTTAGCAGACTTATTTACCAAGTCTTTACTAGCCTCAATTCTCAATAAACTTGTCCATAATATTAGAATACATCATCTTAAATATTTATCATAAATCATGTACTTTTGAGGGGAAGTCAATGCAAATTGTACTCTTTTTTCTTCGTTTAAGTTTTTTTTCACTGGGTTTTCCTTTGCAAGGTTTTAATGAGATAAATTGACATTATTTTAATGAATCCTAAGGTATTCAAATATGGATATTGAAGTATCTATGTAAAGTCATCTATTAAATTCTAAAGTATTTAGAAATCACACAAGAATATATTTTTTTTAGCTTAGGTTTTTTCCCATTGGATTTTTCTTTATAAGGTTTTTAATAAGGCATATTTTTAAGTACATGGTCATTCAAAGTCATTCAAAGGGAAATGTTATAAATTTATAATTATGTGTATTGAATGTCCATGATTCTTAAGTTCAGTTTCTTGGATTTCCATGACTCTTGAGTTTATTTTCTTCTCCTATAAATAGATCCACTTGTCTTATATTTTTTAAACTTTGAAAATAGAAGAATTTATAATAAAAAAAAAAGTATTTCTCTATTGTCTCTTTTAATACTATGTTGAATAAATATGCTTTTATATATATGTTAATTGTGTTTTTACAACAAAAAGGACTTCTAACCACCACCATTTACCATCAAATACCATGAAAAAGTCAAAGATCAAAATGTAAGAAATTGGGTACTTCCTTTATAATTAAGTAATCTTGATTCCATCTACGGATTGGGTTCTAATTAAGTAATCTTGATTCCATCTACGGATTGGGTTCTAATTAAGTAATCTTGATTCCATCTACGGATTGGGTAAAGTGGAAAGTGGCTTATTTTTTTTCTTAGAGATGAATATAAAATAAATTCACCAATGCCGTAATAAGACTATCAATTGACTTCTAGCCACCACCGTTTACTATCAAATACCATTAGAAAGCTCAAGCTTAAAATTAAAAAGTTTATTACAATATAGCTAAAAGAGCTCGGACTTTCACTGTAGTTTTTCTACTGTAGCTTTACACTCAGTTGCACTGTGGAGTGGACATTTTCAATTTGTGTTTCGCATGCGTACGTGCGCCTCTTTTTTTCCCCCCGGTTTTGAAAAAGAGAATAAAAAGAGAAACAAGAAGAACAACAAAAACACCAGCAAAACCCAGCTTTTTAATATTTTTCAAAACCAAAACAGAGAGAATCTGATAACTTCAAAAAAACCCATAGAAATGTGAAGACAAAAAAAATTGCTAAAATCTCTCCATTCTAAATAACTAATAAACCCCCCCCTAAAACCCACTAAAATTGAAAAAGACCATCATTTTTCCAACTCTAGATAGCAGAAATCCAAGAGGAAACCTTTTTATGAGAGAAAAACCATAAAGAAAAAATGACGAAAATATCAAAGAAACAACCTTTTTAGATCAAGCTACATTGTTTTTTTGTTTACAAAAACAAAAACAAAAATAGATACATCAGACACAAACCCAGATTAAACAGCTAGAATGTAATAAGATTTCTTACAACTCAGGTCCGATCTGAGAAGATCTTGAGCTCCCCCTCCTCTCTCCCTCTCTAAAAATATAAACAAATTGGTTGTTGAGAAAAAAATGATATGGGTGAGGGATTTTGGCTGGCTAGCGGCACAAAATAGAGAGAGGGGAAAAGGAGGATAATGTTAGGGTTTTTGATAGTGATAAATGAATGGGAACGGGGTGGGGCTGGGTTTTATATTAACTATTATTATTATTATTATTATTATTATTATTATTAATTATAATAATTATTATTGTTAATAATAATAATAATAATAATAATAATAATAATAATAACCAAATGAATGGGAACGGGGTGGGGGGTGGGTTTTATATTAACTATAATAATTATTATCATTATTAATTATAATAATAATAATAATAATAATTATTATTATTATTATTAGTAGCATAAAAAATAAAGGTATTAATTTGTAATTAATTTGATTGAATTATTTGTAATGGAATGTATTTTAATTAATTATGTTTGAACTAATGTATTTAAATATTGTTTCAAATTGTTTCTTAACAAAGTGATCCTAATGTTCATACAACTCAAATTTCAAATTTCAAATATTCTGGATCTTTTAATTATAATTATTTTTTTATTTAAAAAATAATAATTTTATTGTTGTTGGGTTTCTCAAAAACAATTATTTAATTATATAGCTTACTCATATTAATTGTATAATGAATTGTATATACTGAAATATCACAGTTTCAAGTGTGCTTGGCTTTGATTTTTAATTTTTGTTATTTTCTTATTTGTTGGGGTGATATTTTTTCAAAAAAATTAGTTCTTAAATTCTATCTTATATCTATGATCATTTGGAAATTGATATTTGTATTTTTTTTCTCTATTTGTTATTTCTTTTAGCTTTTTATTCATTTTTATTTTTATTTTTACATCATATGACTTTTTTTACCTGATAATTTTTATTTTATTTTTTGTTTGATCTTTTGTTAAAGTTTTTATGATTTTTTTAGTCTTTTTTTTTCATTATTAACATCATCATCATCATTATCATCATCATAATAATAATAATTTAATACCTTTCTCTTACTTACTCTTTTGTTAATGTTTTTTAGGTTTTTTTTTTTCTCTCAGAATAATTTGATATTTTTTATTCTTTTAACAGTTATACAAACTTTTTACTCAGCCCGCAACATAGTGTGATATTTTTCTAAAAAAATTTAGGTCAAATAATTTTTTTTCCAGTTAATAATTTTTATTGTTTTTTTTCATTTATTTTATTTTTTCATTTGCTCTTTTGTTAATGTTTTTAGGTTTTTTGAAGCCTTTGATTTAATTTCATTTTCTTCCTGTTATTAAAGCAATAATAATATAAATATTATTATTAATGATAATAATTTTAGTTTTTGTTCTTACGTGCTTTTTTATTAATATTTTTTTTTTGTTTTTCTATGAGATTTGTTGAATAATATTTATTATTTTGACAGTGATGATAATGATAATTTAAGAAGTTTAGACTTTAATTTACTGTTATTATAATAAAGAATATTGATCTTTTTTATTATATCAAATTTAATATATTGAAATATTATATTTTAATTTCAACAGTTATAAAGATTATTTTTTCCGCCCGCACTATGCCCGCAACGTAGTGCGGGCAATCCAACTAGTTTTTTCTGTGATATCAAGTTCAAATTTTATAATCATTAAATAATTACTAGAAATTTATATTGATTTTAGAATTCATAATATCTCGTTAATCAAAAATAAAATATCATGAGAAAGTCAGAGATCAAAAGGTAAGAAATTGGGAACGTCCTTTATAATTTAGTAATCTTGATCCTAATCTTAATCCCATGACTCGATAAATAGGCATGAAGAGAACCTGGAAGCAGTACAGCACATTGAAGTTGCTTACAAATATTGAACAGGTAA
>CM055441.1:10153399-10485946 GCA_029228465.1 Salix viminalis
ATAAGATCCTTGTGACAAAGCCATGGCTCGATTCTGGGCTAAATTCCTCGACGACACGGTAAGACCATATTTAATTTCTTCAGTTTTTATTTCATGGTTTGTTTAATTTATTCAACAGATTAATTTACATCTAGAAAATAAGCAGCTTATGCACTACATCCTATATATATACTTCAATATTAATCTGTCTAGTATACACACACACACACACACACACACACACATACATATACATAACTCAATCTCCATTTGTTTTTTTTTGTCTTGGTTTGCTGAGAGATTACATTTGTTTAGCATTCTGTGCTCTTACGTTAAATTCATAGGCACGAATCCAGGTTGCAAGAAAACTGACCAAATATTTGACTCAAGGGATCTCATTGTAAACCCGTCCAGTAAAGCCTTAAAAATTTTGACTTTTAACTTTCTCTCGAGTTGACTTGTAATCTGATAACTTGTCGGAATGAATTTTACTACACAATATAACCTCTTCTGTTGGTGAAATATGATTTACTTCTGGATTGTTTGGATTTTTTTATCAGTAGAGCAAGCACTGGCCGTTGCGAATGAAATAATTAAGTGCCGCAATGCTTTTTAGAAGTATTTTAGAGAAAAAAAATACTATTTTATTTTTTTAATATTTCTAATTTATTTTGATATGTTAATATTAAAAATAATTTTTAAAAAATAAAAAAATATTATTTTATAAATAAAAAACAATTTCAACAAAATTCTCAAATAATACTAAGTTGCAGCATTCATCGGTTGTCAGGCCCAGAGAACACAGCTCAAGGCCTGCCAACTCATGGAATGGACAGGTAAAGCTGACTTCGTTTTAATATTTTTAAAGCTAAATCGAGTTTTAATCTTTAATTAGATCATTACATCATACTAAATTAATATATTATTTAGGGTGTATTTCGGAATGCTTTTAAAAAGTATTTTTGAAAAAAAATAAAAAATTTACTTCAAATTAATTTCTTTTCATGTTTTTAAATCGTTTTTATTTTTATATTAAAAATAATTTTTAAAAAATAAAAAAATATATTATTTTAATACATTTAAAAAAAAAACATTTACAATACTTGTTGATAAGAAAAAAGATGGAAAATTAAATTCCCTGAATTGGGTTGCTATGACAATTTGGGCTGGAATTAATATATAACATGTAGTTGAGTTAATTTTAACTTATTTTTTCAATCAAGAGAAAAAATTATATTGTGAGTTAAATAGCTTATACTTTTATCACTAAATCCTATACATAATTGTATTTTAAATATATGTTTTGCATAAGTTAAAATAACATATTTTTATTTATTTATTAATATGTTTTTTAATTTGCATGTAAAAATCCACCTCATATTAGATTTAATCAAATACATATATTTTTTTTAAAAAAATATTATTAAAAAAATATACCTAAAAAGTTTTTCTTAAACCTATTTAAAAAAAAAAAACTGTCATCATGTAGAACACAACTTAACATGAAACATCTTCACTCTTGCAATCAAGAGAGTGTTTGGAAGTGTGATAACAATTGTTTTTTAAAATATTTGTCGTTCAAAAATACATCAAGAACAAAATCTCTTTTTATTATTAACACATTAAAATAATCTGAAAACATTAAAAACAATTAATTGAAGGCAAAGAAAACATTTTTTTTTAAATGCTTTTGAATGCAAAAAAAAATAAAAACAACTCCTTAGAATACAATTGAATTACAAGCTCATTAATCCAAGATTAGGTTATAAAGTCAGTCATCGATTTTTATAGTCAATTCATCAATATATTGGTTAAATTATTGCATGGACTACTGGATATAAGATTGTTAAGTTTATTTTTGTTGGAGTTTTGTTTTTTCAGTTAGAACAATATATTTTGGTTTTGGCTTACCGTTTTCAAGATCGTACTAAGTATATATAAAATCCAAAATATTAATTCAAAAAATGTAATTTTAATTCAAATCCTAAGATAAACCAACTTGAAATTATGCAATCTAAATTTTAAACACTAGTAAGAAAATGAGAGTTAAACCGATATGAATCAATCTATGCAACAAGTCCCAAAACAACCTAAATGATTGATAAAAAAATAGTTTACCTAAAAAAATAATTCAAGACAACTTATTCGTTTTAAAGAAAATATTGACAAAAATCATATTGGATTCACTTGTGTCAATCTAAATTAACCTTACAGATTGAGACCACACTAACCCCAAATAAAGTAAAATAAAATAAATTATGAAGATCAATTACCAATTAAACAGTCATTGAATGATGAAATTGAAAAAAAAATTTTAAAAAGACACAATAAAATAATATGTTTTTAACAAATTCATTGAATTTATTTAAATGAAATCACAAAATTGGACTTTTTAAACTTTAATTGCCATAAAATTTTAACTTGTAATATAACAATATATAAGGAGACTGATTGTAATTTTTTTTTAAAAAAAAACTATTTAACAGGAATAAAATGACCAGAATGAAACTTATATATTTTGACCACTATTTAAGTGGGATTTAAGAATAGATTGAAATTTCAAGCAGGATAAATTTTTTTTTGTTTTTTTTAAATTAAATTAAATTAAATTAAAATATATTTACTATTTTAAATAGATAACATTAAGTCAATATGAAGGTAATACTTCTTCCTTACAAAGATATAAACGGTAAACAGAAAAGAAAAAAAGAAAAGAAACGGGAGTGGTGCCTTTTAAAACTTCTTTTGGTGATTTGATGGGTGTACGGTCATGCCTACTTTTTCCAAATTATAAATTCGACGACATCAAAATAATTGACTTAAGACTTGGAAAGTTGAACTTTAAACAATTTTCCTCAAAAAATTAGAGAAATTACATAAACAATTATATATATATATATATATATATATATATATATATATATATGACTCTATTTTTTTGAAAGGGGCAAATCTCTTAAAAGGCAAATCAATGCTCAAATATATATATATATATATATATATATATATATATATATATATTTGAGCATTGATTTGCCTTTTAAGAGATTTGCCCTTTCAAAAATAGGGTCAAATGAACTTTTTGACTGCTTACCGGTCTTGTAAGCATGTAACATGCATGCACATGACGAAGGAAGTTCTTGGCCAGCCCACCACTTTGAACATCAAGATTTTCCCTTCAAACTTCAAATAAAAATTGTGCTCTATTATTGCCTGTCCTTTTTTTACGTCTTACATAATGCAACAATTATTTACCTATTGACCACAATAATTAATCTCATACATACAAATTTGAACTACAAAACATTGAATCAAGCAAAATCAAATGATAATTTCTCCACTAAACAATAATATTAGAATCAACTCCATAGATTTTTCCTGATGATTGAAACATCATAATTGTTAAGAAATTATCTCATTTAAAAACTTAAACTATTAGGTGGAGGTTCCAAGATATAATTTATATTATTCTCTAACACACTCTATCAAGTGAAAGCTCTTTGGTCTTGAAACTTGAATAGACACATACTACCTTGTACTTGATTTTTATCAAATAAAATGAGAGTGGTGTGGTTCAAACTCGAAACCATTGAGTCAACCCTCTGATACTATGTTAAAGAATCATCTTACCTAAAAACTTAAGCTATTAGGTGGAGATCTCAAGATATAATTTATATTATTCTCCAACAATAGTCCATTTTACATAGTTTTACTTACATTATAAGTTTTTCATAAATTATTTTAAATGATTTAAAAAAAACAATAAATGATTTTTCATGAAATAATTACAGGGACCCAAAGTGTAATTGTATTTTGTTTAATAGAAACTGACATATTTACATGCTAACTAGCATTTCTTTTTTTTTAAGAAATCGTTTATTCATTTGGGATTTGAAACATTCCTCCAAAATGGCTAGTGTCTTTTTATTGTTGCGTGCTTTTTCTCAATCTTTTTATTTTATGGTGCATGTTTGATTTTAAAGGACGTCGGATGGCTTGGTCAATTGTTACATTTAAGATGGCGTACCTATCTAAAACTATCACGATGGAAACTTATTGTCTAAATTCAATTCATTTCTTCTCAATTCCATAGTGTTCAAATTACTATACATATACTAGAAATTATATTTTCACGTAGAAATAACATAATTATAAATTTTTTAAATTATTTTTATTTTAGTCGTGATAAAATTATATTTTTCTGTGTTTTTACTTAAAGAAATTAACATGTGTTATAAGAAAACGATGTTTTCATGTAAAAATGATATAATGATAAATTTGTTTGATTTTTTTTTGTTTTTCATTTCATTTTTTTTGAAAAATTATAATAAGACTCAAAAAATTGTGTTTTACAATAACAATTATAACATTGTTTTATTCTTCTACTATATTAAAATTAACTGAAAATCTTGCATGTGTTTTATTAGCACGTGTGATCTTTATTATATTTTATTATATGAAAATTGACTTTTTAATTCATGACCATATTGTTACTTGGTGTCAAAAAAACAAGGTAATAACCCCACATATTTAATTATTTTGTGTTAGAAGAACAAATTCTTCAACCTGCAGTGTGACAAGTTGAATTAATATTTTAACACCTTTTGTTTTGCTTTTGCATTTATTGGCATAAATGACTCTTGATGTCTGTAGTTAAGACCAACGGGACCAAATTGATTTTGGGACGTGAAATAATATATTTTTTATTTTTTTTTGTACATCAGGGAGAAGGTTTTAAAATCTTTGTCCCCAAAGTTTTAAGTTTTAGTATAAACCTTCATTTTTGACGATTTAGTCCTAGAGTTCAAGAGTAGATAGAGAATGTCACCATAAAATGATAAGGGAGTGAGAAAATGGTTAATTTGCCAAAATCCAACAATAAAAACTTGGTTTTATTTGATGTTTTGTTTGATGAGAGATGTTTTAGTAATGTATTGTTGATCCCTCGTGTGTGTGTGTGTGTGTACACACACATACATATACACACACATAGAGAGATTGAAGCATGTAATATTTTTTTTCAATTTGGGCGAGTTTTTTATTGTTTGACCAATTAAAAGTTTGTTTTAGATTACATACAAGTTAATTAGATTTGTGAGAGACGTTATTATATATTTTCAAGTGAAAAATACTTGAAAAAAATTAGTTCTTTAGATAAAAAAAGAAAGAAAGAGAAACTCAATTTTTCAGCCATGTAGGATGATGAAAGTCATACATGCATATGACACATCATTTGCTTTTTCTTTTTTTCTTTTGAAGTCATTTTCCATCTAAAACAAGAAAAGGGCCAAGTGTGTGGGTTTGGCCCAAGCGAGCCCATATGCTTGGCCTTCTTTGTAATGGATCATGAATACTAGCCCACCCAACCTAACCACTTGACCTTTTTTAGTCTTCACGAGGTGATTTGTCCGCGCGCTGCGTTGAGTTTTTTTCTATGTAAAAAACTAATTGAGTTTTTATGTGTTTTAATTAGTTATTCTAATATTTAATTAATAAAATTTTAATAGATCAAATCTGTTAGAAATGTGTTTTTTTCCGCCTAAAAGAAACAGTGTAATCGAAACGTAGACAAGTGATTCATATATTTTTTAATTGTAGATAACTTGGGTAAATTTGTCTACCTATTTTTGTTTGTCAGTTGTATTTTTTTCTCAGTAATATCAGATCTGAAATATTATACATAATAATTTTTTTTTACAAAAAACAATCTAAAATCGAAGACTCAAATTTTTCTAAGAAATAAGCTTAAACAAAAGAGGACAAAATTAGAATTAAAAGCCAATTTTTTTTATAAGATTTATTCCTCATATTATTATATTAAAAGTAATTAAGAACACTGATATTAATTTTTTGTTCTTTAAAAAATCCTAAGTCATTTTTTTCTGTCTATATATATATTCAGGCAATAATATTAAATAAATATTAGAATATATAATTAGTTTCACATATTTGTAAGAAAAAAATCTAAATAAATGACAAAATAAAAATAAATATAAGTAGATAAAAAATGTTTTGACTTGAAAGATAAATAAAAAGAATTTAAAAAACAACAAAGAGAAAAAGAAAACAAAACTAACAAATAATTAATATCATTATTTTGAAAGTCTTATCTATAATAATTAGAAAATTCAAGACTTAACAATATTAACAAAAAAATAATTAAAAAACAAAATAAATAACAAAATAAAAATAAATATTATTAGATTTTAAGAAATTATTTGACCTGAAGAAAAAAAGAAGAGAAATTATAATAATTATTAATTCTCAAATGATCACCAACACATATTAAAATTTGAACATTAAATAAAAAGACTTAATAACATTGGAAATAAAGAAAAATTGAAAATAAAATAAAATAAGAGCATGTTACAAATAAACATTGAGATAAATAAGAATTATGTAACAAATATGTATAAAAAATAAAGGAACTAAAATAAAATCCAAGATTAAACGTATAAGTGATAAAATGAAAAAAAAATATATAATAAATTTAATTTGAAGGACAAAATTGAAATAAATCCAAATATTGATACCGATAAAATTAAATAATTTAAAACAAAACTGGAAATGAAAAGGATTAGGATCGAAATCAAATTGAAATCTATAATTAATTTGCATGGAAGGATAAAATTGAAAAAAATCAAAAATTTGATACCAAAACTATTAAAGATTCCAGATCTATACGAAAATTCAAAGAATGAGGACCTAAATAAAACTAAAATATAAAATCAATTTCAATTGAAGAACGTAATTGAAACAAATTGAAACCTATATAATAGCAATAAGGACCATAAAACAACAATTAAACATTTAAGGACTAAAATGAAATATCACAAAAACATATGTGCTGACCTCAGCTTGCGCATGCAAAAGAGAGAAAAGGGGGGGATTCAAACGACCATTGACAGGTTTTCAGACATTGTATATTCACACGGGCCGCACCAGGAGGAAGAGAACATGTTTTTAAATTATTCTAGACGCCAAATGAGTATTTTTGGACGCCGAAATAAGCCGCAAGCGCCGTCCAAAACACGCGTGAGCGCTGAAACGGAAGGTGCGTCCTATGACGTGCCAACAGTAAATCGGCAGAAAAAAGAATAAAAAATGGTAAATTACCAGCTCACCCCTCCAGCCCATAACTGAATTTTATGATTTTCAAGGGACAAAAAGGTTATTTCAATGTACAAAGAAATATTAAAAAATAATAAATCGGAAAGACGAAAATGTGCAATTACCGTGGAACCCCTCAACCAAAGTGCCTCTTTTTGTGTTTTTCGAAGGACAAATTCGTTATTACACTGTGCAAAAAAGAAAAAACAAAGCACACCGACCTAAATGAATGAACTAACCGAGCCGAACTAAACCGAACTAACCGAAAAATTGAGCACTATAATAACTGTCCACAATGCTTTGTGTCTGGGTGACCAGTATGTGACCCGTGAGCAGTTTGAACTTATAGATAATGTTATTTTTTTCCATTTAATTATGATTCATTTTAAATAAAAATATAGTTAAGGTTTTTTTGTTTTATTAAACACCATTCAATTTTTTTCTTTTTATTTCTTTTCAAATAAGACAATATAATTATTTTTGTACAACTTTTCATGATTTTCTTTGTTTCTTAAATTTTATCAATGACTTTTGTATACATGTCCATTTTTATTATTATATAACTTAATGAAAAATAATTTAAAAAAAAAACAAGTGGTAAATCTGATTGCGTTCCTGATTTAAATCATGAGTTTAACGAGTTGATTTAAGCTGATTTGAAATATTAGCACTTTAAATTTTTAATAAAGTTTAAATGATGTCATCTTGAGTTTTGTAAGTCAAACATGATTTTGATTGGTTAGTCTTTGCACCATCTCATCCGACTAAATGATATCAGAATAACTCTCATTCAACTTAATTTTAAATCGGAGAGGATAAAAACCGATCAAGGGACTTTCAAGGTTCATCTATCATATTAGCTAGGGTTTAAATGCATTGTGAAAAAGTTAACAACTCTATTTTTTTTTAAAATTAAACACCCCAAATTTTCAGTATGTTTTCTCGATGAAAGGACATTAACAACAGACTCGTTTTTTCTTTTCATTTAAAAAACTTTTATTCCAGCCCCTATGACGTGCGAGTCAACAAATCAAATTAGTAAATACTAATAAAAACGAAAACCATTGGTAGCAGTCCAAAACATGTGACCTGTGGCAGTTTTTTCCAACATCCACGTCGAACATAGATAAGGATCAGGAGTAACCTCATCTCTTCAATTACTTTTATGCATGTGTTGATAATATATGTTTGGACCGAAAGGCGTTAATTTTAATGGTTTCCAGGTAACAATCTTTAATTCTTTTTTAGAAAATACCCATTTCATATATATTTTTCATAAAACTAAAAAGAAATCCAAAAATCAATCTTAATGAAAAGGAAAGAAAAAAAACAGATGTAAATGCGAATAATCCGGGAAAAATCATAACATTTCGAATTTTTGATAGATGAAATCACATGATCACATGATTCACTTTGTTTCCAGAATTGACAAACGACAAAGCTTAATTAGACTTCACATGGCAACATAGGAAGGGTTCCATCACCACTCGAGTAGTGGGTTTTCTCTTCTTCAATTGGTACTGGCAAATAGACAAGAGCTTAAGACCAACTTTGTTGTACAGCATGGAAAAGGAACTCCACTATGTGTGATTCAGATTTTATCCTACACAGACGACGGCAACTTGAAAGCAAAAGTAAAATGCTGTACCATGCGAGATACAAATTGTAGATGCAATTAATTGGGACCAACTGACGGTGGACACGGTCATCGATCACTCCAGCATGATTCATTCATTTAATGGTCTTGGAGATTTCAGGGATTCAACTTGTTTCTTCCCACTGGGACCCTTTGTCCTGATGAAAAGCCTGTACTCATCGAATGTCATCGGAGGGTAGAGAGCCGGCCGGTCCTCGGTGACGAGCTCCCTGGACGGTTCGATGAGCAGGTCACTCTTGGGGTTGTAGAAGAAGGCGAGGGAGACTCTATCCTTGTTGGAGTTCACAATAACCCTGTGCTCCACACTCTGATAGATCGCGTTGCTCAGTACCTGTACATACACCAAACAGATGAGTATTTTCTTGTCAGCACCGGCGATAACATGATCGTGAAACTGCTCGAGAAATATTCAAAATGGCCGAGAGCTGGCAATCTTAGAGGTACGTACCTGGATTTGATCGCCTATGTTTATGATGAACGCGTCTGGGGCTGGCTTGACGGTGACCCAGCTGTCATTTCTCCGGACCTGAAGTCCGGCCACGTTCTCATCGGGGAGGAGAATGGTCATTCCACCAGGGTCGGAGTGGGGGGAGAGACCTAGTGTGAGGTCTGGTTGGGGACACCTTTGGATAGTAATTCACCCTTAAACATGCGCCGACATTTTCCTCTCCACCGAAAGAATTAAGGAGGAAATCCTCTTCCAGGCCAAGGTTCATAGAGAATGCCTTCATCAACTTTCCACCCAGTTTAACCACTTCACGGCCATACTCGGCTACCATTTCCCTGCGATAGAGATTATAAAACACGGTTAATTTACGTCTCAATTAGCAGATGTTAAGTTAAAAAGTATCATCAGATCTGTGATTAATCATTTCTGCAAGAGTTCATGGATTCTTTTTCTGCAGTTTTTATTAGGATACGAGTAATTGCAATATCAGAGATTGATCAAACTCTCTATCTTTTCCTTGCCCTTTTCGTGCTTATGACATCTCTCTCGCTCTCGCTCTGTTTTTTTTTCTTTTTTTTTATAACGTTTGCCCAATAGAAAACCTTTACCTACCAGCAATCAAAAGGGAATTATCAGCAGGAATTTGTAGGTACAGTTACCTCAAACAAATAACCAAAATCTATAAAATAAAGGCGCCCATCCAGCACATATATATTCCTGGACGGTCAACTCGGTAATTATATGTTCATCATGTTATATATATCCTCGATCGTGTAAAGGATGGTACTATTGGCTGTACTTGCAAATCAATTCTATGATGAGATCCGGCTTCCAAACCTCCTTTTCTTCTACAGTTCTGCGACTAATTGGATATATTTCATGACTGCGCCAACTTTGGTAGGTTAAGTAGGAAAGTAGCAAGAAAAACAATTGCCAACGGCCATTTAAAGAAAACTCAGCGCCAATTAAATTCAAGAAAAGTCTCGTAAACAGTATAGCAGGCATAGGAGAAACAGTCAAATATTCGAGGGAATACCATAGCTGAGAGAATTGAAGATGCATGCATACCTGCAAGAAGCTGGGGTTGCGGGCCACTTGTTTTGGTTTCTGAGAGACACAGGCATGTAATGAAGGAAGAAATAATCACTCCAATCAAGACTGGCTCCTTTCTGCACTCCCAGTCGGCTACCGTACCCCTCATACGTGACGGGACTGTTAGCATACTCCTGCTTCACTTCTACTGGCAGGTTAAAGAACTCACGCCAAATCTCACGAACCCCCTTCATCAGCTCATGGCTCACACCATGGTTCACTACTTGAAAGAAGCCCCACTCACTACAGGCACTGTAGATACAGCGGAGGGCCTCGTCGCGGAGGCGGTGGTCGGTAGAGAAAACGTTTTGGAAATCGATAACAGGAATGTTGACCTCCTGAGGAAGTGAAAAATCACTTTTTGATAACGGTCTGTGAGAAGGTGGCTTAATATAACGCTCTGGGATTGCCTGGATACCACTTGCTGCTAACGATTGTACTCGAACCACAGGTTCAGGCCAGCTCTGCAAGCTATTCATCATTTTCTTTCTTTCTTTTTTGGGAAGGATGGAAGTTTTCCTTGTATTGTTAGTCTTGTTGGTGATGGCAGTGGGTGAAGGTGAAGCTAATTTGATTGATGTGTATCAATTAAAAGAACGTGAAAATTATGGGATATGAGAGACAAATTGTGAGATAGAAGTTAATTGTGTGGTTGTAGTGTGTGAGGAAGGAAGTGGGATTTTTGAGAGGTATATATAGAAAATGGAGTACTAATTTCGGCGCCGTGATGAATTTGATCTGCTCATTTCCATACTAAAAAAGTTTCAATCAAATTGTTTACCTTTCGCCCTCTTGCATATTGTTTTTATATTAACATGGGTATTCAGATAGCTAGTTCAATTAATCCTACGGGTCCTATTATATTAGCAATCACATTTCTTGTACTTGAAACTAAAAAGAGAGCAAATTTCTTGGTTCTAAACTCTTCGGAGCACATACTAGATGGTTGCCCTCTTACATATTAATAATGTGGTGGGGGGTATATTTACAAACTACCATTTCATTGTTGGATTTGTTTTTCTTACGAGCTTACAAAAAATGATCAAATGAAAGATTTTCTTAATTTCAAGGCGTGCTTAATTATGTATTCATGTCATGGATGGAACGTCTAGAGAAGATACAATGTAGACATATACATACATGTGTGTGTGTGTGTATAAGTGGGTTTTGTGCTAGGCAAGGAAAAAGTTAATATTGACTAAATATAGACAATTCAAAGAGGTTTTCTATCCACGTTTCTTGTGAGGGCTATAATAATGTTAGTGGCAACTGAACTTCCTGGCATCTTGTCATCTAGCATCACCAAATTGCTCTCATATCACTAGAGCTAGCAATCAATATCTACCGTAGACCGACCTTGTCACTTACCATTGCTAATCTATAAAGAAAAAAGAATAAGTGGGTATTCATGAGGTTCTCCCAAACTTTCATGGACTCTGTTCTCATACTAAAACAAGATAGAAGAATGTGTTAAATTTATCCAGAAAAGGGGGGGAAAGGCAGCTCTAAGTGATAGCAAGGCCATGTTAGTAGGGCATAACCGATTAGTTTCATATCCTTGTCTCTAGGAAACTAGCCCAGCTCCCGACTTGTGCCTTTGGGGGGCAGCATTAATAGCTGTTTCGGTGTTTTATGTAAAGGACAAGTTAAACGAAACGAGACATTAATGCTTCTGATTCATGGGGCAAGAACCAGGCTAGGATGGCAACTTGCATGTCGGAATCCATTTCTTTGTTTAGTTTTGGTTTGGATAGTTAATCCTCGGAGTGTTTTGTTAATAAAAGAGGTGTAATCTAGCAAGAACCTAGCTAGGATGGCAATCTCATGTAATCAAGGTTATTAATTCCGTTTCGTTCCGTTTTACTCGGAATGAATGGTACAATTTGTTTTAATTCAAAAAATAGAATAAATTGAAATAATTTTTATCTCGTTTAGAATCTCGTTTTGTTATGAAAATTTTGTCCGCAACGTTCCGGTTTCGTTTCGTCCATTCCGGTCAAATAGTATTTTTTTAAATAATGAATAGTTTTACAGTTCAATCATATCTCTTAATCTGACTGATAGATTGAGATGAAATTTTACGAGGAGTCTCTTGACATATTTATATATATTATGTTAACATTTCAGAGCAATCAGAGAATGTAACTATATTGTCAAATTGATAATGACATTCTCGTAATATTATCCAGGTTCATAATTTTGTTCAAAAAAATCATTTTATTGTGTCTTTTTTTATATTATTTTTTTCTCAATTTTATTATTTAACAACGAGTTTATTACGAATTGAACCTTATAATTTACTTTGATTTGCTTTATTTAAAGTTATCATGGCCTTATAACACAGATCACACATTTGAAAGGTTAACCTAAGTTGACCCGAGTTGAACCAATATATCGTCGTTTCAATATTTTTTTAAGATGTCAACTTGATTTTTTTAGTTAAATTATATTTTTTTTCTCAATATTCCATGTTATATTTGAACTCATCAAGTCGATCAAGTTATGTCAGTTCAACTCTAATTTTTTTACTTATGTTTGAAGTTTAAATTTCACAATTCTAAATAATTTTATTTTTTGATTTGAACTAAATTTTTTTGTTGAATTAATATATTTAATTATATATATATATATATATATATATATATATATATATATATATAAAACATAAACAGTACAACCCCAAAACAGAACGCCGAAATGCTTCAAAACCAAAACATTATGTTTCATTTAAAAAAACAAAACATCAACTGAAACGGAATTGACAACTTTGCATCAAATAACTTCATTCTCACAGTACTGGTATATTAAGGAAACAAATGAATCACCAAATCAAACATAGTTGTCACCATTATGCTCCCATAATTTCATAATCTATCTTTCCTTTTATGCAAATATATCATTAAGTGTGATTGTAAATTCCCTTCGGTTACATAATGTTTGAATGCCTAAAATTAGGCTCCAGGTTGTATAAATTGTAAATGACATAAATAATTACCCCACTTCTAGCTGAAAACTTCCACAGTATTCGCCAAGACAAACTGATACTGATACTTCACACCATTCTTGCATCTACATCGACCATAATTACCCCACTTCTAGCTGCATGCAAAACCTGTCATGAGGCTTGGACATCACTGAATCATCTCTATACAGGCAAATCCTACACTCGGGCAATGCAACTCAAGAAAGATCTGACCTCAAGCACTCGTGGAAATCACACAGTTGTTGAGTTTTTTCAAGCTGTAAAAATGGTTGCTAATGAGCTTGCAATCATTGATCAGCTAGTTTCTGATGATTTTGAGGTTGCTAAAGAGATTGCTGCTCTCATTCGTGCTCGTGAAACATCCTGAATTTTGAGGAACTCCATGATCTCCTTACTAGTCATGAGAGTTATCTTAGGAGGCTGCAAAATCAATAATCAATAGCCTTCATCCCTACTGCAAATTATTCTCATCGGCAAGGAGGTGCCCCTGGACAGTCAACCCATTTTATTCCCACTACCAATCACCCTCACTAGCAAGGACACTCTCCTAAATAGTATAAACAAAGCCCTAAATGTAAATGGGTATTAGAAAAATGGGCCCCTAAATCTGGGTTAGAGAAAATGTCAGCCCAAATGTCAATGGCATGGCCAATTGGGCCACATGGCAAAAAATTGCCCTAAAATGTCCTCCAGTGAATTCACAGCCAACTGTGTAGCATCCACCCAAGAAAAAAATCACCAGTGGTTAGTTGACTCTACAACATCTCATAATATGACTACCGATCTTTCTAAAATCTTGATTAATTCTGAATATGATGGCACAGATGAAGTGGTAATTGATGATGGAACAAGTTTGCCTTTATCTCACATTGGATCATTATCTTTTGCCTAATTTAATCGTACATTTCATTTACATGATACTCTTTGTGTACCCACAATTCAGAAAAATCTTATTTATGTTCATCATTTTACTAAACAAAATAGTGTCTATCTTATATTACACCCTAATTATTTCTTGGTGAAGGATCGGATCACGGGGGGGAACATTACTCAAAGCTGCATGTGAAGATGGAGTGTACCCATTTCTAGAGAATCTACCGTCATCATCAAAAAAGGTTGTTGCTTATGTTCACAATCACACTACCATCAATGGATGACACAAAAGACTTGGTCATCCAGCATAAAAATTAGTCTATCATTTAATTCAAAATTTTTCTTTACCAACCTATAACAATGATCATGTATCCCCTTGTACTTCATGTTCCCAAAATAAAGCTCACCGTCAACCTTTCAATAATCATGGTCTTACAACCATAATTATCTTAAACTGAAACAATTCAAATGTTTATGCTTTCCCTTGATAACGCCTTACAACCACCACAAACTTGAACGCAAAGCCCAATCGTGTACATTCATGGGCTATTCTCTCTCATAAAATGCTTACCTCTGCCTCGAGCCCACCATCAACAAGATCTTTCACTCTCGGCACGTTATCTTACATGAAGACCAATTTCCTTTTCAAAAATCACAATTCCCTAGTTCAATCCCTAATTTCATCTCTGCAGACTCCTCTGTCCTAATTATGCTGCCACAAGTTCTCCTGGTTCCTTCATCTTCCCCATCTCCGGTAGTGGGTACCACTCTCTCGCCATCGTCTATGACTGTGTCCTCTCCTGAGCCACCTTCTTTCCAAGAAAGTAATCTCCCCTTATCTTCCTTCCTTCACCCATTATAGTACCACAAACTAAGCATGATACACTGTGCACCCACAGAATGATCACTAGATACATGAATCATATTCATAAACCTAAAAAATCCTTTGTGGTTACCAAGCATCCCCTTCCCCCTTCACTGGAACCAACAAGTATTGTTGCAGCCATCGCTAACTATCGATGGCGTGATGCTATGTCCTCTGAACAGACGACCTTAATGCGTCATAATACATGGCAACTCGTCCCACCTCCACTTGATTGTAATGTTGTTGGCTACAAATGGGTATTTAGAAGTAAGAGGCATGCCAATGGCTTTGTTGATCGGTTTAAGGCTAGACTTGTTGCCACTTGTTGCCAAAGGGTTCAATCAAAGACTAGGATTGGATTACATAGAGACATTTAGTCCAGTTGTCAAACCAGTCATTATACGCACTGTCTTAACCCTAACTGTTATGAATGGCTGGTCTTTGCGGCAGTTAGATGTGAGTAATGCCTTCCTTCACGGGCATCTCAGTGAAAGGTCTATATGTAGCAACACCTGGTTTTTGAAGTTTGGAGAAACCAAATCATGTTTATTGCCTCACCAAGGCCATCTATGGGTTGAAGCAAGCCCCTCGGGATAATACTCTACTCTCAAAGAAGCATTGTGTGCACTTAGTTTTCTTAATGCTAAATCTGACACTTCTCTGTTTATGTTTCATGATTGCAACACACTTGCTTATTGTGTAATTTATGTTGAAGATTTGATCCTCATAGGAAACAATTCAGAATTTGTTGCTAGCATTATTTATCAACTTGGACATAAATTCTCACTTAAAGATTTGGGGTCCTTACTTTTTTTCTTAGTTGTTGAGGTTATCCCCACTAAAGATGGTTTGTTTCTCACTTAACACAAGTATATCAGAGATTTACTGGCAAAAACAAGTATAGATGGTATTAAGGATGTAACAACTCCCCTATCCACCTCAGCTCCTCTAGAGCTTGTAGATGGCTCATCCTCAGTTAATTCAACTGAATATTTCACATGATTAGAGCTTTACAATACCTATCATTAACCAGACCTGATATTAGCTTTGTTGTCAATAAACTCTCGCAGTTCATGCATAGTCCTACACAGAATAACTGGACGACTATTAAGCAAATGTTGCGGTACTTAAAGAACACCATCTTTCACGACATCAACATTCATAAAGCATCCAAACCAGATCTCACATGTTTTTTAAATGCAGATTGGGTTGGTAGTTTGGATGATCAAAAATCAACTTTAGCCTATCTTATCTTCCTTGATAACACACCCATATCCTGGAGCTCCAAAAGCAGCGTACCATTGCTCGATCATCAACCAAAGCTGAGTATAGGGCTCTGGCCATGGTTGTCGTAGAGTCTACGTGGCTCTTGTCTTTGTTCCAAGAATTGAAAGTTTCATTATCACAATCAACCTTGCTTCTGTGTGATAATTTGGGGGCAACCCAATTAAGCTTTAATCATTTTCAACACTCAAGAATGAAGCATGTTCAACTTGACATTTGTTTTGTGCATATTTGGTTGCCAAAAATCTTCTCACTGTTCGACATGTTCACACAAATGAGTAGCTCGCCGATCGACTTACAAAGGCACTCTCGCGACAAAGAATAACTTATCTCTGCAGCAAGCTAGGCCTATCCAATGGTAGCCTGTTCTTATAAGGCCGTATCAAGAAAAAAAATGAATCGCCAACTCAAACATAGCTGTCACCATTATGCTCCCATAATTTCATAATTTGTCTTTCCTTTTCTGCAAATATATCATTAAGTGTGAATGTAAATTCCCTTCGGTTACATAATGTTTGAATGCCTAAAATTAGGCTCCTGGTTGTATAAATTGTAAATGACATGTATAAGCAATGTGTGTAGAAACAATTTCAGTGTTTAAACTCTTTATGGTATGGATGAATTATGGCAATAAAAACTGTACAAAATTATTAAAAATACACATAAAATTCAACATTTATAAAGGTAAAGGCACCCACAGCATAAGAAGGGGTGTTACAATTAAATAAATATTTTTTTAAAAAAAAATAAAGTAACGCATCTTTTCCAACCACTACATGATTCGTTTTTCTTACAAGATCTTTAGTGCCAATACATGGACATCCTCGTATATGACTTGTATTTATGGGTTCTCATCCTAACCTTGTCAATGTTCTTTAAGATCTTTTCTCTTGCCATGAGTTTAAGATCTTTAATGAATCTTAGTTCACATAAATCAATGGATTTAGTACCTTACTAACTAATGATGTCACATCACTATGTTATTTTTATAGGTTTGGATTTTCCATTATAAAAGCATGTTTATATATAAATAATATGATTTAAAAGCATGTTTGGATTTTCCCTTTTCTCTCTCTTAGATGCAAAAATCCAAGGGAGACCTCGGTTTTATAGGTTTTTTATTTAAGTCCCTGAACTTTGAATTGTTTTGCATGCTCCTGATTTCAGTTATATAATTTTTGATTTGTTTCAATTTAATCCTTCGATTGAAATTGATTATATATTTAGGTTTCAATTCGGTCCCTATTATTTTAATTTTTAGATTGATTTTAAATCCTTTAATATAATCAATACTGAGGTTTTGATTTTTTTAATTTTGTCATTTGATTGAAATTGATAATATATTTGTTTTTAATTTTGGCCTTTATACTTTTAATTTTTAATTCCTTTATTTTTTTATATTTATGAAATAATCTCTATTTTTTTCCATGTTTATATGTGTGCTCTAAGCTTTAGTTTTTAATTTTTATTATTGTCTTATTTATTAAGGTGGTATTTTTTTGCAAGATTTAGTTCTTAAATTTTAGTTTGTGTTTATGATAATTTGAAAATTGATATTTCTATTTTTTTTCTCTTTGTTCTTTGTTTTAATTTTTTTATTAGTTTTTTATTTATATATTTTCAAGTCAAGTTCTCAGCTAATAATTTTTTTTTTGTTTTATCTTTTATTTATTTATTTGCTCCTTTTTTGATTTTTTTAGGATTTTATAGTCTTTGATTTAATTTTATTGTTTTCATTATTAGCTCAATAATAATAATAATAATAATAATAATAATAATTTTAATTTTTTTTCTTACTTACTCTTTTGTTAATTTTTTTTCTCAGGGTAATTTAATAATTTCTATTGTTTTGACAATAATAGTAGTGATAATTTTAGATGTTAATACTTTGATGTTGTTGTTGTTATAATAAGGTGTGTTGATCTTTTCTATTATATCCATCTATGTATGTATAGATATTATATTTTATTTTGAACTAGCAAATCCTATTAATTGTTTACTCGGCCCGCAACGTAGTTTTTTTATTAGTTCTTAAATTTTAGTTTGTGTTTGTGATAATTCAAAAATTGATATTTCTGTTTTTTTTCTCTTTGTTTTTTCCTTTATTTTTTTTATTAGTTTTTTTTTATTTTCAATTCAAGTGATTTTTTCTCCACTAATATTTTTTTTTCATTTATTTATTTTTTGTTTGCTCTTTTGTTATAGTTTATAGCCTTTTTTTAGTCTTTGATTTAATTTTTTTCATTATTGACGTAATAATAATAATAATAATAATAATTTTAGTTTTAGTTTTAGTTTTTGTCCTTACTTACTCTTTTGTTAATGTTTTTGACTTTTTTTTTCTAGGGATAATTTAATAATTTTAATTATTTTGACAGTAATAGTAGTGATAATTTTAGATGTTAAGACTTCAATGTTGTTGTTGTTATAATAGGGTGTATTAACTTGTTTGATTATATCAAACTTTGCATATATAAATATTATATTTTATTTTAAACTAGCAAATCCTATTAATACTCGGCCCCCAACGTAGTTTTTTTATTAGTTCTTAAATTTTAGTTTGTGTTTGTGATAATTTGAAAATTAATATTTCTGTTTTTTTTTGTCTTTGTTTTTTCCTTTAGTTTTTTTTATTATTTTCAATTCAAGTGATTTTTTCTCCACTAATAGTTTTTTTTTCATTTATTTATTTTTTGTTTGCTCTTTTGTTAAAGTTTTTAGGCTTTTTTTAGTCTTTGATTTAATTTTTTTCATTATTAACGTAATAATAATAATAATAATAATTTTAGTTTTAGTTTTAGTTTTTGTCCTTACTTACTCTTTTGTTAATGTTTTTGACTTTTTTTTCTAGGGATAATTTAATAATTTTAATTGTTTTGACAGTAATAGTAGTGATAATTTTTTATGTTAAGACTTCAATGTTGTTGTTGTTATAATAGGGTGTATTGACCTGTTTCATTATATCAAACTTTGCATGTATAAATATTATATTTTATTTTGAACTAGCAAATTCTATTAATTATTTTAATCTTAACAGTTATAAAAATCAGTTACTCGGCCTGCAACGTAGTGCAGACAATTTAACTAGTTAATAACAAAAAAATTACCACTCCTTTTTTTCAAATATAAAACCCAAGCCGCTGGTCTCCACTATACTTACCAGAAACTAGCCACCAAACCCTAACAAAAATTTGTATGATCAACATTAATTTATAAATGTATCTATTTGTTCATTTAAAAAACGAACAGAAAATATACATAAATTTGTAACCATCTTCTCTCAAATTTCTCTCAAGAACCTCCAACTTCACCACCACAATAACCCACTCTACCGACCAACTCTCAGCGTGCGGCTCAGTCGCCTGAAGAACCCCAGTCCAAAAAAAGGAGGGACCTTGTACATGTTGATCATACCACTCTTCCACGGGGTGTTTTCCACTGAAATTTCAAAATTGTTTTTTTTTATGATTATTTATAATATTAAAAATAGTTTTTAAAAAATATTATTTTAATATATTTTTAAATTGATAATTGTAATTTTTGAGAATGTGAAAAGTCTTTTCACGGCAAGATAGGTAGTGCAGTGCAGCAACATTCCACAACTGAATGGTACACTTGGTCTGGATGGTGACAACAACTGCATTCGGCAATGTCAAAAACTAATTCACTCTAATAATTTAATACCTCAATATATAATTTATATAACTTTTTAACCCATTCCTTAAGTTAAATCTTACCCAGGTGAAAATTTTATTACACAAAATAAAAATAATAGGATTTGAATTTGTAATTTATATAACTTTTTAACCCACTATTTGCTTGAAGTCTTACTCAAGTGAAAAACATTTATTAAACAAAATAAAAATAATAAAATTTGAATTTGTAATTGTTTTGTTTTATCAATAAAATAATTCAATTTAATACATTACTTAAGTTTTTGGATTGAAATGGTTCATAAATATAATATTAAAGTTTTGTCGATCAAATAGTTATAAGTTTCAATCTCACCGAATCTATTTTATTTAATAAAAAATAAATACAAAATAATATTAATTTATACAAATCTTTAAATTTAAAAAACTTTTATTTGAAAACTTATAAAAAAAAAAAATTATAAATTATATTTTAAAATTTTACCTATCAGTTCAATTATTAGATTGAAAATTGATTTTAGAGAGGTACGACATAATCATGACACATTAGATGACGAGTCATGTATGCTGTATGGCGGCTATAACACCCGACCATCAATTAAATTAAAGAGTGTTCAACAATTCATTACGTCAAACCTTAGTAACTCATCCTCGATCCATCATTAGAAGAGGAAATGGCCTGAAATTCACAGAATTAATTACATAACCCGGATGGATGAAAATAATCTTCACTATTTTGACCATCATTAGAATTAATGACTAGATTAGCTTATTTAATCCATAAATTAAGTGAACTACTCAATCCAAGCATTCTATAAAAGCACTTGAGCAGATATGTAATTATATATACCTGAGAGACAATCCCGTTAAGGATGTTTTCATCGTAAGTTTACTGTCCTGGAAACCTGAGGCGAACAATTTTGTGGTTGGAAGGTCATATAATCTAGTTTTGCAGCAATTTCAGGGCATGAAGCAAAGGTTTTATAATGAGTTTTCAGAGACAAATTCTCAAGTATCTTGTTAAAGAATAATATAAATTATATTATGGGACCTCACTTATAAACTTGAGCTTTTTAGGTGAAATGGTTCCTTAACATGGTATCAGAGCCTTGTTGACCCAGCGGTCATGAGTTCGAATCTCACCACCCCCATTCTATTTGATAAAAAAAACCAAGCACAAGGTGATGTGGGCATGTGCAAGTTTCAAGTCCAAATGACTTTCACTTGAGGGGAGGTGTTAGAGAATAATATAAATTATATTATGGGACCTCACTTATAAGCTTAAGCTCTTAGGTGAAATGGTTCCTTAACATTTCTCAATAGAATCAATAATAGTTCCAACATCAATAGAAAAGTTCTCCTGAGTAATCAAAATCCCAAAATTCATCCCAGGAAAAACCATCTCTTGCAAACATTGGAAACATAGTCTGAAATTGGGACTTTATTGACTCATCAGTTAGAAGGGAGGTGTGATCGGGATGCTAAGAGAACTAATAAAAAAAATCTAATTTAGTTAAACAATGTTTTTTTGGTGTGGATTTTTTCATTAATTTTCATACATATCAATTCTATTTACCTAGTTTGCTAGTAAACTTGTTTTGTACTCCAACTACATAAGCAACATTAAGTTCATTAGTCCAATTAATCTCATAGAATCAAATTGACATTTTTTTTTATCACATCCTTATCTTTATTAATTGAAAACACATGGATATTATAATCAAGCGTTGTTATGTGCTTATTCTTAATAAAAAAGATATTTCAAAATATGTTTTTTAATATAATGCCATTGATCAAGAAAAATGTCACTTGCATTTTGATAATTTAGAATAAATTTTGTCTAATCAAGATATTTCATATCATAATAGAAATTATAATCCATTTCTAGGTTATTTTCTAAAACATAAAAAGCAACAAAAATAAAATAAAAGAGACTGGCATTGTGAAAAGAAAATCAAGTTAGAAATTTTGAACGGATTCAAGAGTCCGATCGTCTCTATTGTGCCAAAAAAATGAGAGAAATACAGATTCAAGGCTAAAATAAATAACTATAAGATACATCTAGCTAAAAATTAAGCCGAAAGGCATAATCATATTTTTATGGGCCAATTTAAAGTATAATTATGTTTAAGAATTAATTTAGGGTCCAATTAAAGAATTTAACTAAGTGCAAAGACTTAATTATACTTTAAATTGGTAAAATTAATCTTATTAAGGGCTCAATTGATGAAAAAATCAGGTTTGGAGCTTAATTCGGGTTTAATTGAGAAGATTAGATTTTTCAAAGATATAATTGAATTTTTGTCAAGTCAATTGCATGAGATCAGGGATGAAATTGAAGAAAATTGATCAATTAAGGATCAAATTGCATAAATTTGAAACCAAGGATTGAAGTAAAAGCCAAGGATTGAAGTAAAAAATGCGTGTAAATTGTAAGGGTGCTATTTAAATTTTGGCGGGAATAAAATCTCATAATATTAAAAGTTTAAGACCAATTAAGAGCGCAACTACAACAATTATAAATTGAGGGACCAAATTGCACTTGTACCATCTATAGAGTTTGTAGACAACCAACACAATGTCTCTTTGCACTATAACGGTGCACGCCATTGTCTTCATCATCATAGAAGAGGACGAGGTAAGCTGTGTCTACACGTAACGAGAAAGTGAAAAGTCATTTTCGTCTCTATAAATACCTGCAGGAGAACTACAACAGGGGAGGGGGGGAAATAGAAATAACACAGATGTACAGGGAAACAAAGGAGAAGAAGAAACATATTAGAAACGGAGGAGAGATTAGGAAAAAAGAACAAACAAAGTAACGAATACGAGACAAAAGAGAGAGACAAAGAGGAGGAGAAATTGTGAACAACTCCCTCGGCACCATCAATTTCCCCCCCTCCCCCTCTCCTCATCGTCGACAGCAACCCCGTCTTCTTCACCTCTGGTAGTAGTCAGCAGTTCCCGCTTCCCTCTCCTCATCGGCAACACTTGCAGCAACTCCATCTTCTTCCACAGTGTCGGCATCTTCTTTTTTCCCTCAGCAGCAACTACACTCTTCCTTTCCTCCGGCAACCAACAACAGCTCACACCTCACCGTAGATGACCAACAACAGTCCTTCCTTGTTGTCAATAGTTGCACCTTCCTCTCCACGCAGTGACAACAACCATTGCAAAATCTTACTTCTCTTCCTGCGGTCACCATCGACCACTATTCTTGTCACCATCACCACCACCAGAATAGACTTGACCTCCTCTATAGGAAGCAACAAATAACCTCCTCCTTCTCCTCCCTCTGTTACTATTCATTTGCATGTGAATAGTAGAAAGAGTTGGACATTATGTCCAGCCAACCCGAGAAGATTGATGGGCTGAAATGGAGCTTTGAGCTTGGATATAAAGCTTTTATTTGCTTTTCGTGAAGTGTGTGAATATTCATAAATAAAATGCATGTGTATGAAATTCATACATCAATTGAATAAATAATGCTAGGAAAATATATAATAATCTATGAAAATATTTAAAGAAAATAAATTCATAAATAGATAACATAACAATAAAAAAGAATAAATTAAGAGAGAATAAACACAAGTAATTGGGATTAACCCTAGTTACCCAACAAACTTTTCATTTTGTTACATCGTGATGCCAACTAAGACTTCTTGAGATTCGAGGGGGAAGGTAAATCATGGAAAATTAGGAGTCTCCCCCCTAATAATGAAAAGAAACTAGGGATCCTAACATGTGTGTTGATTTTAGAGATTCAGGTAAGAGGTTAGTTATGTTTAAGGGAATAATGACATCCTTTCTTATAAATAATTACCTTACTACATGTTTTCTTTTAAATTTATATTTTTGATTTCCATTAATTATCCTAATATTGTTAGTTTATCTTAAATTTTAATTTATAATCTTTTCATGGAAAATTTGATTTTTGTCTCTAAGGATAAAAGATGATTATTCATAAAAATAGAATCTTGACATTGATCCTTTCTAAAATGAGACTTCTCATTTTGGTTATTCATGAAAAGGATTTTAGCCAATTTGTTTTTGGTTGGTCTCTAAAATAGACCTGAAAATTGGCACTCTAACTTTAGGGACCTTGATGAGATCATGTTTACCTAGCCCAAATTATTAGAACTAATTTTCAAAATATAATAATAATAATAATATAAAAAAACATTTTTTCCTATTATTTAATTTATAACCTACTCTTGCATGAATAAAAACATCTATTAAAATTGTAATTATTTTATGCTTCGTTCCTTCTATATTATATATTGGATCTCCACCAAAAAATTTCATCCTTTTCTTCTCAAGTATTTTAATTAGATAATTATTATTTTCAATAATTAAAATTTTCTTACTTGCGATCGATCATACATAGCTCTTTTTGACATGATTGCAACTTGTCCTCTAGCATTTTCCCCACGTAACTGCAACTGATGAGTGCCTTCAAGGACATCCATTTTTTTTCTTGTGGAACATGTTCTTTTAAAACTCCTTTTCAAATAGATGATGGCTTGCCAATAATTCCACAAGCAACAAACTTATCCCCACTCTTAATGTCTTTTGACCTATGCCTTCCAACAAAAGAATAAATGATTATCAAAACTCTGTTTAATTTTTCATTTTAAAAATGGTTTTTTTTTATCTTCTCTAATTGTTTTAATATATATATTATTTTGATATATTTTAAAGTAAAAAAAACACCTATATTACAATAACAGCTTGAAGTTTTGAACTTAGACCATGTTGGGTTTTTCATTCACCATTTAGGAGCAAAAAACTGGCTTGCAATATATATTTTTTAGCAGCACGAGGCTTCTCACTATCTCCTTTTTGTGTTTGATGAACGTCATGTTGTTCACTGATTGATCATCAATCAGCGACGACAGTTGTTCCGATGAATTATTTTTATCAATAAATTCATTACTAAAATTAGTGTTGATGATGTTAAAATAATTAAGATCAAACACAGAAAGGAGGCTAGAATTTTTGAGTGATTTGTATATGATGAGTGCTTAATATTAACCTAAATACAAATAAAGTATATATAGGTTAAACAGAAAATACTATTCTACCCTTACTAAATAAGACGACACAAGACAAGATACCTTATATTAAATACATTCATGCCTGCATAATTATCTCGAAGTAAAGTAAATTTTAGGCGCGATGCAAAATGCATGCAGAAATACTAAGCAGTGTTATTGAAAGAGTGTCTGGGACGAAATTTGATACACAATACTACCCATAGAAAAGGAATTAGCTAACAAGCCGACATCTAAACATAGAAACCTCTGTAGTTGTCACGACACAGGAGCACGCAAGACAACATAAAAACATGTCATGTTTAATATATATGAATATCTATGGTTAAAACTTTTTGAATGTATTTTTTAAAATTCATTTTTATTTTTTAAAAAATTCATATATTAAATTAAAACACTCTTCATCTTATTACCAAATTTAAGATCTGTTGTGCATACAAGCTATTGATAATTTAAAATTTAATACAGATCGAGTTTAGAATTAATTTAACTCAGGCTAGACCAACTCTTTATTTATTAAAAAACAATAATAAAATAGATTAATTTAATAACTCCAAAATAAACCTACTGATATAATAAATTGATTCCTTTATCTAAAAGTTATGATTTACGGAAAGAAAGAAATGCAATAATATTATCAAAATTACAGTTCATTGACTCATAATTATAAGTTATTGGGTATGGTGGATCGCAATGGACCGCCGCTGTACAATCTCAACGGTTTGAAACTAAATTAATCTCAAGTCATGCTAGTTTTTAGACGATGAATCATTTTTTTTTCTTTTTAATCTCTATACTTATGGTCCATCAAAGCTAAAAATAATTTATTATTCAATGATAGGGATTGAATTAAGATCATCCAGTGTCCTTTACTAATGAGTTTCAACTTTCCAATAAGCAAACACTTATGTGTTGTCCCCACTAAGTATGGCGTGATGACAGAGAATTTATAATTTGCATAACAAATCTCAAATTCGAGTCAGGATGTATATCTCTAGTAAGAATATGGAATAACAAGGGTTTTACCCGTTTATTTATACTCACAAAATACGTTTTCTATTAAATAAGATTTCTTCATATAAAAAAACACTTATGTGTTGATAAAAAAAGAACGGAAACCTTGTTTGGGAGCATTGAAAAATTTTAATTTTTGTAAACTGATTTTGTAAAAAATATGTGGTGCTGATAGATAATCTTTTACCTAAAATGAAAGCGTCAATGTCATATAATCTCATAACTTTGAATAAACTTTAAGATATAAACGGGTTTTACCTATAATTCTAAAATTTACTGTATAATTACTATTTTTTTATCGAGTCCCTTACATATTTTTTAGTTTGACTGAGTCCTTATAAATTATTTAATGTCTATGATGTAGTCCATTCATTAAAGTTGACCATTAGTTAATAAAACTTAGTCCATTATTTTATTCTAATAAAAAAGTATAAAGAAAAAAATTTAAAATAGAGGTTATCAGTTTCTAGATTTCTGTGTAAATGGAAAAGGAAATTCAGTCTCCAACATACACTTTGATGTAATAAAATGTTTAAATTCTTATATTTTAAGGGCAGCTAACATATATGTTAAAACAACATTTCATTGCATTTCTTTAGAAGAAAAATATAAATCTATTTATAATTATAAAAAATATATATACATATGTATCAAGTCATAACATTTTTTTTTATCGAATATGTGATATATATATATATATATATATAAAAAAAAATTAAAGTTTTGCTCTACAATTTTGAATGGGAATACAACTGTTTTTAATAGTTTATACATAAATTAACATGGTGCAAAAAAGTGTTATATTAATCAAAATCGGATACATATATAATAATAAAAAAGTAATAAAGCGACATGATGATAAGCCATAAGAAATGATAAACAAAGCGAATGGAGTACGAGGGAGATCAGTTGGCTGGTAAAAGTCAAACATTAAAGAGTGTGGCCGACATGATTGGAGCATTACCAAACTTAAAGCTTTAGGCCTTTACATCACGTGGCCAACGTTGGCAAAATTCATGACCACAAAGTACAGCACGTGATTCGACATGGAAAAGTACTTTTGCTTTGGATATTTTAATTTTAAATTCCACTGCAGATAAGCTAATTACCATACTGCTGCTTTGTCTACGCATAGAAAAAATTGGATGCCATTAATTATTAGTATTAGTATTAGTATTAGTATTAAGAAGAAAAATAAAAGAGATCTCTCATTCACTGTGTGCATACTTACAAAACATTGTGGATTACAATAATATATTAATGATTTTACCCCTCGGTGTGTCTCAGCCCTTGCCTTTTGTATTAGAGGTATTTTCAATTTTTTCATGAGACCGGTTGGCTTTCCAGATTGTTTGGGGGTATTTTTGTGGTTTTCACTTTTTTTTGCACAAACAAAATACTGTTTTACTCCTCCCTGAACGCATTGAACAGTAACTGAACTAGGGGGTAATATTGATTTTTTAAAGATATGTGTACAGTGTAATAACAATATAGGCCTCCTCAACGCATTGAACAGTAACTGAACAGGGGGTAATATTGATTTTTTAAAGATATGTGTACAGTGTAATAACGATATAGGCCTCCAATAAGACAAAAGCATAGAACAAATGGCAAGGGTCTTCTAGACATTGCACAAAATTGGAAAATATGTTAATACGTTAATAGCCCCCGATAAGACAAAAATAAAGAATTAGTTGTAGGGGTGTTTGAGTAATTGACTCCTTTTTTAAATATTTTCTCACGATAGCACTGTTTGCACACCGTACGTGCGTGTCGGTGTGTTTCTTTCTTGCATTCGATTCAGGTGGCGCGTGAGGCTTCATACGGTGGTGAAAATTATTCATCTGACGTCTCAAAAGATGCACAACCATATCCTAGGTGGAATGGAGTTGCGTGTGGCTTACCATTATGTCCGGGGAGGCACATATGGTTGTTGAATGTTTTTGTGCTCTTTTCTCTCTTCTGAACACCGGATTACACTTCAGTCCACTCGGTTTATTGTGGATTCATTTTCATCCCTTGGCTTTTGATTGTTTTGTATGGTCCTGATTTTTGTAATACAATTTTCAATTTGTTACAATTTGGTCCTTTAATTAAAATTAATTATATATGTCATTTGCATGTCGGTCCTTCTTCTTTTAATTTTTCAGTTTTGTATTAAGTCCCTTAATCTTTTTAGTGCAGCAGGTTGTATTGTTTTCAATTTTTTCTTTCATTTGAAATTCATTAAATATTGCATTTTTATTTCGATCCCTATTCTTTTAATTTGTTTTTTTTTAAATCTCTTAATATTTTTGGTATAGAAGTATCGATTGTTGTCAATTTGATCCTTTACTTGAAATCAATCATATCTTTTATTTTTATTTCTACCCTTTGCTTTTAATTGTTCTATTGAAATTTAATTCCTTTATTGTTATTTATATATTTATGCATTAATCCCTATTATTGTACATGTTTATGTGTATTTTTTTTTACTTTTGAATCTTTTTTTTATCTTGTAGGCTAATAATATTGATTTTTGTTTTGTCATTTATTTTATTTGTTTACTTATTCTGTTGCTATAATTTTGAGTTTTTATTTTCCTTCAAGGTTAATGTTTTTTATTTATTTATGCAATAATAGTAAGAATTATTTTTTAAATTTTCTATTTTGTTGGGGTTGCCTCTTTTTTTATTTGTTCCTTAAATTTTAATTTGTGTTAGTGATCATTTCATTTTTTTTTGTTTTTTGACAATTATTTTTTAAAGCTAATAATATTTATTTATTTTTGTTATTTGATTTTTTTTGTGCCCCTTTTGTTATAATGTTGACTTTTTTTCTTTTCTTTGATGTAATTGTTTTTTAAATTACTTATGAAATAATAGTAAGAATTATTTTATATAGTTTTTTTCTAACTTTATTTTTAAGGGTAATAATTGTTTTTTTTTGTTTTGTCATTAAATGTTTTTCATACTCTTTTGTGAAAAAAATTATTTTCTTAATTCTTCTAGGTAATTCTGTTTTTTTATTTATTTATGCAATAATAATAATAATTAGAGATGTGTTTTTTCTTGTTTACTCTGTTGTTAAACTTTGTAAGTTTTTTTATTCTTCATGATAAGCTAATAATTTTTATTATTTTAAAAATACTAATAATAATAATTTAAGATGTTGTAATCTTGATGATAATAGTGACATTATAAATTATCATGTTAATAACAATTATAATTTGTTCTAATAGTTATCGTGCTTATGATATAACTAATGATGATTTTGATGGTAATTATAACAGTAACTCATAAAATAATTTAAAATATCAATAATGACAAAAATAATTATACTAATTATAATTGAAATAATATCCAGAAAAAAATGATGTGAGTTATCGTTATAATTGATGGCATAATGATAACAACGATTATAACAATATTGTCAGTAATAATCATAATATTAATTATTTACAACAATTATTATAATAGAAGCTATAATAATTATGACAATTTAAAAATCATGATGATTCAAATAAAATAATTGTGACAATAATTCATTAGTCTATGTTGTTTTAGTTCAAAAATGACTTACACGACTTTTTTATATATCAAAATTTCAGATTTTAATATCATGTAACCACAAAATATACTAAAATAAATATAGACAAAACTGGTGAGAAAGTTGAGTCAAATTATTTACAAGCGCTTCGATGCACATAAACAATCTACTGATTAAATAATTATCCAAACATTCGAAAAATGACAACATTCAATAGCTTCGATACACAAAACAAATAACCCATTTGAAACAAATTCTATTGATGATAATTTAACTAATTAAAATTTTATTTAATCAATGAAAATATGCATAAAAATCCATCAATATGCTACATCAAAAAAAGCTCAGCGCAACGCGTGGGCAAGTCAACTCGTATATAGTTAAAAGAGATCCAACTTTTAAACAGTAATGAGTAGTGATTTTACACAGTTCATTGTTGTTTGATAAGGTGTTTCCCCCTTCTTCTTTTTAACCTGACTTCCTTTTTTTGTTTATTTTTCTGATAACTGGGGTGTCTCGGCCAGCTTACACACACCAAGAATAATCTTTGGACCCACTGTTTTTTCTTACATTTTTCTTCCTGTTTTTTCCCATTTATACATTTTTTTTTGTTTTTTTATAACCAGAGTGTGGGCAAGCTTACGAGCACCATAATTGTTTTTTCCACTTATACATTATTTTTGGTTTTTTTATGACCGGGATGTCTGGGACAGCTTACGCGCACCATGATTTGTTTTCCCATGTATATTTTTTTTTATATTTAGATGTATGGGACAACTTACGGGTGTCACGAATAATCCCCGAACCCACCTTTTTTTCTTTTTATTCCCGCATATAAATTATTGTTTTTATAACTGGGGTGTGCGGGCCAGCTTACGCGCATCACGACTATTATTTTATAGAATAGCGAAAGGAGATCACAATTTCAAACAGTAATGAACAGTAATTTAATGTTAACTCAAGAATATTATGTAACGAAATTTCTCAAGAAGTTTGGTCAATTTAATGTGACACCTATGAGTACTGTTTATGATATTAGCTCTTAATTAAAGAAAAATAAAGGTAATGTTGTTGCTCAGCTTAAGTATACTTACATTATTAAGAGTCTGATGAATTTAATAAACTTGACTTGCCCAATATAGCATACGTTGTGTAGAGATTGAGTAGATATACATAAAATCTCAATCATAAGCATTGAGCGACAATAGTCCAACTTATGAAATACTTGAGAGGTATCATGGATTATGGTATTCTATATAGTGGATTTCTAGATGTATTAGAAGGATATAGTGATGGTAATTGGATTTTAGATTTAGATGAGATTAAATCCACTAGTGGTTATTTTTTTATTCTAATTGGTGATGTAGTGTCCCAGAAATCTTGTTAACTCCTCGTTCCATCATGGAGTCAAAATTTATAGCATTGGAATTAAGAAAAATAAAAATTGATTGGTTGAGGATTTTTTTTTAATTCCATGGGGAATTAAACCAACACCTCTATATCTATTCATTTTGATTGTCATGTGACAATATTTATTTATGACATGATTCAATAGTAAAAATTGACTTATTCGATTAAGACATGATTTTGTAAAAGAATTGTTAAAAGATGGAATTGTTTTAATTGATTATATGAAGTTATAAATAAATTTAGTTGATCATTCAACTAAACCACTTGGTAGAAAGATGATATTAGAAACATTTAGTGAGATGAGACTAATGCTACAATAAAAAATCAAAATAACGGTAACCTAACCTATATGATTGGAGATCCCATGAAGTAGTTTCATAAGGGTAATACCAAAATTAATAATAATTTTACAACACTATGAAATAAATGTTTTTTATGATGTGAGAATAACGGTAGTCTATAATCAAAGAGAGGATGAACTATAAAGTTCTTAATGAGTTCCATATTACTTATGGATATCATTCAAATTATAATGAACACTTGATAGAGTCATCTATGTGAGTGTGGAGTGGGGTCACTCTTATAAAATACTTGCAAAATCTTTAAAGCACTCATAAACAACCAAGTGCGTGCATGACCTATTAAGCACAAAACTGAGTCAAACAATAAGAAATTATGGGGATATAATGTAACATCCCCTTATCCGAGATAAAATACCAAACACACATCAAATAAAAACATGAGCTTTTTTAATATATATATATATATATATATATATATATATATATATATATATATATATATATATATATATATATATGAAATTCCATTGGAATTTCTAAAAATAATTAGCAATCTCCCAATATCGGAAGGTCCCAAGTTGTCAACCTATTTCAAGTTCAAATATCCCACTCTCATAAATCAATCATGATCCAATCGTCTTGGATCTCGACCCCACAAAAATCATCATCATCATAAACATGATATTTATAACATGCATTGAACAACAAATATCATTATAGAAAATTAAATAAGATAAACACGCATACATTAAATAAGATTATATGAATTTCAAAGTTAAGTTCATCTATTTAAATTTTAAATATTAATTATACAAATTAAGTTATATAAACATTTTAATATCACAAAGTACAAGGATATACTTTCTAGAACAAGAAACACAAAGGAACAAACATTAAGATCTACTATTGTGCGTGCATGTGATGGTCTTGAATTTTTTTTTATTGAAACATGAATATCATAATAAGTTTAGTAGAACAAATATTCAACCAGTTTAAATAAAACAAATATTCATTCATATTCCATTCACTTCTCCCTATTTATTTCCATTGGAACTATTTCTCATTCAACTATTAAGACAAATTTATCTTCCATTTAACATAATATAAAATCATCCATAACTATTCTCAATCTACACACTTTCGATACCAATATCACTGGTGTTGAGACATGAAAATCCCCTTGGACATCACCTAAGTATTTTCTTCGTTAGTGATACTACCATCACCTAGCAATTCATATAAAAGACCATTTTCCTTAAACAAATATACATATGGGATATTAACTGAAATAACAACATCATTACACAAACTTTCACTCTTTTATATCATCTCTAACATTCACTAATAATATTTTGCATAAATAACATATTAAATCATCTAAACAGAAAATGTTGATATAAATTGCCTACTTGACGTAGAAGTTCTACTCGTGCTCCTTTGCTATTTCTATTGTACTACGCTTGTGGTCCCTCTTGTAAATACAAGTATGTATCATAAATTATCCTTATTAAACGATACATTCACTATAACCACAACAATAGTCAATATGAGTCTTTCTTCTAGTTTCTTGTTTCTTTATATATTACTCTTTGTTTTCATTTGCCCCCATTAACATCATCATTTTTTATCCGACCATGATCATCATTACAAATTTTCATTTTTTAACATGATTTGTTATTATTGAAAAATATACGTAGTTTCACATGTTAACCAAAGGAAAAAAAATTAATTTTATATTTAACGTGTCTAGATAGTTTCTTTTGTGATTTTTTGAATTTGCTAGCAGAGTTCATATTCCAACCTTTTGTCATATTTTTCACTCTAAGGGTTTGTTTCGAGTTGTTATCCTTCTTGACCTTCTCAATTTGAATTTTATGAGCAACATTTTGAGAAATTTATTCTCTTAAATATATGAAACTAATGAGAGGTGCAAAGTTATAATCATCCTTCTTATTGTCCATAATTGACATGAGCCATATGAAGAGATATGATCTATCAACCATGATTCTCTCCCTCAATTACTTCTCCATGATTCTCTACCATTCCTTCTCTGTACAGTATATGTTAGTATACGTTACTAGATAGTCATTATATGCAGTAAATATGTTTCCTTATAAGGCATAAGAGACAGCCCTGTATTTCTTGTATTACAAACTTACCATTCTTGTAATCTGCTATTTAAGATGAATAATACAATAGAGAAAGACAAGTTAGCTTTCCTACATGGTATCAGAGCCACAAGAGGTATTAGCAATAATGGAATCCTCTACCTCTTCGATCCCACCTGTGTCTAACTCCAATTCTAATTCTAATTCTTCTGCCATCCAATCAGTTTCTCCTCACCTGCCTGATATTTCTAGTAAGCTAGCTTCAACCAATTATCTTTTATGGAAAGCCCAAGTAGTTCTTGTCCTGCGTGGCAATGGTTTACTTGGTTATGTGAAAAACCAAATTGTTTGCCTAGCACAGACCATCACTAGTGAAAGTGGTGTGTCTCAAACCAACCGAGCAACAACTACATGGTTGCGCACTAATCAGCTGATCCTTGGGTTGATCAATAGCTCCCTGACTGATGGTCCCTTGTCCCAAGTCATCAATTGTGAATCATCTCATGATGCTTGACAGGTATTGGAGACTCTTTATGGTAGTCATACTCGGGATCGTCTGCAACAAATGAAAAGTGAGTTGCAGTCACTCAACAAAGGCAGCTCTTCTTTAGAAGATTATCTGCACAAGGCCAAATCTCTGGCCCTATCATTGCGAGGTGCAGGCAAGGCAATGGATGAGGATGAACTCATCATATGTATCCTCTGAGGCTTGGGATCTGAGTTTGATCCCATAGTGGCAGCCTTAAATGCCAGAGATGTTTATCCATCCCTTGAAGGAGTCATTGGCAAATTAAGGGATTTTGAGATTCGTATTCAAGCAACAAGAGTGGTCTCTTCCAATATTGCATTCTACACAAATCGGGGCAAAACCAGTACAAGGTCCCGTGGAACTCAAGAATTTCGTGGGCGTCACACTACACCAAATCAAATAAATTCACAATATCAACGAGAGATGCTCGTTCTGCACGTTCAACTAAAGGTAATCCTGGAACTCATTCTCAATTTACTATTCGTGGTGGCCGCAGCACTGGACATGGACGTGGAGGCATAATGTGTTTTCATTGTGGGGGGGCCAATCACAAAGCAGATGGTTGCTTTGCCACAGAAGAAGAAGCAGAACAATTCAAAGCATTTGCAGCAATGCATGTTACTGATACTATAGACGAAACTTGGTACCCTGATACTGGAGCAAATCATCACATGACAGTTGTTACAAGTGAGGTGCAAGGTATTCAATCTTATCTTGGCAATGATTATGTTATGGTTGGCAATGGAAATGGATTGCAGATATCTGGTATTGGACAAGTTTCATTCCCAACTACTAATATCAAGCTTCGTTATGTTCTTGTTGTTCCAGAAATTAAAAAGAAACTGCTATTTGTCTCTCAGCTTACAAAAGAACATAATTGTTATTTTCTCTTTCATCCTTGGGGTTTTCTTCTTAAGGACTTGAAGACGAAACGGGTGCTACTTAAGGGCTCAATGGTTGATGGCTTGTATCCAATCCAACTGAGGCACTACACAAATTCTGCAGTGGGTCTATTATCAGCTAAAGTATCTAGCAACTTGTGGCATGCGAGACTTGGCCATCCTCACTCTCGCATTCTTCAACTTTTATGTTTTTCATCAATGAATAATACTGTTAATTTTTGTGAAAGTTGTGTGTTGGGAAAATCCACAAAGTTACCTTTTAACTCTAGAGAAACATATGCTGCTACCTTTTTGCATACTCTTCATACTGATGTGTGGGGACCGGCTTCAAAAACCTCTTATGATGGGTTTCGATTTTCTCTACTTATTGTTGATGAATATTCTCGGTATGTATGGTATTTACCTATGGCTCGCAAATCTGATGTTGCCACCATATTTCTAGCATTTATTCAACAAATGACTAACCAGTTCAGCACAAGTGTTAAAACAATTCAAAGTGATGGTGGCGGGGAATTTGTAAACCAAAGTTTAAGGGATTATTTTGCTTCCAAGGACATTATTCACAGGCTCTCTTGTCTAGGTACACCAGAGCAAAATGGCTTCGCTGAACGCAGGCATCGACATATTGTGGATTCTAGTTTAACACTACTGGCTCATGCCTCTGTTCCTTCACAATACTGGATAGCTGCGTTTACAACTGCAATGTTCCTTATCAATCGGCTTCCCACCCCTGTTCTTGGTAACAAGTCTCCTCATGAACTTGTCTATGGATCCCCACCATCCTATACTCTTTTACGAGTATTCAGATGTGCATGCTATCCACTACTTACTCCTTTTGGAAGATCAAAACTGGACTACAAATCTGCTCATTGCGTGTTCATAGGTTATTCAGCACATCACAAAGGGTATCAATGTCTTCATATGCCAACTGGTCGCATATATATTTCTAGACATGTGAAATTTGATGAACTTACATTTCCTTTCAAGTTTACTCACCAGTCTTGCAAACCAGATTTTCCTACATTCAAGGTTCGTGCTCTTCCCAGGCCTCTTCGATCCACTACTTTGCCATTTGTTCTAATGGATCCACTTGTAGCTGCCACTCCTATCTATGATCCATCATGCCAAAACAGTCCAGCAACGTCTCCTTGCATTGATATTCCAGCCAGTCCAGATTTATATTCTTAACCCATTGCAGCCACTCAGCCACAAGAGCCATGTCGTAGACATCCCATGATCATACGGGCTCAAACAGGATCCCTTAAGCCTAAGGTGTTCCTGTCCTCCAGACATCCTATTCCTGCTTGTTTTCTAGCTGATCTTGCCACCCAACCACAGGAGCCTCGCACGTATAAGCAAGCCCTTAAAGATCCCAAATGGCATCAGGCCATGACAGATGAAATAAATGCTCTTCACAGAAATAACACATGGACTTTAGTGCCTCGCACATCTGACATGAATTTGGTTAGCAGCAAATGGGTGTTCAAAATCAAGACTCGTTTTGACGATTCTATTGAACGTTACAAAGCCCGCCTTGTGGCTCGTGGATTCACACAACTTCCTGGTCTAGATTATGATGAAACCTTTAGCCCGGTTGTTAAACATGGTACCATACGACTGGTTCTTACCATTGCTTTATCCAAAGGATGGTCAATTACACAGCTTGATGTAAGTAATGCATTTCTCCATGGTGATTTGCAAGAACGTGTGTTTTTATCTCAACCACCGGGGTTTGAAGACTCCTCTCACCCTCATCATGTCTGCCAACTACACAAGGCTCTCTATGGTTTAAAACAGGCTCCAAGAGCATGGTACATTAAGTTTAGTACCTATATTCAGCAACTGGGTTTTCATCGTTGTCCATATGATCAATCCCTGTTTTCTCGACATCAAGGTTCAGATATTATTATGCTCTTAATTTATGTTGATGATATTCTTATCACAGGGAACTCTTCTTCAACAATTAAGACTCTTGTTTCCCATCTCTCGGTTGCTTTTCACATGAAGAATCTTGGTGAAGCTCATCTCTTTCTAGGACTTCAAATCAAACGTGCCAAGATAGTTATTACTGTCACTCAGACACGCTATCTGCTCTCTCTACTTTCAAAAGTTTGGCCTGGACGGGCTAAACCAGTTGCCACTTCTATGGCCTCTGGAACGTCATTGACTGCTAATGAGGCGAGTACTTCTAACTGATCCACTCTATTATCGACGTCTTGTTGGTTCCCTCCAATACCTCACTTTGACGCGACTTGATATATCTTTTGCCGTCAATAATGTTTGTCAGTTTATGCAACATCCTTGTGACAGTCATCTCATTGCTGTTAAACGTATATTTCGGTACCTTAAAGGTACTCTTGATATTGGTCTTAAGTTTGTTCAAACTCCTCTTATTGGATTATGTGGTTTTTGTGATGCGGATTGGGCAGGTTCTAGAGATGATCGTCGTTCTACAACTAGGGTTTGTTATTTACATGGGTGATAATTTGTTGTCCTGGGGAGCTAAGAAGCAAGCCATAGTATCTAGATCCACAACGGAGGCAGAGTATCATGCGTTAGTTTCCACAACTGCTGAGCTTATGTGGTTTATTAATCTCCTTCATAGCATTGGTTTTTCTCTTCCAGCTCCCACTTTATATTGTGGCAATATCAGTGCCATTAACATGGCTAAGCATCCTATTTTCCATCATCGTACGAAACATATTGAGATTGATGTTCATTTTGTTTGAGAACAACTTGCTCGTGGTACTCTCCTTCTGCGACATGTTTCTGGTTCAGCTCAGATTGCTGACATTTTTACGAAAACCATTGTGTGCTGCCAAGTTTCTACCTAATCGTCACAAGCTCCTCATCGGTCCTATCCCGCCTTGAGCTTGAGGGGGGATGAAGAGATATGATCTGTCAACCATGATTCTCTCCCTCAATTACTTCTCCATGATTCTCTACCATTCCTTCTCTGTACAGTATACGTTAGTATACGTTACTAGATAGTCATTATATGCAGTAAATATGTTTCCTTATAAGGCATAAGAGACAGCCCTGTATTTCCTGTATTACAAACTTACCATTCTTGTAATCTGCTATTTAAGATGAATAATACAATAAAGAAAGACAATTTAGCTTTCCTACATGGTATCAGAGCCACAAGAGGTATTAGCAGTAATGGAATCCTCTACCTCTTCGATCCTACCTGTGTCCAACTCCAATTCTAATTCTTATTCGAGTTGTTATCCTTCTTGACCTTCTCAATTTGAATTTTAGGAGCAACATTTTGAGAAATTTATTCTCTTAAATATATGAAACTAATGAGAGGTGCAAAGTTATAATCATCCTTCTTGTTGTCCATATTTGACATGAGCCATATGTGTAAACACATGCAATTCATAGTTTGCACGTCAGACTCGATCCAATCAAACAAATTGATATGAAAATAATTGGGAGATTAGGGCCGAGCCAGCCAATCCGATAAAAAAATCTCTTCTATTTTTATTTTCTCATTAAATAATGAAAAACTCAGACCACTCAATGACTTGCGAGTTAGAATAGACACTTCATGCATGTGGTTCGTTGCTTCTTTCAGAAGAAATGATTTGAGTGGGCACCCTGTTCAGTGTATAGCCTGCATAATGAACTAGATGAATCATTGCATAGCAAACAATGAATTTATCAATATAAGATATTTATTTTCGATTAATCAATATTCTATTTTCTTAAAATTTTATTTTCAAGGGGCCATGCGTTCCTTCTTCACGTATATAGTGCGGCAGTGGGGCTGGTGGTCCAGCAAGATTCTCTTTCGCACTATATTTGGTCATCATCCCACCCTTATTATGTGGCGGAGGGATGGAAGGAAACTGGAGGGTACTGATCGGAATGTGTGGTAGCTGTTACACAGCTGAAAATTCCGACAGGCAGTCAGTCAGAGCTATATCGACTATATTCTTTTGTGAGTTATATTTGAATGGTAACCTAGCTGTTTATATTGCAATGTTGTCGGAGATATTTGCCACTGAAGAATCATGTCACTAGCTATTTTCATAGGTAGTCACCAACAAAACTTTTATTGCCAAGCATCTAGGGATCTACCAGTGGGATTTAAAAAAATAATAAAAGAATAGTTATTTCCTTGTTAATTTCATTGATAACTCTTTCATAAATTTAGAAAACTTGAGTTTTTGGAGAAAATTGATAATGATTAAAAGATATTATTAAAATAGATTGAATACGTTTGAATTAAACCAGTTGGGTAATAATAATTTGCTTAGTTCATATTATTAATTAATATATGTTACCATAAATATTCTATATAGGTTTCATAGAGGTATTGGATGATTATTCTTGGATGTATCGAGTTTCACCTAAAAGGTTGTGCAAAATGGATTGTTGTAATAGGATTGATGGTTTTATTAATTATGCAATATCTAATCCAAAGAATATTAGTGGAGGAAGTATTAGATTTTCATTTAAGAGATGTAAAAAAAAATCATCAATCTAGATGTAGTTACGATACATCTTCTATAAAAAAGGTTTATAGAAAAATACATGTGTTGGTTTTATAGGATGATTATAGTTTAAACACATAAGGAAAACCAGTATATCCATACTATATGAAAAATAACAAGGAGCCTTAAAGAATGGTGCTAAAATGTATTTTTATCTTTATTATCATCGCATCCGATCACAAGTATAGAAAGAACATAAAAGATTTCTTTATAGGTAGAGTTCAGATGGATGTTGCACCACTAGTATCATTAGGTGAATAATTGTATGAAGTGATCTTGAAGTACAAAGGCATTGTGTTTGGTTTTCTTGTAAGTAGAAGTTCCTGGTTTGGTAACTTTCTAATTTAAAGATTAATCTCCTCTACCATAATATGGATGCTATTAATATCAAAAAGAATATGTTAAATTTTTTTTTAAAATGATGATGGACGTGAAAGTGAAGATAAATGATAATAAGAAGCAACTCTCCTCCTCAACACACAGATCTCCCCACCAAATTTCCCTAACAACACTAACAACAACAAACCTAGAAGAAAAGAAAAAACATATAAGAAAAATATAAAATCAATTGTTATTTGTTTGTTTTTTTTTGTAAGTGATGTATAGATCCACCACCATAATAAGAAGGAAGAGAAAGAAATGTTGCTCTTAATCTTCTTTTATTCCATGATCAACCGACGATAACATGTGGATGTATGCGACTCTAGTGAAAGTGGCATATGGGTCCACAAGCCACCATTGTTCCAGCACCTTTCAAAGGCTTCGTAACATTCCTCATGAATTCCCTTATATTTTTTTTGTAAATGTTTAATGTGTTTTTGAATTATTTTAAAGTTTTCATGCTAAAAAATGTGTATTTTTTGTAAGTATTGGAGTAATATAGTAAAAAAAAAAAAGTGAGTGTGTGTGTGTGTTGTTTTTCCTTTTGCTTTTTTTGTTTCAAATAATAAATAAAAAAAATAAAAAAGATAAAAGGTTTTAATTAATATAGAAAATATTTATTGCATATGGTCAGTCTATAAAAAATACAAAAAATCATTTTGTTTAGTATTTCCATAAGAAAAATTCAAAAAACATATTCATATGCATCTTGGCAATGGTAGCTCTCTTCCATGATTTGTTGTCTAGAGAAATTGAAATGCATATGGATGATATAATTTATAAGTTTAGAGAAAAAGAAGATCGTTGTCAGATTCTAAGAATGATATTTGAAAGGTTGAAAAGGTATTAGTTGAACCTAAACCCTGTAAAGTGCTCACTCATATAAAATTTTGAAAGCTTTTAAGATATATGGTGAGTAGCTAAAATTTTAAAGTTGACGTTAATAAAGTGAAAACCATTCAAAATATTCCTACTCCTAAACCAAGAAACAAGTTATAGGGTTCTTGGGTTGTTTGAATTACATTTTATATTATTTCTTAATTAAAAGCAACTTGTGACCTAATCTTTTGAATCCTTTGGAGAGAAAAATACTAGAATATCAAATGAGAAATGACAAGAGACTTATTACAAGATCAAATAATATCTGCAAAATCTATCTTAGTTGGTTTCCCCTATACCTGGAAAACCATTGATTCTTTATCTGATTGACTAAAAAGGGCAATGGGATGTGTACTCACGTAATATGATGAGTTTGGTAGAAAAGAGAATGCAGTCTATTACCTTAGTAAGAAGTTTGTTGATTACAAGTCCAAATATATGATGGTAGAAAAACTTTATGGTGTATTTGTATGGGCTATAAAACAACTCTAACAATACATATATTACGCTACATGGATAATTTAAAATTGGATCCTCTTAGATATATCTTCGAAAAATCATATTTATGAAGAAAAATAGCTAGATGGAAAGTGTTGTTGGCTGGGAATAACATAGTGTGCATGGTAAGATAGTTATGAAAAGAAGTATTATCATTTATGATTTGGAAGACAATGCAATTGCTGAGTATGAGACTTTAAATTTTTATTTTTCAGATGAAGATGAAATTATAGTAAATAAAAAAAAAGCTAGATTAGTGGACAATATACTTTAATGGAGTAGTGAAGGTATATCACAATAGAGTGTGGTAGTGACAATTTTTCCTAACTAAAAGTATTACCCTATTTCAATCAAGTTAGAGGTTAGGTGCACTAATATTACAACTAAATATGAAGATTACATCCTCAAGTTAAAAGCCACATTACAATTAAAGATAAAGAAATTTGATGACGATAGAGACTCGATGCTAATAATCTACCAAGTAAAAGGGAAATGAAAAAGAAAAGATAAGAAGTTAAAGTCATACAAAAAATACTTGTTCAACCAAACAAAGGAGTTTGATGAGATAAGATTCACTCATATGATAAGCGATAAAACTAGTTTACTAATGCCTTGGCTACTTTATCAACATCAAACAATTTATACAACATTAGAAATACCACAAAAGGCATATGATACTAATAAAAAAACCTTGTGAAGGTTAGTTATGGACTACTACCTCGATGGAGAAATCTATATAAGAGGTCATTCAAAGGAACATTTTTGAGATGTCTAGATAAGATAGAAGCAAAAAATTAAAAAATACTCCAAGAAGTTCAACAAGGAATTTGTGTAACTTGTATTAATGGGCATAAGGCATCTAGACAAATACATAGGATGAGGTATTTATGGATTTCCATGGAAAAAAATTGCATAAAATATTTCAAGAAATACTATTAATATCAAATATACAACAAAAAATAAATGAACCTCTTGCCTTTTTATCCAGTTTGACATCTCTATAGTCATTCATGATGTAAGGAACTTATGCAATTGACCTTTTATTTATAAAACAAATAGCGAACATTGATTTATCTTAGTAGCTATTGACTACTTCACAAAATAGGCTCAAACCACTTCATATGCTTATGTCATTTACCCAGGGATGAAAATCTAGTAGCTAAATTCCTTCCATATGATGTGAACAATCAAGGGTTTACCCAGGGATGATATGATGTTATGATGAAGTTTTGAAGGATTATATCATAATGGGCATGTTGACCATGAAATGACCAACATTATCAAAATTGGCAGTCGTTCATGAAAATAGACCAATTTCTAATTTATAAAATCAGCAGGTCGCTCATAAAAATAAATCAATTTCAGGGAAGTATAAATGCTTGTTGAAATTTCTTTTGAAATTTAAACGAGTTGGTTGCTTGTGAAAATAGACTAGTTTATGAATTTCAAAATGGACAAGTCACCCATAAACATACATGAATTTCAGGAATGTATGGATGTTTGTGGAAATTCATTTTGGAATTTAAATGGGCAAATCACCCATGAAAATATATCAATTTTAAAATCTACCCTTCATAAAAAGATTATCTTCTTTTAGAAGGCAAGGTTTTGGATTGGTAGATCACCAAGGAAGTTGGCCAAATTTTCTTCTTCACAAGATCAATACAAAAAACTTTTATATGATTTTACTTTATATGGATTGCAAAGAGAATACATTTGTTATTACTTATTTAAAAAAACTTGTAGGAGGACCAGATATACAAGATTGTTAAGGTCAGCAACTCGATTTTGATTGACATATTAACTTACTAGTAAAAAATACTTCCAGTTAGGATAAAGAAATGAGAATTGTAATTTTAAGGGCTCAATTATAATTTTAAAAATCCATATTAACTTTATTGAATATGATGTTTTTGACCATCTCTGAGGTTGCAACCATCATAATTTAGCTCAGAAACACCCTTTCTACAACCCTAGTACCTTGAAATTAAACATTTACTTTCCATATTCTCCATTGATCGCCAGAACATCTCTTTCTCGATCAGCTCTCATTGCATGTTCAATATTATGCTAATCGGGTTAATATTTTTAAATGAATAAATAAAGAGCTACAAACCTTCAATTTAGACAATGGTGGATCCAATCGAAAGGTATGTACCCCCTCTTCCAAGTTCAAATTATCCGAGACAACATTCACGTAAGCTTTGCTAGAACAAGGACATGAAAACGATCAATTCAGTCAACCTTAACTAAGACACCTATTTGTAGAGAACCACCTAAGGTTGATGTCTTATTGATGATGATTTGATGTTTTTATTAGTTGTTTATATATAATTATGCTTGATATTATTAATGTGGTTTGAGTGAACAAAGGGAGCATGTGCTAGAGGCATAAAATTATCATTTTAGGTTTGATAATGCATACTAGGTTTTATAGGCAAATTAAGTTTATGTTCTTGGTTTTCATCAAAAGAACATTATCTTAAGTACATTGGAAACTAGTTTGATTTGATATTCAAATTTCTAGGTTTCTTGATTAATGTTCTTCATGCTCTTTGTTTTCATGTGTTTGATTTGTTTTGCTTGACATTTATAAGCAAATTTGTGCTGTAAGATTTTATGTTTTTGTTAATGCTAATTTGTTTTGATTTTATTTTCTAGTTTGTTTTTGGTTAAACCTGGTTGGGTTAACTTGATCATGCTCAATCAGGTCAACCTGGTTAGGTCAACTAGGTTGACAGACCTGGTTCAATCATCTTAGTTGGGTTAGAAATTGACCTAGCGTTAAAGACTTGTTTGTTTGTCCTTCATTTTTGTCATACATTTCTTGACTTAAGTGTGTGTTTTGCAAAAACTTAAGCCTATTGTGGTAAGACTTACTCCAGGCAAAATTGGTTTTTAGCCAAACATGGCCTTATAAAAATTAAAAAAATAAATAGAAAATATATAATAAGATATTAAAAATATAAAATATGTTTTATTGGTGTTGCGTATGATCAAATATCTGAAAAATATAAAAACAAATATTTTTACCAATAATAAAATATGACGTATTTTATTTTTTAAACGTGTTTTATTTTTTTTTAAATAAAATAAAAAACATTGTACTTTTTCCATGCCTTTGGGATTTAAAAAACAAAATATTGTATTGCTTTTGTTTTTCTTTTGTTGATGTCATTCTTCTTTTTAGTTAAATCTCAAATGAAAATTTGTTATTGTCTTTTTATTTAATTTCTATTTTTTATTTTGAACTTTTTATATTTTATTTTCGATTTAGTACTTCAATAATTCAATTTCTAGGGATTGAACTTCATAATTATTTCATGTATGGTGCTTCCAGTAAGATGACCCATATCAAAGATTCGCATATTTGTTTTTGTCTTATTTTATTTATTGATATCTTCATTCAATATTTTTTTTTCCAAATAACTTTGTGGTATTTCAACTTTAGTTTATATTTAATTATCTCAAAATCATGACCCATAATCAAATTATATATCAGGTTGGTCTAACCTCGTTATTTGTTTCTTATAGTATTGATTTTTTTTTAATTTATAGCTTTTTATATAAATTTTAATTAACTTTTATGTATTTAACTTCTACGTGATTTTTTTTTGTTTTTTCAAATAGATTATTTTATAATTATATTGGATATATTTAATGTTTTAAGAGATTAAAATGATTCATTTTTAATTCTATATATATTTTATATATTAAATTTATATTTAGAAATAAAAATATTTAATTCTTATAATATTTTTAATATATGTAGCTTTACATAATATGTTTTTTTTCTTTTTTCTTTTATTCAATAAATCTTATATTTGTTTCTACTTATAATTCAAATTGATTTTAAAAATAAAGTTATCAACACAACCAAGTAAATGACGCATATTACGATATTAAATATTTTGATTTATATTTGTATCTTATTTTATCAATTCTATTTTTGTTTTAGAGAAAATATTACAAAACCAAAATGGGTTTGTTGAGGTGTTTTTTTTCTTCTTTTTTTTCATATATTTTTTTCTCATATTGTAAAAAAATAGTTGCATATAAAAGTCTTTTTTTTCTTTAATATTATATTGGTTAGTAAATAAACTGCATGATTTATTATTTGTTTTTTTTATAGGGTCATAACTACCTCAAATAAGTTTTAATTTTTAAGTTAGTGTTGAGTCTGACGACCTTATATTTTATCATATAAGTAAAAATAATAATAAATATTTTATTAAACTCAATGGAGTCCATGACAAGAAGTGCTGAGAGACTAAGATTGATTCAATATATCATTGTCTCGAAAATATTTTAAAAAATATGTTTTTTTAATGTTTATAAAAAGTTAAGTCATGTTTTTACTAATTATAAAAATTGCATTTTAAGCCCATGAAATCAATCAATTTAATTGAAGCTAGCTGCAATGCGATTTTGTTGAAAAATAGAGTTAGTTAGATAAATAGATTACGAGGTTTCAAAATTGAGTTTTTTAAGTTTGTTTAATAATACAATCAAAGAATTGTTTATGCTTTTAATATTTTTTAAATATTTTTTAAAATAATTCAGCCTATGACAAAGCCAATGCAGATGCTAATAAACTATTAACCATGTAAGATTTTGCTCAAAAGATATATATCATAAAATTCTACTAAAAGTAATAATAATAGTCATCTCTACAAATAGAAGTAGGATTTTATTTTTATTTTTATTTTTATTTTTATTTTTATTTTTTTATTAACATGAATGTTCGGGGATAATTTACACACATCTAAACTAATTTTATAGACCCTAAAATTAATGATTATATAAATATCTAATTATTATCATAAATAAAAATTGAAACCACATGAAAACAAATTTCTTAATCTAAAAATATTATCACTGAAATACCTGGTGGTTAAGAGATGTAGGACTTTGCACAAGGGATGTGTAGTCTCGCTCAGTAGCTAAAGGTGGGAAAGCCGTAATGGACCCTCGCCCTTAATTGTCACCGTCATGGTTTCTAGAAGTCAGATATTGATAACAATTCATTTTACGCACATTTTAGACGAGGAGGAGTGAGGGAGAGAAAAATCTCATGTACGAGTACAAAAAATAAAAATAAATTCAACAAGCACCTTTTTATGAAAGTCTTTCACCTGTCAAATCTACGATAGGTGGCATCATGAACTTTCTATTTTTAAAAATATTTAAAAAAAAATATTATAAAATATTTTTTTTTAGTGTTCTTATATCATTTTCTTGTACTGAAATTAAAAATAATTTTTAAAAAATTAAAAAAAAATCATTATAATATATTTATAAATAAAAAATAATTTTAAAAATAAATTCAACCAAACTGTCGTGTACTCATAAACTTAGTCAGAAGCTAGGATGATCGGTGGATGAATGAATAACAAGATGGAAGTGCACATTCAGCTCGTTGCCAAACATATCTCTCACGTTATCTTTCGAAGATAAAGGTGCAAATGTATACTTTTCACTTATCAAAACAGAAAATTAGGGCACGTTGGGACAAGGATGTGTGGGATGAAAATGATGTATTTTGGCTCTTTAGTGTGCACCCATGACTATTGTCGTACATTGCAAACTTAAGCTGCGCCTAACAGAACGATAAGCTCATGGAGACAGGCTGTTGATTGTTATGTAAGCTAATAGACTAGACACCATAGAGGACTAAAATGTGAGGAATATAGCGATGTGATGGTATTTTAAGTGAAGTCGGTAGATGCCATGATTCCACAGTTTATTCCTTGTTCAAATCTTTGTTTTCAAGGGTTTGCTACCTATGAAATTTGGGGTAAGGGTAGAGTAAACATTGTAATATACATATGTTAGATTGAGATTTTCTTTCAAGGGTTAGCTAGTGAATATTGTGACTTCATACATACATACATACATACATACATACATACATACATACATTAGACTGACTCGGGTTAACTTACCAAATCATTTTTCTAAGCAATGAAACCCTGCTAACCCTATAGAAATCAAATGATTTTTTTTATTAAATACAATGTTCAATAAACCTAATGTCGAATTTTGAAAACAAAACTCGACTACAATATAAATCAAGTCAAATCAGGTTAACCTGTCAAACTAGGGTCATTAAATCTAAATAACCTTGTAGAATGCAAATTAAAAAAAAATTATGAAGCTTAATTTTCAATCATATCAATATCGAAGGATAAAATCAAAACAAATTGATTAAAACATAAAAAAACAAATAAGTTAACCAATCATATTCATGACCTAAGTCATGAGGCCGGGATAACCTTATAAAATGTTAATCGAAACAAATTATAATTCTTAATTTCAATTCAACCCAATATTTAAGAATGAAATGGAAGAAAAAAAATAAGCTTAAAAAACATCCTTAATCAATTGCCCTGAGCCACAACTAATATCATAAAAATATGATAACCATATATAAAAAACAAATCATTAAATCAATTCTGAATGACCGTAATGTTGAAAGATTAAATAGAAAACCAAAATTTGGAGAAAAAAAATAACTCGATTCAACACAAGTTAGGAGACGAAACAACTTCATAACAAACAAATAAGACAATATATAAATTATAATTTTCATTCAACCTATTGTTTAATGGTAAAATTGGAAAAGAATCAAATAAAAGAAAGGACAAACAAGCCCGAGTTAACCTGTTAACCCACAAAACACGTAACCTAATCTATGAGACCGTGACTTATAAAAAAAAATGAAAAATAATTATAAAGTTCAATTCTCTATTAATTAAATATTGAAGTATGGACTTAAAAAACCAATTTGATTTAGAAATGACAAACAAAATGACTTGGATCAACTTGGTTAACCCATAACTTTTAACTCAATAAGTTTAGGATAACTTAATGTAATGAAAATTAAAATAAATTATGAGTTCCAAGTCCAATACTGAAAAATATAATGTTAGAAGATGAAATTAAAGAAAAAGCATAAGATTTTAAATTAAAAAAAGCCCTACAAACGTTTGACGACAAAAGTGAAAAAGAACATGGTATTTTACTATCCATTGTTATATTTAAATTCCAAGGCCTTTTAGTATATGTTAATCTCACTCTCATAATCCGAGTCATAAGTTTTGCACATTCAACGGATATGACTAGGATGCTTTTTGGATCGTTTTTTTGGAATTGATTTTCTTTAATTTTATCATTCATCATTAAAATTGATAGAGAATTCAACTTCATAATTTATTTTACTTTGTTTTTCTATGTAGTTATCTTAGTTTCATGACTTGATTCAAAGGTGTGATGAGTTAAACGAGATTGACTTTGTTATTTATTGTTTTTATTTATTTATTATTCAATACTAGATTAACTAAGAATTAGGCTTCAATAACAAAATTAATTTTATTATACAACAATATCACAATGTAGACCATGATCTTGAATTTTACATGTTAACCTAAGTTGACCTGGAATAACCCAATATAATATTTTTTTGAAAAAAAAACTTTATATTTAAAATATTTTAGTCAAACTATATTTGTTTTTTTTTTCAAGTTACCTTTTGTTCAGATCATTCTGAGTCAATCTATATAATATTAATTTTTTTCCTTCTGAAAAACATATTAGCACTTTGTGGATATCTTTTATAAATATTTTATTAAAATAAAAATAAGTTGACGTGTAGCATAGCAAAGTAGAGTTTGTTAGGGGTGATGATATCTTTTTTAGCCATAACTAGTTGCATGCCCCTAAATCTCTAATAAAACTATTGTGATGGTTTTCCTAGTGATCCTAAATCAAACAATTAGGTGGTGACTCCCTTAACCCACCCAATATTACCATGTGCTACATTTCAAAAGCGTTATTGAAAAAATTTAAAATATATTTCTTTTCTTTTTTTCAATTTTTTTTATGTTTTTCATATCATTTTTGATGTGGTGATGTCAAAAATAATTTTTAAAAAATAAATAAAAATTATTTTGATTCATTTTCAAGTGAAAAACACTTTAAAAAAACAGTCGTTGCCACAATAAAATTATTATAGTGGAAATACGTTTAGATAAAATTATCTTATCAATAAACTATTATTCATTAGTTCACATCATAATAAATTCTAAGGTTTATTTTGACAAACTTTATATAAGTTCAAATTAAGTATGCTAATATTAAAAACTAAAATAAAATATTATATCACATTAAAAGTAAATTCAATAAACAAATCAAAATCATGTAAATAAAAGAATAAAGATAAATAAAGGATATACTTAAGAAAGCAAATTATACAAGAGATAGAGTATAAAGTTTCAAATAACTAATCGAATAAATTGTAATAAAGATAAATTATTAGAGAAAACTTGAGAAAACATTATATTAAAATTTTATGTGTAAGCTTGGTGAAAGAATTACCATGAAATATGTTTCTTTAAATAAAAACTCTAAGATCTAATTCCCGACTTTCAAAACAGAAAAATAATTGACCTAAAATCAGAACTAAACTAGAACATTATTAATCAGGATAATAACTCTTAGATTATCTTGTATAAGAAAAAAAAAACCTATTATTGAAAGGTCTACACAATTTAACTCTTAGTTCATAGTTAAATTTTAACTGGAAAATAATAGACACTTGTTCTATTTCTTTTGTGGATATCTATAACTTACTTCACAGTACTTTATTTAAATTCAAGAGTAAATAAAAAAAATTATATATATGCCTAAATTTAAAATTAATGATTGTATTAATCATTAACCCTGATTGAATCTTCGTAACTTCTCCATTATTTTACTTTGAAAGAATAAGAACTAACTCTCTCTTTCTTTCTTTTTCTTTCTTTTTTGTAACTATTCAAATTATCCTCTATAATAAAACTTGTAGCCCTCTCCTTTAACAAAATTCACACTATTTCCTTGTAAAATTTTCTTATACAATTTCAACTTAGAAATGACACATGCATCTTTTTTCATCAAAGTCACCTGAAAACAATGTTTAGAGAATATAATGAATCTTGAACCAATATCTACATTGGTATCTTGTATGAAGAGTTCATCAATATTGAAGGATAAAATCAAACAAATCGATTAAAACACATAAAAAAAAGAGTCAATCAATCATATTCATAAACTAAGTCATGAGACCGGGATAATCTTATAAAATGTAAATTGAAACAAATTATAAAACTTAATTTCCATTCAACCTGATATTTAAGAATGAAATAGAAGAAAAAAATCAGCTTAAAAAAGGAATACAAAAACCTTAGTGAATTGGCCTAAGCCACAACTAATATCATAAAAATATGATAACCATATATAAAATAAATAAAACAATCTTTAAATCAATTCTCAATGAGCGTAATGTTGAAAACAACTTCATAACTAACAAATAAGACAATATATAAAGTCTAATTTTCATTCAACCTATTATTGAATGGTCAAATTGGAAAAAGAATCAATTAAAAAAAAGGACAAACAAACCCGAGTCAACCTTTTAACCTACAAAACACATAATCCAAGCTATGAGACCATGATAATCTCCTTATAGAAAATTTAAAAAATAATTATAAAGTTCAATTCTCTATTAATTAAATATTGAAGGATGGAGTTAAAAACAATTTGATTTAGAAATGACAGACAAAATGACTCGGATCAACTCGGTTAACCCACAACTTTTAACTTAATAAGTTTAAGATAACTTCATGTAAAGAAAATTAAAAACAAATATGAGTTCCATGTCCAACACCCAATAATTATAATGTTAGAAGATGAAATTAAAGAAAAAATATAAGATTTTAATTTCAAAAAAGTCCTAAAAACTTTTGACGTAAAAAGTGAAAAAGAACATGGTATTTTACTATTCATTGCTATAGTTAAATTCCAAGGTCTTTTAGTATATGTTAATCTCACTTTCATAATCCGAGTCACAAGTTTTGCACGTTCAACGTAGACTCGAGTTTTTTTGGATTCTTTTTTTGTAATTGATGTTTTTTAATTTTATCATTCATCATTAAAATTGATTGAGAATTCAACTTCATAATTTATTTTCATTTTTTTCTATGTAGTTATCTTAGTTTTATGACTTGATTCAAAGGCGTGATGGGTTAAACGAGATTGACTCTTTTATTTATTGTTTTTTTTTAATTTATTATTCAATACTAGATTAACTAAGAATTAGGCTTCAATAAATTTTTTTAATTTTATTATACAAGATTATCACAATGTAATGACCATGATCTTGAATTTTACATGTTAACCTGAGTTAACCCGGAATAACCCAATATAATATGCTTTTGAAAAAAAACATCATATTTAAATGTTTTTTAGTCAAACTATATTTGTTTTTTTCCAAGTTACCTTTTGTTCAGATTATATTGAGTCAATCTATATAATGTTAATTTTTTTCTTTTTGAAAAACATGTTAGCAATTCGTGGATATCATTTATAGATCTTTTATTAAAATAAAAATAAGCTGACATGCAGCATAACAAAGTAGGGTATGTTAGGGGTAATGATATATTTTTTAGCCATAACTAGTTGCATGCCCTAAAATCTCTAATAAAACTAATGTGATGGTTTTCCTAGTTATCTTATATCAAACAATTAGGTGGCAACTCTCGTAACCCACCCAATATTGGGAGCACCATGTGCTACATTTCAAAAGCGTTATTGGAAAATTCTGAAATATATTTATTTTCTTTTTGTTTTCATATTATTTTGATGTGTTGATGCCAAAAATAATTTTTTAAAAATAAATAAAAATTATTTTGATATATTTTCAAGTGAAAAACACTTTAAAAAACAATCGTTGCAACAATAAAATTATCATAGTTGAAATATGTTTAGATACAATTATCTTATTAACAAACAATTATTCATTAGTTCACCTCATAATAAATTTTAAAGGTTTATTTTGACAAACATTATATAAGTTCAAATTAAGTATGCTAATATTAAAAACTAAAATAAATTATTATATCACATTAAAAGTAAATTCAATAAACAAATCAAAAGCATGCAAAAGAAATCATGTGAATAAAAGAATAAAGATAAATAAAGAATATACTTAAGAAAGCAAATTATATAGGAGATAAAGTATAAAGTTTCAAATAAATAATAGAATAAATTGTAATAAAGATAAATTACTAGAGAAAACTTGAGAAAACATTATATTAAAATTACCATGAAATATGTTTCTTTAAATAAAAACTCTAAGACCTAATTCACGGCTTTCAAAATAGAAAAATAATTGACCTAAAATCAGAGCTAAACTAGAACATTATCAATCATGATAATAACTCTTAGATTATCTTGTATAAGAAAACAAATAACCTATTATTGAAAGGATTCTACACTATTTAACTCTTAGTTCATAGTTAAATTTTAACTAGACAATAATAGACACTTGTTCCATTTCTTTTGTGGATATCTATAACGTACTTCATAGTGCTTTATTTAATTTCAAGAGTATATAAAAAAATTACATATATGCCTAAATTTATTAATGATTGTATTAATCATTAACCCTGATTGAATTTTCGTCCTTGTAATTTTTCTTATACAATTTCAACTTAGAAATGACACGTGCATCTTTTTTCATCAAAGTGACCCAAAAACAATGTTTAGAGAATATAATGAATCTTGAACCATTATCTACATTGGTATCTTGTATGAAGAGTTCATCCTTGATCGTTATCAAAGCAAGGTCGTAGACTCTTATTATGTTTGTCTAAAATTATACTTAGTCCATATAAAAATCTAAACTTGTCATATTTTAGAGTAAGGTATTTTTGTGAGTGCAAAAATTTTGTTTGCTAAAAAGAGGAGAAAATGTGAGTTTTGAGTTATTTTTTATGCAATTTTGTGTAACACCTTAAAATCTTCTACTTATCATGGTGGATTCATCTTATCATCTTGTCCATATAGTATATCTAAGTTGTCGAACCATATGAATTTCATGTGTATTTGATTGTATTTGTTCTTTTATGTTTATCTACTTTCCAATTGTTTTGAGATTTTAGGGTTGTTTCCACTACAAATTGATATCAAGGTTTGCTTGGTTATCGATTGGTTTTTGAAATGGCATAAAAGTTTGGTGCAGAGGAATTTAATGGAATGAATGACTTCAATATATAATGTCTTAACTAAATACATACCTCATTAGTGCAATAATGTTTATCTAAGACACTAAAAGGTGTAGGTAGTCTCTCTAAGATGATGCATTATGAGAAGAAAAAATACCATATGTAACATGCACATAGTCGTATTCAACTTTTTTGGTCTATTGAGATTTTGAGAGAGGTTAATGAGGAGACCATAGTTGGTGTGTTGTGAAGAAAATTGAAAACTCTTTACATGACTAAATCACTGACGAATTGATTATATCTAATTAAAGGATCATGAGTATGGTTTATTGATGAAATAAAGTAATTTTAGATTTGCAAATGTTAAGGTTGAAGATTAGGTTTTCATTTTATTATGTTACTTACCTTGATCTTATGATTATTTTGTTGATATTTTGTTGTATACAAGGGATAATCTTAGTGTAAAAGATGTCAAAGCTTTCTAAAATTTTAGGGAGTTGATAAAACAAGTGTTACAGAGTCATAATGATTATCAACTTCATCCTTCATTAGTTTTTTTAAATGAATTTTATTTCAATTTCATCCAACATTATTTGATTGAAAGTTGATTTTTATTTTTTATTTTTTATATAGGGTTATCTTAATCTTATATCTATATCATAGATTAGCGTGTTCACCTGAGTTTTACTCTGGTTTTTTTGTTTTTTTTCTAAAAAATATTTTCTCTAGTTTTTCCTTTTGATATTGGGTTGTTTGATAATTGAGTTTTATTATTTTATTCAAAAAATTACAGAGTTATTCAGTCTCATATTTGATAGGCTAACCTGGATAAACTCAAATTTATTTATTTTTTGTCATGTTTTCTTCTATTTTTATTTACTGTGCAATGAGCTAACTACGAAGAAATAAACTTTCTGAAGGCGACTTCTGTTACACTCAGCAAGAGCAATGGTTTAAGTTGCATTCAGCACCGAAAAAATACAGTGCGAATCGAATCAAAACAAGCTGTCCACATTACAGACAACTACAGAACGTGATAGAATTTGACCGGCCACATCATCATAGTTGTCCACGTGATAGAATTTGACCGGCCACATCATGATAGTTGTCCACGTGATAGAATTTGACCGGCCACATCATCATAGTTGTCCACGTGATAGAATTTGAACGGCCACATCATCATAGTTGTCCACCCTTGACAGAAACCAATAGATATACCACTTTTGGTGCCGATAGACAATAGTAGCCTCAATAATGTAGAGTATAGATCCAATATGAGGGACCAAATAAAATAGTAGCCTCAATGATTTTTTTATATAAAAAATTTTCTCTAGGTTATTATATATTTGGACCCAATAAAACATTTGCTGCCACTAGAGGGACAACTTTTATCAAAAGCCCGTTTTGTTGGAGTTCTTCCTCGTCCGCAACTCATAATTATAGATTTGAATGTCAAATGCTATGTATAGATATGAGCCCAAGATGATATTTTAATTTATTCTATTGGAGCAAATGTTTTTCATAAGAACAATGTGTGCTTGCATGTGTTGATTTTAGAGAACATGGTGGACTCTTCAGGTACTTGAAAAAGCTTTGTGCTCAGTGCTGTTATCTTTGCTGAAAAGCAATGGTCCTATTTCCCTTTAAAGTTTACAAGATGGGTATGTTTCACGTGCTCAAGTTTTGCAAGTAATGTCGGCATAATGGCTTCGCCATTCGCATATCATCACTTGCTAGTTTTTATTTTTTTTTACTAGCTAAAAAACTATCTATGTTCTCTATCTTTTATGCGAGAAAATACTATCCTTTGAAAATTATATTTTATAGGTCTAAATAAAAAAATAAAATCTCAGTTATTCTATATTTTTATAAGAGATGCACGTTCTAATTTAAACTCAAGATCTATTTTACAGATTGCAAGCTCTTTGTCATTATATTATGTCATGTGAGAACCTATCTACATTCCTGTTGTTGTTTAAAAGGAGATATTTCGATCGTTTAGAATTTAACAATTGTTTTGAAGTTTGGATTCTTAAGAAAATAAGTTTTGATTTTAAAAGTTCTGGACTCGTTACAATTGTCATAATTATTTAAAAAAGAGGTTAAACTAGCTTATATTAAGAAAATATAGAAATGTTTATAACAATATCAATGGTGGCGGTGGTATCCCTGTAATGTGCCTTTAACAAAAGCTTTAATTATTAATCATTTATATTTGAAAGATTTTAGAGAAAAAAAGAAATAGAGCACAAATTTGTGGTTGGAGAATGAAAATTTTAATAGCAAAACGAAATGACTATGTATAACTAACATCTTAACATCAGAAAAATCCTAGTAATGATAATCCATCCTAAACAAAAAGATATTGGGACGTCCAGTAGTCTCGTGTTTACAGGGAAACAAATAGGAGTGCAGATTGCCTAACAGCTTATTCATATTCTTTGCCACTGGAAGTTTCTTACTTTTCTGAAGCTCCCTTTGGTTGTCTTAAGCTGGTGTTTGGAGTTTTTATTTCTACCATAATGAAAAAAATGATAAAATAACATCATACAAAATAAAATAAAAAGAGAGGAGAGAGAGAGAAACGAAAAGAAAAATAAAAAAAAAAATCCTAGAAATACACAAAAACTTGAATTAGAATGTTATGGTTATTATTAAAAAAATCTCGACAAGACGAATTCAATCAAATCAAGAAGAGTCACCAATGATAATTGGAGTGAAACACACAAGTGAACCAAAGGCAAGAAGCCCCAGCACGTTTAAACAACCCATGTGATCCACTTCATACATCATTTGTGATTTTTTTTTATTTTGTTAAATTTATCTTATGAGGATTTTTCTTATGGTACTAATAGTGTTGTCATAAAAACTTCGGTGTCCCTTACTCTATTCTTCTCTTATATGATAATGGTGAGCCTCATTGCCATTTATAGGAAAAGACTGGGTCACTTGAAGATCTAGTTTGTATCTCTTCATCATGGTTGACGTTATGGTGGTTGTTGGTTTTGTCATGGAAAAAAAAGACACTAATTGATGATTGATGGTTGAAAATAGAGATTGTCATTAGCTTTAGGCTTGTTTGCTATTTTTTATTAACGTGGGTATCCCATCCAGCTTACACTCATGTCGATTAATTCCACGGGTACTGAAGTTAACAATCATGTAACCTTTTAGTAATTATCATATTAGTAACCACATTACTCAAAAAAAAAAAAAAACTTGGTTGCTATTTTCATAGTGGGTGTGGTGGATATGATGTTGGTGGTTGAAGATTGTTAATAGTGATGGGGATGATTGTAGTGGGTGTTTGGCTTTGTGGTAGCTTCTACGGTTGAGGTTCACCGCATGGCCAAAACATTTGGTAAAAATTTAGACCACAGTTTTGCAACTAAGGGTCCCGCTCAAAAAATGAGTTTCAAACTTAGTTTCGAAAATGCTTTTCAATCTTAGCCACGCCATAAACACCCATCCACTTACAAACACGAGCTCTTCCACAGTCATTCTATTGCTTTCATGTCCATCATGTAGGACTAGGATTTATATTAGATCTTGGCATAAAGTCTTACACCATTATCATTGTCTTTCTCTTATTACAGTCAGCTGGTAGACTCTCTCTCTCTCTCCACAGTCAGCTGGTAGACTCTCTCTCTCTCCACAGTCAGCGACAGTTTTCTCTCTTTCCTATAGCATCAGTTCCCAGAGAGCACCTCTATCATCCCCCTCATCACCAGTAGCTTCTCATTCATGCCAGAAGATTCTCATTTTCCTCCAGCAGCAAGCCCCGACATAGCAGCAACAACAGCGACAACACAGTCCAGCAAGCAACCTTTCGACGCCACCACCACTGAAAAAACCACATCAACCTCCTCTACCCAATGACAATATTAGTTAAGCCTCTCATCACCATCACTCAACCACCTTGTTACTGTTCATGTAACATAGGAACAGTGCATGAGTGAATTATTTCACTACGCACTATTCACGCTACGTGAACAGTGCAGCAACTTGGTCTTCTCTTCTTTTTTTCTTTAACTCTTGGGTTGGACCTGCTCTCAACCCAGCCCAGGTCCAATAGAGTTGGGCCTTTTGGCCCATCTTGGTTAGGTCAACCCATTTAGTTGGCTCAGACCAAGTTTGATATATATATATATACAAAAAATCATATTTTGTAAAAACAAATGTGTAGATAGAGATGAGCCCTGATGAAAGGGAAAGGCGTGTGACTTCATTTCACTCCATAACTCTGATGTTTTTCAATTGCTTATGGGTCAGGAAGTTAAGAAAATCAACGAAGCCCTAGATGAAATTCAGAAACTTGTAATTGGATATGAGCTTGGAATTATATCTCTACAACATGTAGATAGAGATTCTGAAGCTCAGTATGGATTGCAAATGTTATTCTTGATGATAATTTATTAGATATTAAATAGCCAGAGATTATAGAGGCATTCATGTATGAATTTAATTCGTGATGAAATTACAAGCAGTTTGATGGAAGAATAAAATAAATGTCTAATTTACTTGAATTGTTAGTTACATTTTAATATTATGATTATTTCAATATTTAAACAACAACAATATATATATATATATATATATATATATATATATATATATATATATATATATATATATATATATATATATATCTGTGTGTTTGTATATATATATATATATATATATCTGTGTGTGTGTTTGTATTTTATTATTATGATTATTAAATCTTCATTATTTAAAAAACAATATGTGTGTGTGTGTGTGTTCCTTTAAAGTAATTTTGCAATTTGATTATAATATGAAAAGGTTTGGTAACCAAACAGACAAAACTATTTTTCATTAAACTCAAACTCAATCACAATTTTAACCAAACACTTTAATTTCAGTTATAAACCGCAACTAAAAGTATTTTTCATGAAAGTTTTTTTTTTAAATCACAACCACAAAAGCAACTGCAATACCAAATAATTTGAGGCTAACCAATTGGAAAATGATGAAATAGATAGAGTGGTTAGGGTTTGGCTTTCTTATTCAATATGGGGACAACAAGCTTATATTATAAGGTATTAATATCATATTAAAAGCACCATCATTAAAAAAAAAACTCCAAAAAATCAAGATTTCTTGTAAATAAATTAAAAAAGGAAAAAAAAATGTGTGTTTTATTTGTGTATATGGTAATGTCTGTCAAAAATTTAAAAAAAAAGTATTATATATTACTTTTAAAATAGATAAAAAAAAAGGTGTATTTCAATTTTTCATATTAAAATTAAAAATACATATTTGCATGCACTTTGGATTTAATAATTAGTTTCTGTATTTATGATAATTTCACTTGTATTTCAAAAAATTATATAATAAAATATTCCGTATTTCCTTCTATACCTAGGATTATTAACTTATACTTAAAAATGTATTCCCAATTTCAAATAAAAGAGGTTCATACATGTTTTTTGTAGAAATACTTATAAGCCTTTGAATAATACATGAGATTATGAACTTGTACAAATCAATATTATGTGGCGACTGATATTCCTTTAATTTCATTGATAACCTTTGATTTTATTGATAAAATACAAGAATTTCTTGCTTTATTTCTACCACAAAGACAAATTCACTCCAAAAGCAAAATGAGAATAAATTCAATTCATGAAACATACGACCACTTTAACTCTTTAAGCTTGCTTTGCTAAATGACATTATTTAAGCCAAGAAATGAAGAATTACAACATTACACTACCACATCAAATGTGGAGAGAGATGAGAAAAGAGGTGGTTAGTGCCTACGATCTTAGAATTTTCTTTTCCCTAAAGATATACTTCTAATGGAAATGATCTTTTATTTGTCTTTTCTAATTTCCAGAACATATCTTATGATTAAGTAAAAGCAAAACTTAAATGGTGCCTCACAAGAGGATAATAAGCCCATGAAAACGTACATCTCTAGGTTATTAAATCATTATCTCAGCTACTTTAACTAATTAATTATGTTTTTTTTTCTAGTTATCATTATTGACGCCAGCCAAAAACAATTACGGCATACACTTGTTAGCAATCCAGATCATAGTTATTAATTCCGTTCCGGGTACCGTTCCGGTTTTTTATTTGAAACGGAACGTTCCGGTTTCGGTGCATTCCGGCGTTCCGTTCCGGTTTTGTACTGTTCATATTTATTTAATTATATATATGAAAAAAATAAAATATTAATTTAACAAGTATAATTTAAATTCAATATAAATGAACTTTAAATTATACAATACAAACATAATCTCAAAATTAGAAACATCTTTAAAATTCCAAAATATTATGAAAGTAAAATGTTCTAAAATAAAAGAAAAATACATCAAACATCTTCTACATCATTAATATAAAAATAAAGATCTTCTACATCCGGGCGTTAAAATGACCGTTGGATCAAGACCATGTGTCACCGGTCACTTCTCCCTGGCAGATCGAATGCTTGTCGTCGGATGAGCATCTTCTAATCCACCGGTCATCATCCTTCTTCCATCCGGGTCGCGTCCCCAACCGTTAGATCAGCTCGCGACACCAACCCTTCCAAATGGCAGCATACTCTTCGTTGGATTATTTCTTATCTCAAAGCATCTTCTTCATTCTCGGTATTTTCAAAAAACTTCACGGACAAGCCTTCTTTCTCTTCTTTCTCCTTCATCGTCGTCCCCCGCTCTTCCCGACTCTTCCCCATGGATTTCGGCCTCAAGATCACCACATTCATCTCCTAGATCATCATCATCACCACCTAGGTCATCTTCATCACCTTCTTCACGTCTTCCTTAATGAAAGGGTCTATTTCAAAAAGGCACCTTCTTTTGTTTCATCTTCTCTTCTCTGTAAAGATGAAGAGAAGAAGCCATCAAAGAATGGGACTTTTACTAGTTTTACTTGCTGGGTTTTCTTCAATCTTTCATTTTGCAAACTCTCAAGCAAGCCCAGATGCTGAAGTGATGTTCTGGTAGCAATTGAAAGAGAGTGGAGATTTGGGTTGATTTTTGATGGATTATCGACAAGCTGGGGTTAAGAGATGAAAATTGATTTGAGAATTTTTGAAATCGGGTTGAATAATTGAATCTGTGTGTTTTGTCTTGTCCCGGAACGGAACGCCCGGTACGGAACCGGGGCGTTCCGGCCGGAATTCGGCCGGATTTTCCGAAACTGGCCGGAATTTTGACCGGGACAAAAACATCGCTGTTTTGTCCCGGATTTTGCATTGGGACGGGCCATTCCGGCCGGAACGGAACGGATCAATAACTATGATCCAGATTGGTTCATGAATTGATGTGAGACGACCTCGTTTACAGATTGGACCAGAAGTTCAGATGAATTCAAAACGGTATTGCTTTAAAAAAACTTAAATCAAAATAATATTATTTAAAAAAAAAACGAACTAGGTTTTGATATGACTTGCCATGTAGCCTGGGAATGACTTGCAACCGGTTTAATTTAAAACTTGATGCACGCGGAGAGGTAGTTGATGCCTATGATTTATAATTATTTTCTTTTAAATGTAGGAGGCAGAAAGGTTATATACTAGACTAGGTGTGATCTACGCCCAGTAGGATGCAGAAAGCTATAACCTAGGGGGAGCTCAAGCATGTTTTAGGTCCAACATGAAGAGATCCCATAGGCTACAGTAATGAACAAGAACATAATAAAAAACGAAGACTTACAGTGGCTTGTGTTTGAAGAATATTTTTGAAAAAAAAATCAAAATAAAAAAAAATATTTTTTATTTTAAATAAAAAAAAATTATTTTTTATTTTAAATAAAAAAAAATATTTTTATTTTAAATTAAAAAAATTGATAATTTTAGATTATTTTTATATGTTGATATCAAAAATATTTTAAAAATATATATATATTTTTGATATATTTCTAAACAAAAAAACATTTTCAAAAACAATCTCAATCAAACTTTCAAATAGATAAAAAGTATTAACCACTATAAAAACATGCACTAGTTGTTGTATACCTTAGGAATACACAATGGGAGATACTTATCCTTTCCATAGATGTCCAACTTTAGAATAAGATATGATTTAAACCTTGTATGATTTTATAGTTCTAGAAGTTAGTTGTGGTTTAAAAATTATAAGTTATTTATTTGATGAAAGTTAGCTCTCGTATTGAGAATTATAAGTTATGTATTTGATGAAAGTTAGCTCTCGTATTGAGAATTATAAGTTATGTATTTGATGAAAGTTTACTATTAAAAATTTGATTTAGAAATGAAGTTAGTTTTAGAAAAACATTATTAAATTGTTATGAAAAACCAGCAAATAAATATGAAAATATAGAAATTTATATTGGGTTTTACCGCCCAAAATGATTCAGTAGTTATTTCACTTAAAACACAAGGATGAAATAATAATTAACTGTTATTTCACAACAAAATCATGATACAAGCTTATAATTCATTTATAAGCTAGTTTTGGTTTTAAAAATTAAAAGTTATTTAATAAATACACAATTACCCATGTTTGCTCATGTAATTTTATTTTTACTTTTGTTTTTTAGCATGTTTATGTTGATTGCCATAACTCATTTCTGAACTATTCCCAAAATTTGTTCAAAATAAAATAAAATAAAAAAGATTGACGTCGTGGAAAAATCACGTTGAAAATCTTGGACGAATTCGAGAACCCGATTATACCTCTATATTGCCAAAAAATGAAAGATAATGCAAATTAAATGCTAAAATAAATTATTATTGGATAAATCAAGATGGTGCAGAAAACAGCCATCACGACATTGATAATTTAATTTTGTGACTTTCCTAGACAAAGTTGGTTAACATCATGACTTATTAAAATAAAAGGACGGGCACCAAATGAGTTTTTACTTTATACATTGCATATTTATTGTTCATAAGCTAAAAAATTAGATATTTATATTTTATTCATTAAGTATTAAATATCCACTATCCAGTGCTATTTATTATTTGTATATATTTTTGAAAATTTTAGTAAATGTTAATAATTTTACTCATTTTTATTTAATATTTTGTTCCAAAAAAATCTTGAAAATCATGAAAATGCAAAAAAAAAATATAGAAATATAAGAAATATATAGCTAGGATTGAAAATAGGCCTATAATTGAGTAACACAAGCAAAAAATAAGTTTTAGGAGTTTTGGTCATGATTGAGGTTATAATTGAAGAGAAAAGTGAGGGAAAGACATTATTTGACCTTAATTTTGCAAAGGTTAGAAAAGTAAGGAGACAATGATGAATTTCAAACACTTCACCATATTAAGAAGTCAATTAAGGACTTATTTTAATGATGAATTTCAAACACTTCACCATATTAAGAAGTCAATTAAGGACTTATTTTAATAAGAAACTCAAAATTAAAAGTTATGTTGGTCAAAATCATATAATTCTAGAACCATTGATGAATTTGCAACAAATCATTGAATTTAAAAGTTTAAATTGATTCGATTAGGGACTGAAAAGAAATGTAACTTAGAGCAAATTTGATTAAAATTTAATTACAAAATCAAAAGTCAAGGACTATAATGAAAAGGAGAAAGTATTTCAAAGATCAATTGACTATTTATATAACTTCATTTTTTGTCCCTTTTGTTTCATTTTAATTGATTCAATGCAATTAATTTCATTTTAGTCTAACTTAATTGAATTTATTCATATTTTATTCCAATTATTTCCAATTCAATCAATTTAGCCTGATTTAATCCAATGATTTTGTCAAATGAATTTGATTTAGACCCTGATTAATTCATTATTCAACCTCCCTAATAGTCCAAAATCCCAACTTATTATGCGAGATTAATTTTCTAGCCAAAATTGATTGACTACAATCAATTCTCCAATAAATCAAACCAAATTGATTTCTTCCAAATTAATTCCTAAAATCTTTCCTTCAAACTATTTCTTCAATTAAATTCCTAAACGATTGCCTTCAATTAAAAAAACTCAAAACCTAAGCTCCCTTGTTATTTTAAAAAGACAAACCAAAACCAACAAAGGGGGGATCTCATTCATCATGAGAATATCCATATCCTTCACCTAAAAACCCATTTCACTAAACACACAAAATACAATTGCCCAAGTTTTCTAGTTTTGTTATGCCCACCCCAACAATTCTTTTTTCATTAGGTTTTAATTAAAACCAAGCAATTAATGGCCTTTGTTCCTATTTTTAGTTTGGTTTAAAATCATCTCCAATCATCTCCATCTCTACACATGACAACCCATTATCACCTCATAGCCACCCTTTCTTCATGCTAGTAACTAACCACACCAGTCATAGTTAAGTCCAACTTGTAGCCTTTTATTTCAAAACCAATCTATTTTCTCTTGACACGAGACTTCATGTTTCTTCATTAAACCAGAGATTTAATAAGGTTAGTCATTATGAGCTCCATTGGTAACTAAAATTAGTCTTTTCTCACTAAATTTGTTCACCAACAACAATCATAATGTCTTCATCTTGCTTGATCATACTAGCCATCAATTTCTCTTCATCAAACTAAAGAAACAAGACCATTAAACCCACAACCTCAACACCTTTCTCAACACACAAACCAAACTAATTAAACTCAACTCAAGTGTCTTGGTGCAACCCAATAGAAAGAAAAAGTAATATCATCGCACGTGTTCAACATCGCGGTTATAGTTCTTTTGGGTTGGAATTAGCGTTAAACGGTGTGGGTAAAAAGAACAAGGGATTTTTGTCTTATATCAATGAAATAAATAGAACATTAGTTTCAATCTAATATTATGGTCATTAAAAAATTTATTGGTGTGCAAGATGTTGGGTAAGGGGACATGTTGTGAATAGAAAAAACTTGTCTATCTAAGGCTCTAGAAAAAATTTATTTGGTAAGGAGGTTCTTATCTTATCATGTTAAAACCTAGTCATTCTAAAGTCAAAACAAGAAAAAGGTGGAAAACCCAAAAAATAAAGGATCATTTGATTTAATATAAAAATATATCTTATGCATAAATTTATTATCCCGGATATAAACAAAATTGAGATTTCATTGGAAAAAAAATTATAACATATATATATATATATATATAATCTTTTATTTAACATCAGGAATATGTTTTATGCCTAAGTTAATAATCTTAGATATGGAAGGAAACAAAATAATTTTTGTATCTTTTTGAAATATAGGTCACATTCTCATGGATTCAATAAACTAATTATTAAATGCAAAGTGCATACTAATGTGTATTTTTGGATTCAATACAAAAATATTAAAACACATTATATATTTTATTTTATTTTAGTTCTTTTTTTAAGTAATACATGCTTTTTTATACTTGATTGTATGCACACAAACAAAATACACTTTTTGTGTGTGTGTGTTTGTAATAAATTTTTATTTTTTGGAGTTTTTTGTTGAAAAACATGCATTTTTAATATTGGGTTAGTGTCTTATAGTAAAAGTTTATTGTTATACTATTAAATAAAAAGAACCAAAAAGATGTGAGGGACTTAAACATAAATTAAAAAATATCCTTAAATTGTTTTAGATTTTTTTAAATTATATGGGGGTCTGTTTGGCAAAATCCCTTTATTCAAAGAAATAAAAGTGTCAAATTAAGACTAAGGGTATGTTTGTCAAACAACCCCCCTTATACCAAAAAAATCTTAACAAGAAAAGCAATTAGTCAAACATAGTTTTGCTAACTAACCTAAAATTGACTTGTCTAGGTCAACTGTAAACTTTGGTTCAACCATAAACCGACCTAAAAAACTAGGTTTGACCTGGAAAACTAACAAAAGCAAGGGTTTAAACCAAAATAAGATCAAAGTTAAAAAGGGGAACAAACACAAAAAAAATAGCATGATGACTATTCTTCAAGAGCCTAGAAACACAAAGCATTAAAGAGACAAATCTTAAGCAATAAAAGGCATGGTTATATTCATAATCATCCATAAACAAGAATCAAAAGTCTGTTTGCATCAATTATAACTCAGCAACCTTGATTTTGTCAAAAATGAGTTTCGATTTGAAACTAAAACTCTGAGATTGAAACTAACAAAATGAGTTATTAATGCATGAAAGCCCTAGATTATTCACTAACAATGGCATATGTACTTGTAGAAACCAATTATGAATCAAAACAAACTCTAAAACTAGTACCTTCATCAGATGAACACAAACCCAAAAAACCTAGAAACACCATCCAACCCTAAAAATATGCATTTTGATCGTAGCAACATGCTTTCTTGGTTCCAACAAGATATATTATCAAAATTAAACATACTTGAATAAAAAAGAACTAATAAATATAACAAATCATCATAAGCTTGCAAAAAATGCAAGTTTCAAACTATTAACCTTAAGCCACCTGTAATCTAGATCTAAACCAAACATTTTATCATTACACTAGACTCAAGATGCACGAACATGATATGAACAAACCTTAAGAACCTAGAAAGACTAATGTAACTATGTCATCTATACGCCCCTAAACAAAACCATCTTGAACTTGAAATCTAACATACTAAACACATTATCAACACACAAATTGCAAATACATGACTTGTGGCAACTATAGCCTAGAAAATAGACTTAAATAAATAAGAAAACCGGCAAATAAATACCATAAAAAATACTAAATAATAAAATGAAATAACCAAAATAATATTCAAACATTAATAGCATATAAGACATAGCAATAAAACAATAAAACAATCAAAACAAATTAAAAAAAAAGGGAGGGGTGTACTCATTGAGCTCTATCCCTTCATCAAAAGTTGAAGGTTTACCTAAACATAAGGGAGCAATGGGTTTCCTCTAGACTTCTTTTTGATTTGTCATGGATTTCTAGCTTCTATTTGATCTCAAAAATAAACAAGAATCTCTTTTTTTTTGTCTTGGCATGTTCTTTTTTTCTTTCCTATCTTTCTATTTCTAAAGGTCTAAAGTAGTTCTCCCTTTTTTTTCTTTAGTCCATCTTTCCCTTCCCTTTTTCCTCCATTTATTTGCCCTCTCTTCCTTTTATAGCCTTTTAAAGGAAGGAGGTTACAAAACCATTTTCCTCCTTAGTGGTATTATAAAACTAGCATGTATAGGATTTTTTTCTTCATTAGGTTAGAGATTATTTTTTTCCTATTTCTTTAAGTTTTTCTTGTTTTTAGGTCCCTAACAACCTTTGAGAGCATTTATAAATAGTTGGAAAAAAGAGATTTGAAACTAGTAAAAAAATGGTTGATTATGGGATGCCTTTTTTTTTATGTAATAGTGGCGAATGAGAAATTATTAGAGCAAAATAAGTAATAGACATTAAAAAGGGGATGCTTTTTTCAACTAAAATCAAATCATACTTTATTTAGAGTCTTGTATCTAATTTCCATTGATTAAAAATTGGACTAAAACTATTGAAAAAATTCTTAATCAATCAAACAAGTTGAGGTCTTCCACGTGGCAAGTGGGGGATACAAATATCAAATAATGGTGGAACCTAATAAACTCTAAATTTGTTGAATTTGAACTCTAATAAACTCTGAATTTCCAATAACTTTCAAATCGGCCTCTATTTTGATCAATTTTAGTCTCTAACATTACGTGTATTTTACAAGTTGGTTCTCGGTCATGAAAATCTCTGATTTTGACCCAAACTAGTCTTTTTATTTTTAATATAAATACATCAAAATTATTGAAAAATACAAAAATAAAATTAATGTAATTTCCATATAAACACACCCAAATGCAATTAAAAACTCACTTCCAAACAAGCACTTTTACAGTGAAGTGACTTCATTATTTTCATATTTATAGACATTTTTACCCCTTATGTATGCATACACTTTGGAGAACCAAGTTAAATAGAAATTATGACCCATCTAAAAGTAAATTCCTTTTGCATGTGGTTTCGACAGAGAACTTAATTATTTTCATGTTTATAGAACCCCCCGGTCTGAAACCACTGTACAAAGGTGGGCGTGCCAGTTAAGGCTGAAACCATTGTACAAAGGCACACCCCGCTACTACGCGTGCGTCCAAGTGTAACCATGAATGAGTGTGCACATCTTTTGTTTTTCGAGTAAAGAAAAGTGTCAAAAGCTGGAGCAAAGAGCACGTACAAAACATTTCCTTAAGAAGAATATACTAAAGCCCTAAGGAGTTCACATCAACAATATTCGCATTGTCAACAAGAAACAAGTACCAAAGGTTACAAGTGGTAAAAAAATAAAAGGAAGGATGGGATCATGCATCCTGCTTCGTGGTACCAGTCATCATTTTTACACAATTAACATTTTGCAGACACAAAAGATGTACTCAGCCTCCATTATCCTCGTAACCCTCAAGCCAAAGGGCCCCATCAAGATGCCCCCCCGTCAAATAATCACAAAAGAAGGAAATTCTAAGATGTATGGTGATGATCCACTACTTTCTTTGCAGTGATAAATTAAACATAGGTCGTGTATAGGTTACTCACTCCCCAAGTTTAGTGAGCCATCCTTCATGAGCTTCATGCTTAGATTGTTAAATCTCCCTCTAGAGTAATGACGGGAAGCTTTCCTCCAATCTGTTCCAGTTTTCATCATAGCAACAAATTCATCATAGCTGATTCTTCCATCCTGCAATCACAAGACATTATTGATGTCAGACTGAAACTTCTGAATAAAAAGTTGCATATAAAGTTGAATAGAGTATTAGCCCTCCACCTTGTCAGTGTCTACTTCTTGGAAGATGTCATTTGCCACATCTGTACAGTCATCTGCTCCATCTTCCATCAAGGCATCCCGGAGCTCATCTGGCTCAATGTAACCATTGCCATCCTTGTCGAAGTAGGAGAATGCCTTGTGAATGTGCTCATCATTGGCCATCCTTTGGAGATGAAGGGAAACGGCAACAAACTCCCCATAGTCTAGTTTACCCTTCTCATTAGTATCTACCTGTTGGCAAACAAGCAATCCATTCACATCCAAAAGAAACTAATACAAAACTAGATATAAAACTTCTGACACTGTTTGCTGATCAAAAGGATAGAGGATGGACGAGTAAGGTAGGATGGGCTTGGTACATATGAGATGCTCAACTCATATCTTTAGGTGGATCTATATCCATTAAACAATGCATGAATTCAATCCTTACATTGATTCCGACATTATTCAACTCATCCAAACTGAAAAGGATATAGGGAGAAAAGCCAGAAAGTAGATGGGTTTTCTTCTATGATAGCCGTCATCTAAATTTTTGTATCATGTCCATCAAACTAAATAAGAAATGAGGGGAGGAGAGAGGGTGTTTTTCATCCTTTCTCATCTTCATCTCTCAACTCCTAAGGAACCAATCCAGCAAAAGAATCTCTTCAACCCATTCACCACAACTCAGCCAGATGAAAAGATATGAAACTGACACCAACTACAATAACTGACTTGGAAACAGCATATCACAGAGGGAATAGATGTAGCAAGGAAAGGTGGAGACAGTGTTAAGAGAAAACCAAGGGAGTGATGGAGTTCAAAAGTAAATTTTTGAGAGGATGTGCGCATAAGTTGAGATCAAATATGCAGTGCCATGGTATCATGGAAGACATCACATTAGTGGATTCAGAGGATGCAGACAGCTGCATATAATTCTAATTTGAAAAGACTCAGAGTTGCATATACACAAACCAAGTTTAAAGGCGGATTAAAGTAAATGATTTTGGATTTTTGAATAGTTTAATGAAAATAAAGGGGAGAAATTAGTATCATTATTATGGGGACTTACAGCAGAGGATTAAGAAAGGTCAAACATCAAAACACATGTTAGAATAAGAGGTTTCGACAGCAACTTTTAGAGTGAAGCTCAATCTGCTCTAAGCAGTGGGCTATCCCTGTGTAATTAAGCCAGTTATTTTCCTTGCAGTAATTATGGAACATCATAGTTTTTACTACCTAAGGACCTTTAAGTTCCAAGAGTGAGAATTCTATGCAGAAGCATGGAGAGCTGGTACAAATGTAGTTTTTGTCAAGTAGCAACCAGCATCCCTTTTTATTTCTTTTGGGACCCCTTCGTGTTCATGCTAGAACCAGAACCTTCATTCTTCCAAATCAAGCAGGAATCCAGTTTATTAAACTTAAATAGTCTTTCGTCAACGCAGTAATTGAAGAATTATCATCTATCATCCCATTTCCAGATTTTCCTCAAAGATGCAAATTATTTGTTTCAGGAAATACAACTGGAACAGGTAAGGGGATAAACCACCTACACAAAAGATTAGAACTAAAATTGTCTCTGGGACTACTGATTATGCTAATGTGTGACAGGTTTATTAGCTGATCATAAAACTTCACTTGATGTAGCCTCATGATGGGTACAATACCAATGCCTCTAGCATACTCTAGCAAAACACCATCAATGTCAAAAGTGCAACCCTCACTTAATAAAAAAATAATCGAGGATAAAAAAAAAAAAAGGAATTCTGATATGTATTCATCGCAATTGTGCTACTGGTGCTGTTGTTGAAGGTGAAAAAACACTACAGATACTGTATGATGAAACTTGAAAATGAGAAGCATGAATTATACTCACAGCTTCAACAAGCATTTGAACTTCAGACTCTGCAAGCTGGGAACCAAAATTTCGAAGTCCAGTTTTCAATTCTTCAATTGAAACAATACCATCATTATCGGTGTCCATCTTCTTGAACATTTCTTTGATGTCTTCAACTTCTTCAATGGATAAGAAATCGGCAATAACCTAGTAAAAGTACCAATCTATTTATTTCTGGATGGGAAAAAATAATATCCAATGAAAATACAAAGATTTTAGAGGAACAATAAACTAACCCTAAGGGCTTTTCTTTTGAATCTGTTCATCATTGAAAACTGCTTAAGTCTTGACTTAACAACATCACCAAGAGGAACATTTGGAGCTTTCTTAGCATTTTGGAGCCAAGGATGCTCTGCAAGTAGAATCATAAACATTAGGTGAAAACTAATAATAATAAATATAAAGCACAAATGTTCAAACTAAAAATACTAAAATCAGGATACATGCATGTCATTAGACCAAGCCCAGAAACTGGATAATCATAGTTTGTTTCTAGACAGTAGGTTGCTGAAGTAGAATGATAACTAGAGATATGCTAAAACTTGTAGGCTTGATTGTAGCTATTATGTAACATATATTACAACTAGAAAAGTGATCATTAAGTTCTAAATCAAGACATTATAATATAACCCATTATATCTTACATATAGTACATAATTCTTCAAACTAGGATGCATTATCACATCCATAAAGCAACATAGCACCTTTAACATATTCATCTATAAAGTGTTGGTTTTTTGTCCATTTAACAAGATAACTTGTGAGATAAGAGAGTTTTTAAACTGAGTTTGAACTATAACTTTTTAGAATTTTTGCCTACAAACCAAAAGATGTCCTGTGAATAAGTTATGAGGGATGTAGACAAAGTGAACTGCATTTTCTTCAATACCTTAGGTTCTTATACCTCTTATAATCCAACTAGATATTCTTCAGTGGACTTGGGGCCTGTTTGGAAACGTGGTAGAGGTTGCATTTAAAACGCTTTTAGCTTGGAAATACATTAAAATAAATGTTTTTTATTTTTAAGAAAATCATTTTTGACAGCACATCAAAACAATCCAAAAAAGCCAAAAAAAAAAATTGAAACTAAAAATAATAAAAGATTTTCAAAAGCATGGTTGAACTGCAATGCCAAACATGGCCTTATTCTACTATTGCATTTCTGCCACAATTCTAGGATTATTCACAGATGTAATGAATCTTAATAAACAGGTAGAATCTTAATTAAAAAAACAAATCTAGGGGGCAAAATTGTAGCAAAGGCAGATGGGATTTGCAATCCTCATGCCGCAACACACACACACCCAAAGAAATAAATAGCATATATGATTCTAGCATGGTGAAACAAAAAACATGTTCATATCCTGAGGTGGTTTGCAAAGTAGTATAATATATAAAATACCTATCACTTGTCTTGCAGTTAGTCGAAGCTTGGGATCTGGCTCCAACATTTGCCTCACCAGACTCTTAGCACTTTCCGAAATATTTGGCCATGGATCCCTTTTGAAATCTATAATCCCACGAAGAATGGCTTGTGCGACTCCTTGCTCAGACTCTGTTTTGAAGCATTTAAAATGTGGTTCAGGCTAAAATGAAAACAAACTCACCTTTCAAGAATAGCAGAGCAACAACATGAAAAAAGGAAAGCAATGGTAAAATAACAAAAAGAAGAAAGAAAAGCTGTTTGCATGCACTGAGGACATCATACAATGATGGAGAGGAGATGCTTTGAACATGCTGCAGCCTCCCTCACCCCGACAGCCAAAAAAACACATGCACAGAGTAATGACAAGAGAGGGGTGGGAACCGAGAGTATAATTACCAGCCCAAAATGGAGGAACACCACACAACAAGATGTAGAGAATGACCCCTGCACTCCATATATCAATTTCTGGTCCATAGTTTCGCTTGAGCACTTCTGGAGCCATATAATAAGGACTTCCAACAATTTCAGAGAATCTCTCACCTAGCAGTATTTAAAAATTAGGAAGTATAAAACACCAGCATGATATAGTAATTAAATATATAAATAATCAAAATCGATGAAACTATAAATGATCTACAGCCAGCATGTGACAGTTTATTGAAATAGCAGCTTTATTCCTGAGAGCAACAAAAATATCAATGACAGTCATGTGCAAACATCAAGATCAAACCTAAAGCCTAACCATGACTAAACACAGTAAGCATCCTACATGAGAACTCTAAAATAAATCGGTGCTTGAACAAAATAACATCCCAATCTTCTCATTAGAGCAACCATTATAGTGTCTTCAAAAAGGGAGTGAAAAAACATTAGCACAGGTAAGCCTTCTGATGCTAAATGTAGACTATAAAGCATGATACTCCAATAATCTTATCACTCTAGTACCTAAGATTTCATCATTTTCACTAAAACTAAATCACCCTAGAAAGTAGGAACAAACTACATAGATTTTTCCATTTTTGTGCCACCATAGTCTTGTTTCAATTCACGGCACCTTCTTCCTAACAATTACAAAGGTGCATTGCTTAATAATCTATGCATAAACCCCTGCCACTTCATTTTATAATCATCAACTGATCATAAATTAATTCCGCACCTGGCTTAAAGAAAATAGACAATCCAAAATCAATAGCTTTCAAAGGCGAATTTTCTTTCTTATTCGCAAACAAAAAATTCTCCGGCTTCAAATCCCTATGAATCACACCATGTTTATGACACAGCTGAACAACTTCCACAATCGTCTTGGTAACTGCCGCAGCCGCTCTTTCAGTATAATGACCTCTAGCAACAATCCTATCAAACAACTCCCCTCCTTCACACAACTCCATAACCAAATGCACCGCATTATCATCCTCACAGGCTTCTTTCAAGCTCACAATACTCGAATTCTTCGGCAAATGCTTCATAATCGCTACTTCTCGTCTAACATCTTCAATATCCACAGCCGTCCTCAACTTCCTCTTCGAAATACTCTTACACGCAAGTAACTCTCTTGAGTCTCTCTCTATACACAGATACGTTACGCCAAATTCTCCCCGACCTAGTTCACGATCTACCAAATACCGCTCCTCTATATTCTCCTTGGGAACGCCGGTGAGGACTCTGATTGGTTGCGTTGTCTTTTTAGCTGTGCTGTCTTTCTTTCCGTGATCGTGACCGGAGAAGCTCGATTTCACATCCTCTCTAGCTACGGCGGCCGGAGATCTGCAACAGTTCCCCATTTACAGCAATTTGTTTAGATCTTGTGAAAGAAAGTGTGACTTAGGGTTTCACTTTTTCTACATTATAGAAAGCGAAACCCTGGAGAGAGAAAGCTGAAGCAAAGTTAGAGAGAAAAGGAGGAGAGGGAGTGGTGGTAGTGAGTGAGAGGAGTGGAGTGTGGCTTTTTCTGGTAGAGTTTTTTTAGTCTTTCGAGAGAATTTTATTTATTTATTTATTTATTTTATTAAGAGATAGAGTATTATTTCTTTTTTTAATCGGAGACTTTGGTTCTGTGATTTTTGTCGGTTAAACGGGTCGGAACGGGACGGTGGAGAGGGGAGAGAGGGGGGGAGGATGGGTGAGTAGTTTGGATTCGGCAAAAAAATTGTCTTAAAGTCCTTCAAGTTCTGTATATTTTTGCTGTCCTTAATCTTTTTAAGTAAACTATGCTTTTGTCACTCTAGTTTAGAAAATGTTGATGTTATACTGTAATTTTTAAAGTGTTTTAATTTTACCCATAGTCTAATGAAATCAATTGTTAATTTAATTTTTTTGTTTTTATTTTGGCTTTTTAAGCACAATCTAAGTAATTCCTGATCCTATTGTTGAGATATTATTACAGTTCAATCGATTAGGGTGACCCATGAATTTTAGGAACCACAAGGATCATGTTGAAAATTTTATATTATAATAGTAGAAGTGAGCTATGGGGAAAAAAAAGTTTAGCCTTCATTTTAATTGCTATTTACATTAAGTTTTCTTATTTCCCTCGTAAATATGTGTTGATGTAAGTTTGATTAATAAATATGTTTTCTCTTTTCTTAAACCTACTTAGCTAGATACTTCACGCAAATTCGTGTGCATATATATAAATAAATAAAATAATAAATGAAAAAAGATGAAATGATTAGCTTTTCATAAATAAATAAATAAATTAACTCTATTCAAACTGTTATTGGCAGATAATATATCGGAAAAATATTTTTTTATTTAATTTTTTCATTTAATATCCTTAATATTTTTTATAAAATTTCTTTTTAAAAATATGATTTATTTATGGGTTTTTAAACAAACTCTTTATTAGGTTAGAAAGTTATGCTTAGACTCATTTTACCTTCTAACAATATTTTTTTTTCTTTTTACATTACTTATTAGTTTTGAAACTGTTTATCTCTGTAGTATGATTGTACTTTACAAAAATAATTTTATTTGTAATTTAAATTTAAAAAAACAAATTATTTTAATATTCAAAATATTGAAAATAACATTTTTTTTAAAAAAAAATAACTTCATGTTATTTATTAAAAACTATTTTTAAAAAACATCTATTATGATTTCAAACAATACATTTACCTTTATCTTTTTTTTTCTTCAAAATGAGTGTCCAGGTTAGCTTGCGAGCACCTCGACTAATCACACAAGTTCTGAAGGTAACGACTATATATGTCTTCAGTAGTCATTATATTAGTAACCATAGAGCTTAGACTACAAGTGAGCAAATTTCTTAATCTCAAATTCTTACAACTGGATCATCTACTATATATTTCATTTACCTTTACCTTTAATTGGAAGGTTGTTGGTGTCAATTTATAAGAAAGTCATACTAATTTTGGGTGAGCAACTATTAGTGTATGTTCAGTAGTGTGATTGTAGTTATTTTTTAAAGTGTTTTTCGTTTAGAAATGTATCAAAATGATGTTTTAAAAAAATTATTTTTGATATTAGCACATTAAAATAATCTAAAAGGACAAAAAAATTTTATTTAAAGTAAAAAATAAAAATAAAATTATTTTTTTTATCAAAAATACTTTTCAAACACAGTACCAAATAAAGTCTTAATGTGGACTACTGGTCCAATACATGGAGGGCATATATTTTGGTTTCTTTTCTTATGAAAATTGTGTATAAATCATATATGGTAATCAAAAAACAAATTTTGTTTATATGTATATACACACATTAATCAAAATATTAATGGATATGAGTTTTCCACTTGCTATAATAAAAATATATATTTTCTCTTAAGTGGAGTAAAAAACAAGTCTTGAGAGTGGGATGCTTTTCTTTTTTTTTTTTGTTAGTTCATTGTTTATTAAAAGATTATTTGCTCTAAGTATTTTTATTTTTATTTTTTTCATAGTAAAAATATTTTTTTAACCCTTTAAGTCAACAAAACTTAAAATTATTAATTAAGCATTTTCTTACTTTTTATAAACTTTTAAAGCAGTAGAAATGTTTTTTGAAGTCAAAAAAAATGTTAGGTTGTTGGATAAAGTTTTTTTTATATTTTCATTATTTATGTACATTTAAAGTGTATTTTTGGTCATTACTTTTTTTTTCTATCCTTCTTTTCTCTTTTCTTCAAGATAAAGTGCATGATTGGTCCTTTTTTTGTTCTTCAATTTCAGCTTTTTTTTATTCCTTTTATAGTTTTATTTAATATATTCTTCTATAACAATTTTTATTTATTTATATTTTGATTTTTAATTTAGTCCTTATTCCTTTTATAGAAGTTTTTTTTTAATTTATTCCTTCAATTATAATTTCTTATATGTTTTATTTTTCATTTATGTCCTTATTATTTTGAATTTTTTTTTCCTTAGGTTTTTTGTTATAGATTTTCTGGTTTTCAATTTAATCTCGCAATCAAAATTTTAATTTATTTATATTTTTAATTTGATCCTCATTCTTTTGATTTGTTTTTTTTTCCCTTTTCTTAAAGCTATTTTTCAATTCAATATAACCATCCAATTGAAATTTTTTTCTTGCCCTATGATTAATTTGTTTTTTTTTACCCTTATTTTTTAGATTTCTTTCTATGATTGGTTTTTTTCTCTGGTTTGATCTTTTGATATTTGATTTGTTATGGATTCAGTTTCATACAATCTTATCGTTTTGTATTATTTTATTAACATTAGTTTTGGGATTTTCTTTAGTGTTTTATATAGATTTATTCTGATCTTAGACCTAGGTCACAAGTTTTGCATGTGTGTTTTTTAAAATTAGTTTTTTTGAAAAAAAATTGTTTTATCTATATTTGATTTTTCAAGATATTATTTTAATTCATCGTTTTTTTATACAAATGAACTTTATTTTTAAAAATATAAAATATTATTTTCAAAATATTATTTTTGATATGTTTGATCTTGCGTAATATTGTTTTTTAGGGTATGGGTATATTTAGTTAGTTTCATTTGTGTTTATCTTTTAAATCACAAGTTTTTTATAGTGTATATTTATCTTTTACTAATATAAACAAGTTAAGTGAACTTATTCGAGTGATTGTCTCAATTTAAGTTGAATGAATGTCTTCATCTATATTTACATTTTTTTTTCACTTCTCTTTTGGTTTATTGTTAATGAGTTATTTATTTATTTACACATATGATTATTGATTTATTTAATTAGATGCTTGTATAGACTTTTTAATTTACACTTTGAATTTTATATGTTAAAGAACTCATCAAAATAGTCTGTAGATCCATTCTTTTTTGAAGAAAAAAAATTATAATCCATCCTTTTTCCTTTTTTTTTTATTTGCTCTTTCTATTAATTGATTTTTATAATTTTATTATCTGCACAATAATGATTTCAGTAATTTTTTTTTCTTATTCAAATATTTTGCTCTTTTTTCTAATGTTAGTGCGCGCTCTTTTGTGATCGTTTATGACGCAATACCTATATTCTAAAATATGTAATCTATGCTTACGTGACAAACTAAACTCAAAATTTTAAACATTTTATCTTTTAATCTATAATTTTTATTTACTTATATCATATAAATTTATCGTTGTAAATTTAATTATGTTAAATTATATACAAAAAAATACCCGCGACAACGCGCGGACAATTAGCTAGTATAATATAAAAGGCGTGGGAAAAAACACTGTGGATTGTGGGAAAAACACTGTCGCAATCCACAGTGTTTTTCCTACGCCATTTAGATTATAGGTAAATAAATAAATCTCGATCGACGCTTTTATTGTGTAATACTTTTATGCAGATGGAGTTTTAAGTCTTGCGTAACTTGCAGTAAACTCCTCTCTTTTGTTCAGCTGGATTCCAAGTTGGAATTCATGAGGATTGACCATAGTATTAACTTATTAAATTGGTTTCCTTTTTATTACGAGTGCTCACCGTTTCTCTATTTTAGGATGTTTGGTAGTGCATTTTAAAAATATTTTAGAAAAAAATTGAATTTTTTTTTATATTTATAGTTTACTTTAAAATTAATATTTTTGGATGTTTTTAAATTTTTTTGATGTGCTGATATAAAAAAAATTAAAAAATATTATTTTAATATATTTCTGAATAAAAAATACTTTTAAAAATAACTATGACCTCTCTCCCAAACAGTCACTTTATTTATTTTAATTATATCATATTTTACATCTCATGTTATGATCTACATTGGTCTTTTTTTATAAGGCTTCCATTGCGGCTGAAGTAGTGAAAACATATCTGTAGAAAAATGAACGTAAAGGTATTGTTAAAATGTTTTTTGATACCGAGAAAAAATCTTAACTAGAAATTAAAAAGTTGATGCAAATATTACTATAATCTAATAGCCGTGGCCCTTTCCCTGTAGATTTTTTATTGTTCACCTAGACACGGTTCACTATAGATTGCTACAGTGAAATGACAATTTTGCTCCTAGGACCGAAAAATTTTAACTCCCGAGACCGGGGTATTATTGAATTTTCCAGGGACATGGATGGTATTTCCGGATTTATTACACAGTAAAACAACGCAAATAGCCTCCAGAAATGGATTTGCCATTCAGGCGATGCATGCGCCTCAGTACAATGGTCAGAAATTGACTTTCGCCGTGTCACATGGGGCACTGACATGTCCTCTTCCTCCCGGTGCAGCGCGTGTCCGGTTACGGTGGCCGGTGAAGCTCCAGTGTATGGTTTTAAGTTTTTTCTCCCTTTTCTCTCTCTTGACGCCCGGAAATACGCGTCGGTCCTTGATGTTTGCAAAATGTTTATTTTGGTCTCTGGTCTTTAGATTTTGCTTTTATTACTGTTTTTTTCAATATAGTTTTTGATTTGTTGCAATTGTGCCCTTCAATTGAAACTGATTATATATGTTGGTTTTCAATTTAGTCCTTATTCTTTTGATTTTCGTTTTGCTTTTAGTTATTTTAATTATTTCAGTATGCAGGTTTTAATTGCTTCTGATTGGGTCCTTCAATTGAAATTTGTCGTATATTTTATCTTTCATTTCGGTCCTTATTCTTTTAATTTTGTAAAAACATTACAATTTTTTTAAAATGTCTTTCTTTATTTGAGTCCCAAGGTTTTATTTATTTTAATTTTGTCCTTCAATTTAAATTAATTATATAGTTTGTTTTAATTTATTTTGATTGTGTCCTCCAATTGAAATTAGTCATGTATGCTACTTTTCATTTCAATCCTTATTCTTTTAATTTTTTAAACCAAATTACACTCCAATTGTTTTTAAAAAATATATTTATTTGTTTCGGTCCCAATGTTTTTATTTGTTTCAATTTTGTTGTTTGATTGGAATTAATTATATATTTTATTTTTCATTTTGGTCCTTATTGTTTGAATTATTTATTTGCTACTAATTTCTTTGGTTTTTTCTGTCATTCTTGGACATCGTTTATTTTTTATCCGTATTTATGCATCTATGCTTTTAGTTTTTGTTTTTAATTTTTATCATTTTATTTTTATTAGGGATTTATTTTTATTTGGTTCAGTCCTGAAATTTTAATTTATATTGGTGATTATTTTCAAATTAATATTGCTCCTTTTTTCCATTTGTTCTTTTTTGTATTTTCTATTATTTTTATCTATTCTTCGGATCAAATGATTTTATTGTTTGCGCCATAATAATGATAATTTTATTGATTATTTTTTTGTAAAAATATTTTGTTTTTTTATCTTAACAGAAATTCTGCACAGATTTATTATTTGACCTCAAATTTATATTATAATAAAAAAATCTCATATATTTAATTTTTTCTGCATTAAAAAAAATGTCATGCCGCCTGAACGAGACGCGGGGGCATTAGCTAATATATATATAAAAGAAGTTAACCCAACAATCCCTTGAGGTGGACGGGCATCATTTCCCAACTCAGAGAGTTGATCTTTCAGCAGAAACCCATCCAAGTTAGTATGAATGCTAGATGTTTACCTAAATTACTCGAGCTGATCAGAAAATTTCTCAACTAAAAAAAAATGGTATTGCAACATCGAAAATTAAGTTATATATAGCACTCGATTAATGAAGTTCTCCAGGATGAAAGACATATGCAGAAAAAAAAACACTCGTCATCGTCATGATCAAGATTTGTCTGTGATTATCATATTCAATTTTGCAGACAGCTGGTACAGATGAACTGCGATGCTGTCCGTGTTGCATAGATTTAATAAAAAGATGGTGATTTACTGGCATAGGGTACGAGTACTTGCACAGATGCCTAGTTGGCAGCTATTCATAAAAACATATAAACGAAGATGAAAACAGTTGCTTACCGGAGCATGGAACTAAGATGCTTTGTTTTTTTTGTATGATTTTAATTTTGAGTTTTGTGGTTATTAATATATTAATTATTGAAAATTTTATATAGTCATTAATTTTAAAAGTTCATAAAATTAGTTGAAGTATGTCCAAACTAATCTAAGAACTCATTTTAATAATAATAATAATAATTATAATAAAACGAAGATGAAACCAGTAGCTTTACCAACGTTACGAGCTTGAAAGTAAGAGATTTGATTTTTTTTGTAGTTTTATATTTGAGTCTTGTGGTTATTAATATGATGATCATTGAAAATTTACATAGCTATTAACTTCAGAATCCGTGAAAATTAATAGAAATGTGTCCAAAACTAACCTAGATATCAATATGACAATAAAAAAAAAGCAAAAAAATAGGGTAGTGGAATGCGTGTGATGATAGAGCATGAAGGTAATTTATGAGGGGAACATTTTTCACCCAGGTAAGAAACATTATTAGTTTGAAAGCAAGAAGAGCAGACCCTTGCAGTTTCTTGGTCTCGTGGCCCCGCCGGGCCACTGACATGACCCTCTTTTCCGGCCATCGGTATCCCATAAAGCTTACCTGGCGTCAGTTGCTCACCTCTCATGATGCTCGTTGAAATCAAATCCCCGATCATTATTCTTCAGAATTTGTCTAGTTTAGGTTTGAAAATATCATCGTTTATGGCTTCTGGTAGGTTTGCAAAAGCTGTAGCTTTTACTTTGATTTCTGCGGTTACGTTGGCTACGACTTTTGTGGCAGTGGGTGTGGTTGTTGTTTGTGATTGTTATAGTAATAATAAAAAAAATATTGATAATATAGCGTTAAAAATAACTTTATATTATATGAAATTCAAAAGTTTAAACGCTTCATTTTGCAGATTCTGGTTTTTAACCTCTAAGTGGTTTCTAAAAAATCTTAAAAACCTTTGTAATTGGTGTTTTGAAGAATCTTAGAAAGATTAAAAAAGAAGAAGCTAAAATCCCTTGTTTGCCAAACAGACTCTTAGAGATTGTGATTGTAGTTTTTGAAGCTGTAATTGTACATAGTGGGGTTAGAAACAAAAGTTTTTTATTAAAATAATTATTTACATTATGAATAATATAAAGATTTAAATATATATATATATATATATATATATATATATATACACACACACATTATATGAACTGAAATCTTTAAAAAGACAAACAAACCATATTGTAATTACTATAAAATACAAGATGATTTGAAACGTAATCATTACTTGAAATGGAGAATAAAAAAAAAGCGAAAAGAAATATTGTTGGGGTTTAGAGAGATTTTATCATGCATGCTTGACAAAATAAATGATGCTATATATATATATATATATATATATATATATATATATATATATATATATATATCTTGAATTACACTTCTGTTTTACGTAATCAATAAACATTTGTCATCAATTGTGTTGTTCTCTGAAACATGTAGTCTTTCCAAGCACAGCCGTTCTTTTTCTTCATCACTATGCTATACAACTCATCCGATTACTGAATCTTGTTTCTTTGCATCTATAAAATGATCCATTTTCATGATGAAATATATATATATAGATGCACAAACTAACATTTTCACCAGTCTCCTTGAAGTTTTCCAGGGTCATCAGGGGTGTGAAAAGTATTCCCGTCAATCCCGTACGGGTCTATGAGGGTATTTGATATTAAACTTTAATATTTCTCTTTTTGTAATGAATTTTTTTTAATTTTAAATCAATTTAATACACTAATATTAAAGATACAATATTATTTTAAATAAAATATATTTTAGAAACAACCTTCTTCATATTTCAAAACAATGTTCTCAAGGGATATGTAAGATGATGTTAAAAATTTATGAGTTAAATAACAAATTTTAAATTCAATTTAGATGTATATTTTTTATAAAAACTTGAATAACAAAAAATTTACTCATAAAATACATTTTTTAATATTTAGTAACATCCAAATTTTTTTCTTCAAAACAATCACCTACCTATAAGCCAAGGAAACGATAATGATGGATCATAACAAGTCATTACACGGGATGAAGTACAAAAGATCGGCAATTTCAAGCAAGACAAAGGTCGAAATGGAAGGATCTTGCTTCCACCCGATTAATGCATGGGAAAGTGGCTCTAATTTTAATGGAGACGTACACACATCACGTGATTATATAGCAATCCAGCCCAGCCCACAATTCTGACTTCACGAACCCGTTTTCTTCTATCAAATCAATCGCGTGTCTTACTAGAAGCGGTGTTTGTACGTGAAATGTAATTCTCTCTTTTTTAATTAATTTTTTATATTTTTAATTAATTTTAATATATCAGCCATAAAAATACTATTTTAATATATTTTTAATTAAAAATTAACTATTACCGTACTTTAACATCCACGGAATCTAGAAAACACGAGCTGTTTACCCGCGCGATGCGGCGGGTTTTTTTTTAATCTATATAGAAAAATTGATTGTTTTTTATATATTATATTTTATTATTTTAATATTTAGTTAGTATAAGTATATTTAAGAATACTAATATGAATTTTTGTCCTTCAAAAAATACAAAGTCATTTTTCCTCTCTCTCAATATATTTTTAGGCGATAATATTCAATAAATATCAGACATATTAGAAATAAAAATATTGTAATTTGTTTTTAAAACATAAACTTAATTTTTTTTTGTGCTATAATTATTTATTTGTCGTCTAAAAAGAACAGTCTAATGGAAACGGGAAGTGACTTGTATATTTTTTAATTTGACTTGTAGATAATGCAGGTAAATTTGTCAACATTTTTTTTTTGAGATGTTTTTTTTTCCAGTAATATTAGATCTAAAATATTAAAAATGAAAACATTGGAAATTCTTGTAAGGAAATAAACTTAAATAAAAGAGCACAAAATTAAATTTTGAAGCCAATCTTTCTTTTTTTATAAGATTTATTAATCATATTATTATATTAAATATATTTAAGAAAACATGATATAATTTATGTCCTTCAAAAAATCTTAGGTCATTTTTCCTCTCTCTTAATATATTTTTAGACGATAATATTCAATAAATATTCAAACCTATAATTAGTTTTACATATTTTAATTTGACATAAATATACAAATATACAAATATTTTTTATAAGATTTATTAATTATATTATTACATTAAATGTATTTAAGAATATTGATATTATTTTTTTTAAGAAAAAAAATCCTAGGTCATTTTTTCCTCTCTTTATATATCTATAGGTGATAATATTCAATAAAAAATTTTTTTTTATGTTATTCGATTAATTCATTATATTATTATATAAAATGTATTTAAGAATACTGATATTAATTTTTTTTATTCAAAAAATATTAGGTCATGTTTTTTTCTCCCTATATATATTCTTATGCGATAATATTCAATAAATATTAGAACATATAATTAATGATAGACTAAAAATATTCAAGAAAATTTAACAATAGATAAAACAAAAAAATAAAATAAAAATAAAAATTAGCATTGCTATTACTGTCAAAACAATAAAAAAAATTTAAATTATCCAGAGGAAAAAAAACTATTAACAGAGGAGTAAGAAGAAAAACAATTAAATTATTATTATTATAATAATATTAATTATTATTATTGTTGTTGTTGTGTTAAGTACAAAATTAAATTCGAAGACAAATTTTTTCTATGTTATCCGATTTATTCATTATATCATTATATTAAATATATTTAAGAATACTGATATTAATTTTTTTTGTTCATAAAATCGTAGGTCATGTTTTCTTCTCCCTATATACATTCCTATGAGATAATATTCAATAAATATTAGAATATATAATTAATGAATGACTAAAAATATCCTAGAAACTTTAAGAAAAGAAAAAAAAATATCATTGCCATTACTGTCAAAACAATAAAAATTATTAAATTATACGGAGAAAAAAAAAACATTAACAAAAGAGTAAGCAAGAAAAACAATTAAATTATTATTATTATTATTATTATTATTATTATTATTATTATTATTATTATTATTATTATTATTATTATTGTGTTAAGTACAAAATTAAAATTCGAAGATAATTTTTTTTTATGTTATCCCATTTATTCATTATATGATTATATTAAATGTATTTAAGAATACTGATATTAAATTTTTTTTATTCAAAAAATCCTAGGTCATGTTTTCTTCTCCCTATATATCTTACTATGAGATAATATTCAATAAATATTAGAACATATAATTAATGAAAGACTAAAAATATCCTAGAAACTTTAATAAAAAATAAATAAATAAACATCATTTGTCATTACTGTCAAAACAATAAAAATTATTAAATTATATGGAGAGAAAAAAAACATTAACAAAACAGCAAACAAGAACAATTAAATTATTATTATTATTATTATTATTATTATTATTATTATTATTGTGTTAAGTACAAAATTAAAATTCGAAGACAATTTTTTTTATGCTATCCAATTTATTGATTATATCATTATATTAAATGTATTTAAGAATACTGATATTAATTTTTTTTATACAAAAAATCCTAGGTCATGTTTTCTTCTCCCTATATATATTCCTATGAGATAATATTCAATAAATATTAGAACATATAATTAATGAAAGAATAAAAATATCCTAGAAAGTTTAACAAAAGGAAAAAAATAAAATATCATTGCCATTACTGTCAAAACAATAATAATTATTAAATTACACGGAGAAAAAAAAACATTAACAAAAGAGTAAGCAAGAAAAACAATCAAATTATTATTATTATTATTATTATTATTATTATTATTATTATTATTATTATTATTATTATTATTATTATTATTATTATTGTGTTAAGTACACTTATATATACATGGACAAAAGTAGGGAATATTCTAGAAATATAAAAAAATTAAATTAAAAAAAGTATAAGGGCTGAAATGAAAATCAAATATAAAGGGATTAAATTAAAAAAATAAAAGTCTAAGGGATGAAATGAAAATCACATTTATTATCAATTTAAATTAAAGGACAAAGTTGAAAAAATTCAAAACTTTTGTACCGAATTTATTGAGCTTTTAAAGCCAATCCGGAAATTAAAAGTCGGAGGACCGAAGTGAAACTTTCAAATTCAATCAATTAAAATCGGAGGACCCAATCGAACTAAATCAGAACTTATATAATAGAAATCAGGACCAAAATCAAAATTAAAAGTCGAAGGACCAAAGTGAAAAATAACATAAAATAGGGGACTCTCCTGCACTTTTACGTGTAGGAGAGAGAGAAAACATTGGTAACACCTTTAACCGGCAACCGCCACATCCACAGACATTTTTAGGGTACACGCGCCACCGCAGGAGGAAGACCACGCGGAGGAGCATCGAAAACGACTCTGGAAGACCATTTCCGACCACCGTATGACGCCGCACGCGCCACCCAAATAGGGCGTGAGACGTAAAACCGACTGGCGCGTGCGCCTCACGCGCTGACAGCCACGGAATAAACAATTAAAAAATAGGGTCAATTATCGTGCTGCCCTTGTACTCAAGTCAACGTTTTTGTCTTATTAGGGGCTATAACCGTATTTAGCCATTTAAAAAAAAACCTGCGGCGGACCGGACCGGTCCGGACGCGTGCAATTACGCCTTTAACCCTCAGCCAAAAATGTTATTTTGTCTTATTACCGGGGCTAAAATCGTTACTACACTGTTCATAGGCGGAAAAAACAAAAAAAAAGGTGGACGAACTCGCGCGACGCACGGAGGACAAACTTCGCATCCACAGTGACTCTGAGTCTGTGTGAACAGTGTTTGAAAAGTGTTTTTCGTTTTCTTTTAGTGTATTTGTTAACAAGTATATATTTTACATTGTATTTTAAAAGCGTTTAAATATTTTGAAATATTTTATTTTTATTTTTTATTTTAAATTATATGTGTTTTTAGATTATTTTCATATACTGATATCAAAAATAATTTAAAAATATATCATTTTAATATATTTCCAAATAAAAAAATACTTTAAAAAACAATCTTAATAACACTCTAAACAGTCATGAATATTAAAACTTTTGCCTTGGTTTCCTTTAAATGATGTTTATCTTGGCGGTAATGGCTCTTGTTTTTAAAAAAGAGATTTGAATTTAAAAAAACAATATTTTTTAATTATTTTAATATGCTTGTATTAAAACTATTTTTTAAAATAAAATAATATATTTATAAATAAAAATATACTTTAAAAAATAATTATAGCTACAATCCCAAACACTTTCATAATATATATGCCCAATACCAATTTAAATATCAAACATGAAAAAATAATTTAGTGAACCTACTATTAAACTAGTTGTACCAACTCTTAATTAATATAACTACTTTAATCTAGTGAACCAATTCATGTGAGATCTCTCTACTAAGTTAAGCTCCCACAAGTTAAATTTATTTTTCTATAAACAAAGGGATTATATATACAAACAAAACTTAAGTTGTTATTGCGAGATAAAAGAAAAATAAAAAGGAAGAAGTAAAAGTGAAGAATTAAAAGAAAATGAGCTATAGAAGAGAAAGAAATGAGCTGAAGAGGGGGGGAGTTTGGGTCACAAAAAATCTGTAACTTTTTTTATTAAATCATCATAATATAATTTTATTGTTAAGAAAATTACATATAAATAATAAAATATTAATCAAAATTAAATTTGATTTTAAAATTATTACTATATATGTTTTTTTTAAAGAAAACTAAATTAAAATTTAATAATAAAACTAAAAAAAAACTTAGTAAATTGGCTTGATTATACCCCATCCCCCACCTGAAAAGTAATAGGGTAGAGTATTCTCTGTTATTTTCGTCCACCCATGTGTAATTTATGCTAGGAGTTTGATGCCCCTGCTAATTGGTAATTACAAAACACATAAACCGCGTAGCCTGTTACACTGTCCATTGTCTCTAAATTCACTGTGGATTGCGACAGTGTGCGTCCGGTTCTGCCCTTGGTGTTGTCGGCTGTGTGGGGGGCTTGCATGGGGGCTTTTTCGATTTTTCACGCCATGTTCTTTTTTTTTTCTCAAACCTGGTCATGAACAGTGTTTTCACGCTTTTGTCCCTGTAATACGACAAAATCACGGTTCCAAGCTCAAGGCTACTAATGTCATTACACGCGGACGGCCCGGTCCGGCCCGGTCCGCCGCAACTCTTTGAATTTTTTAATAATTTATGAAATGGATAAATACGGGTTTAGCCTCTAATAAGACAAATTCACTGGCTGAGGAACAGGGGTGGGACGGTAATTGACCATGTATTTTATTTTTTTTTACTGTCGGCGCGTGCGTCACACGCGGCCGACAGTATTCCGCCCCACGCCCTCTTCAAGCAGCGCGTGTATGGTACTGGAGTCGCCGGAGATGAGCTACCGGCGTCTCACTCGATGCGCCGCCACTTGATCTTCCTCCCGGTACGGAGTGTTTATTACTCCGACGTCCGTGGAAACGGCGATAGCCGGTTAAAGTCGCTGCAGCCGTCTTTCTCTCTCCTGCACGTCAAAGTGCAGGAAAGTCCCCCGGGTTTTAGTCTTTTTCATTCCAGTCCCTGGACTTTTAATTTCGTTTATGGTCCTTATTTTGATTATATAAGTTTTGATTTAGTTCGATTGGGTCCTTCGATTGAAATTAAGTTAATGTTTAAATTTCAATTCGATCCTCCTTCTTTTAATTTCTGGATTGGGTTGAAATAACTCAATAAATTTGGTACAGGACTTTCAATTTTTACAAGTTCATCCTTTGATTGAAATTGATAATAAATTTGATTTTCATTTCGGTCCTTATACTTTTAATTTTGGATTTTAATCCCTTAATTTTTGATTTTCCTTTTGGACCCTATACTTTTAATGTTTTTTTAATCCCTTGATTTCTTTTTATGATTTAAAATTTTCTTAAAGTTTTTATGGTTTTTTTTGTCTTTCATTTATTTTATTTTTTTCATTATTAACACAACAACAACAACAACAACAATAATAATAATAATTTAATTGTTTTTCTTGTTTACTGTTTGTAAATGTTTTTGAGAGTTTTTTTTTCTCAGAACAATTTGATTGTTTATATTGTGTTGATAGTGATAACAATGATAATTTTCAGTTTTTATTGTATTTTTGTTTTTATCTTTTTTTTTCAATTTCTTTTTTCTTTCTTTCATTTATTTCATAATAATAATAATAATAATAATAATAATAATAATATTTTAATTGTTTTTCTTGCTTGCTATTTTATTGATGCTTTGTATTTTTTTTCTTCGGTATAATTTGATAATTTTTATTGTTTCTGAAGTGATAGCAACGATAGTTTTTATTTTTGTTTTATTCTTTTGTTTGATCTTTTGTTGAAGTTTTTTTGATTTCTTTTAATTTTATTGTTTTTACAGTAATAGCAATGATAATTTTTATTTTTTCTTATTTTTACCTTTATCTTTTGTTAAAGTTTCTAGGATATTTTTAGTCTTTCATTTATTTTTTTCCCTTTCATTACTGACATAATAATAATAATAATAATAATAATAATAATAATAATAATAATAATAATAATAATAATAATAATATAATTATTTGCATAGTAATGATTTTGTGATTAATGTTTTTTTTCCTTATTAAAATTTTTTTTTGCTCTGGTTTTTAAAATGTTAGTTCGCGCTCTGTTGTGATCTTTCATGATGTAATATCTACATTCTAAAAGATGTAATCTATACTTGCGCAATAAACTGTACTTAAATTTTTTTTTACATTTTATCTTCTAATCTATAACTTTTATTTAATTATATCATATAAATTTATCGTTGTTGATTTAATTATGTTAAATTATATACATAAAAATGCTCGCGGCAACGCGCGGGCAATATAGCTAGTATTAATGTAACATGTGTTGGGTTCCAAAATTCAAGTACACAATGGAAATAATAAAATAAAATTATTTGAGATTTTTTAGGATCTCGTTAATAAATCTAGAGCTGTATAAAATTTAATTGATGATCTAATTTTTTTTTTGCTTGAATTAAATTTTTAGGGTTGGGTTATCGCAAATCATCTAATTATTCACCCCAACAATAATCCATATGAATTATCATCAAGAAATCTCCTAAATCTCTATTTAGGAAAGAGAAATTTGCTAAGCTTTAATTTTGTGTTTATGTAGGTTTTTTTGTCAAAATTGTCTCAAGTAATGTTTTTTTTTCCTACCAACTTATCTTTATATTTATAAAGAATCATAAAAACTTCATAAATGACAAAATATCAATTTATCCTCTTAAATAATATCTATATATTATTAAAGGATAATTTTATAAATTTAATAAATGAAATCACACTTGATTAATTATCTCAGTTTAGTTTTGACTTATAATTTATAATGTGTATGGTACATTAGGTCCTAATATATTGGTCCAAATATAAGTTATATTCTAATAAATATAATTAAAATTAAATAATTTAATTTATTATCAATTCAATAACTAATTAATTTATAATTGAAGATCAAATACAACGTCTAACAATATGTCATTATCCTTTAAATACTAGGAAAAGTTATAAGTGATATAACTTAATCTTTCATTGATGAATTTTCTAATGTAATTATCACCTCTTTATCAATAATTTTAGCATGGAATAAGCCTAACATGTCAAATCATATTTGTTCATTTGAATATGATTTGAAACTCTTTTCAAATCTCATTCCACCTCGAGCAAGAATTTAACAATCAATACTATTTGAGAACATGTGTAATATTTTTTTCAATTCATCTAGGATGACGAATCATCTCTTAATCACTAAAATACTTTCATAAAGTTATGTTATATCAAATATTTATCTATTTGTTATCTTTACCAAGATAGAGCATAACAAGATCAAAACTTAATATTTTCTATATAAAATAACTTAATGATCTCAAATCTAAGGATCACTTACACAATTATCACGTGAACCTTTCTATAAATGCAAGTGATATTTCTAAATAAAATTCTCATGCGGGTCAATTCAATATACATGTTATTTGACAAGTACCAATATACTAGTTCTAGGTATCCTCATACCTGAGCGTATAGGATTAATTGTTTGCTTTTATAAAAGAAAAAAAAACAATATATACTATGCTCAACAATTATAATAAATGTGTATCATTAAGAGATCATCGACTGAGGACATTTAGAAATAATATTTTGATGTAAGAACAATCTCATAATTATAATATTCTTATGATTTTTTTTGCAAAATATTTTTGTTTCATGGAATTTATCTTTATTCTATATTCAATTATTAAACAATAAATACTTACATTAAATATTAAAGATAAATAACATCTTTATTTAATAAAATTAAATTAAATTATATATGAATAAAATAATATCACGTATAATCAATATATATATATATATATAAACAAAAACTTCATGTGAATAAAATCTCATAAATATAATACATCATGTTACTAGCCAATTGAGAGAGTCGATGCATTCTCTTCCCGATTTTGTAGCCCAACATGGAGATGCATGGTAGCTAGAGGTATGGAGGGTTCAAATTGCAAATGATTTCACCAGAAAATAATGAAAGAAAAAAAGAGAGATGATGGAGACACATCAATTCCAATAAAGCAAAGGGTCATTGAAGCACTCGCTCCATTCCCAACACTAAAGAAAAAAGAAAAGGGTTTTGGAATTTGGCACGAAACATAATGCCCTCATACGTACGAGAAGGGCCCCACCAAAGAAAAGATGCACCTTGGTCCCTTGAATTCTAAATTTGAAAAACTCACCCTCCCTCTTCGTCCTTTTGCTTAGCCACCTCGATCTTCCATTGATGAAAATGATAGTGAATTAATACAAAATTATATTTTCGTGGACGATTTTTTTTACATTTTGTAATTTGCATCTAAGCACCCTAACCTGAGTGTACATATACTTTAGAATGTCGTGCTATGTTTTGTTCATTTTGTTATATTATACCATAAGCCGACAGTAACATTAATAAAAGCAGCATTTGATTATTGGTTTTTTCTTTTTTAAAAAAAAATATGTTTTCAATTTTAAAAATAGTGGATCCCTTGATAAATGTTTTCAGTTGACATTACTGTTTTTTGTTTATATATATATTTAAAAGATTTTAAGTTGAAACTTTTTTTTTGATGCAATGAAATTTTGTTTTTAGAAAATGTATTTTATGGATCCAGATGAGTGGATAAAAACACGGCGAGTGAGTAAAATCCCCTACTGTTATAAGAGATGCACATTCTGACTCAAACTTAATTTTATTGTGCAGGTCACAAGCCCTCTGTTTTTACGCCACGTCCCTTGAGCATTGTTGAAACATTTTTCTTTATTGTTAAAAGCACGAGATGACTTGCTTTAATTCAAAATCAAAACCATTTTTTTATGTCGCGTGTTTTACTTTAAAATCTACACTAATTTTTAAACAACATGTATTTTAAAACCATATGAGATATACTTTAAAACCACAAAATACGTTTTTAAATAAAATAAATCTACACTAAGTTTTTTTAAAATATGTTTTCAGTTGACGTTTCTCGAATAATAATAAAGAGATATACTTTAAAACCACAATAATACCAACACATGCTTATAGATGGTTATTTATCTCTTACTGTCATAGAGTATGATAAATTCTATATAGTTTTATATGTTTTTTAAGAGTATTTGTTTTTACTTGAAAAAAAATATTAAGTTAATATTTTTAGTGTTTATTATTTTTTCAATATGCTGAAATAAAAAATAATAAAAAATATATATTTTTAAAAAAATATTATGTTAAAATAAAATTAAAAATTAAAAACAATATCAAAACCACATTTTATTTGGAACATGAAATACATGCAACTCGCAATTGACTTTTTACGCCCTTTCTACAAACTATCAGGGAAGCCCATCATAATTGAACGAATTTCATGCTTAGGTTAAGACTTAATAAGATGCATGTGTTCATCATATATAAAGAATAAGTGCTGGATCAAAAGTCTGTGATCTCGACTAGCAATAGCTTTGGTGGCGCTCGCGAAATGATCGAATTAAGTCGTGGAAATCATTTGTCAAAAGTCGTACAGTATAATAATTATATTGTTCCAAAAAAACATATTTACGTCATGATTTCGAAATTCATGTGATTCACATCAAAGATCCTAACAAGTTTTTCACAAGAGTTTTGGATTTTTCTAAAAAGAAAAGAGTAACTCTTTGATTAGCCGGACAATATTTTACGATTTTTAATGAGGCATGTCCCCTCTTCCTAAGATCTTATTAATCACTCGAATTTGATTTCTTTTGTTTTTTGTTTTCGTGGACAAACCAAAACGCATAAATGACTAGAAACCACAGTAAATGCAGACAAACACCCTGTTTTTTTATTATTGTTTTTATAAGTGTTTTTGAAAAATATTTTATTTTATTTTATTTTTTTTTTTATATTAAATTAAAAAATAATATTTTTAGATTATTTATGTCTCTCATGTTAAAAATATTTTTTAAAAAAATATTATTTTAATACATTTCTGACCGAAAATCATTTTTAAAAATAACTTTAAATATATTTTCAAACAAACACAAAAACAAGGAGGGCATATAAGCATCAACATCCAGCATGAAAACAGTAATTCTAAAGTACCCTCTATAAGCCAAGCATACAAAATTCCAAATGGTATAAAAATCAGATCTAATATGGGCATAAAATATAACTAGTTTCCATACAAGCAACTTCCCATGTTTGCTTTTGTGCTTACTTGATCAGCATGCGTAATTGTTTTTGTTCCCAAGTTTAAGTTCATTTGATTTGTTTTGAGATGAAAAATTGATCAAAAGTTGTTTTTTATAAATAGTTTTTGGTAAAAATAATTGAGTTAAAAGTTTGTTTCTAGGTAAAAATTACTATGAGTTGAAACATTTTTTTCAAGAAAAGGTGATGGCTTGAGTTAGAGTCAATAAAATAAATTAAAAGTTAAGAATTTTAATTTTTCATCAAAGAAAATTGATATTTTTTAATATGAAACGGACTTTCAACTTCACAATCCATGACATATTATAAACCAACTCTATTTTTTTTTATAGTGACAAAACAATGTTATATCTATTAGCTTTGATGTTGTCCTTGGTTTTGCTTTTCACGTCCATAATGTTCTTTTTTATGTGCACGACATCAAAGTTATGACAGAGAATATTGATCTTTTAATAAAAAAAAGCTCCTAGAAAGTACTTTGTTTTATCAAGAAAACTTTTGTTTATCAAATTGAAAACTATACATAATGTTATTATACTCCAACACCATCTGATGTAGTTCTTCACCTGATGGTATCATTGGTGCAATATTCATCTCAACTCTTCTAACAAAAATATCTTTTTTTTTTTTTTGTATTTGTGATCTATCGACAAGAATCGTCAGTGACAATAAAAAAATGAAATTTTGCTATCGTTTGTCAGTTTGAATGCTTTGTGGTTTTCATATAGTATGGACATACTAGTTTTCCATGTGTGCTCCACCCATAAAGCATTCCATATGCAGGAAAATCATTGATAGCCCACATCAAAGTTGTCTTCATTTGAAAATTCTATTTCCTTAATACATCACAAGTAAAAGCACTGAATGACCATAACTGTTTCAACTCATCAATCAATGGTCAAAGACAGACATTAATGCTGCGACCTGGACTATAAGGACCAAGTATGATCATTGATAAAAACATGATCTCTGGTCTCAAACACATCCTTGGTGATAAATTATATATCGTGGGTATCACTAGCCAACAAAAATAAGAAGCAGCAAATGAGCCAAATGGATTGAATCTTTATGTATATAAACCAATGTGCACGTTCCTTGCTTCCACTAAAAATTGAGTATGCACATGGTTAAAGTGTTTCCAGCCTTCACCATCAAAAGAATGCACCATCACTCCATCAATTGCATTATATGAATAATGTCATGTCATATGCTTAGTTGTATTTGGTGGCATGAATAACCTTTGTATTCTATGTGCTATTGGGGAGTATCTAAGTTTTTTATGTGCGATAAGAGTCCATCCCCTGTCAGTTCTATGTTTATAACGAAAATGCTCACATGTTCTGCACTCAATCAACTATGCATTTTTTAGGTATTATAACATGCAAAAGTTGGACACCTGTTAATTTTCTACTATCCTAGAGTACCAAATCAAATTTATAAATGCTAATTCAAAACATATAAATATTCAACATGGACATGTTCAAGATTGATTAATTCAAAACATATTATTGTCAATGTGAAGTCTTAGATGCTTTTCTCATAGTCCTGTGAAAAAGAGAGAAAAATTAAAGAAGGGAAGGCTAAATATTAACAACCAAGAATAATCAAGGTTGTAACAAAAAGAATGATTTTTGAATTGATAACAACACAATCAAGATTGTCAATTGAATTAGATTTTGTGGTTTTATATTTTATTTTAAATATAAAAATTAAAATATATTATTAATTGAATTTAAGTTACATGTGGAACTGAATTCAATCTCATATATAATTTAATTTTAAATAGTTAATAATCATTGGAAAGAAACAAAATCACTTTTGGAAATCCAGCGTCTCAGGATCTCTAGTAAGTTAAATTAAATCATGACGTCGGTTCCTCTTAGATAGTACCTATCTCCTTACGACATGTTAAATCGCCGGGTCAAATATTTGGGCCATAACCCGAAAAGGTGGTCATAGGTGTGAACGTAGTAACGTGGGCCCATCCGTTTTTCTCAAGAGTCCCCTACCTATGATCTTTTGCATGCATGCCACGTGGATAAAGAGATTTAGCGTCGACACGCGGGAGATGAGAAAAGACGCGTTGATGAACAACGGTCCACAGGTGCCAGGACCCCAGACAATTAAGCTTATCCAATTCTGTCTGATAGTCTCACACACTAAATTACTCTCTAATTCCTGTTTTAGAATTAGTTAAATTGCAATCCTTCATTTTCAAGAATATAAACTTTGGTCCCTTAACTCTTGTTACCATTGGCATTTTAAAAAGTTGACGATTTTTCTTTTCAAATCCCTATCACTTAGGTTTTATCTAATAATTTAATTTGTTAGTGGCAAATTTCGAATTAAGAACAAATCAAAGATGTTTTTTTTTAAAAAAAAACTAAGAGTTAAAAAAATGAAAAATCTAAATTATAAGATTCTATGGCTTGCTATGCTAGATATATTTTCTGTATTAGATTAGATAATTAAAATATAGCGGGCTGATTGATCATGCATGTGTGTTGCAAAAGAAATTATTAAAATAGAGAGCTTTTTATTATTTTTCTCCTAGATAGTGTATTTTTCATTTTTCAGTAAATTGTTTTGAAAAATAATATTGACACGTGGAATGGATAATTTGAAAGAAAAAAAAGAAAAACAAAAAGCTTCCTATCAATATCCTTTGAAGACTAGTCGTGCTACATGGGATTTCACAGGAGAGTAATAGTGAAATTCACGATAATATTACCTCTTTTTCTTTAATTTATTGGTTGAATATGTAGTTATAACTAGATAATTGACTTGTGCTACACTGCATATTAGATTATTTTTTTTCATGTAAAAAATAACTTTAGGCCTTACTAAAGTTTATTCTAGTAGGAAAAAAAATCAAAACCCTGTGGAGGTTGGTCCAACATGACTTGATCATTTTGGTGGATCCAAAAATAATTTAAATGACTAGTAAGTAAGAATATAGTTCAAGTCAAAATAAATATTTAAGATGAGAATTGTTTTTAATAAACATTGAGACGATAACATATTTAATCGATTTGAATCAACTTAGGTCAATCTCCTAATTTGTATACCAAATTATGAGATTATGCTAACACCATAAAGAATAAATAAAAACAAATTACAAAACTCAATTTCCAATAAACTCAATGTTGAAAGACGAAACTGGAAGAAAATCAATTAAAAGGAACAAAAAATAACTCAATTCAATTTGGTTTAACCTATCAAAACTGTGACTCGGATTATAAGACAAAAATAATTCAATAAAAAATTTAAATAAATTATGAATCTCAATTCTCGATAAAACTAACGTTGAAAGATGAAACTGAGTAAAAATAATTAAAAAAGGATAAAAAGGACTGGAGTCAACTAGGGTTAACCTGCCAAACACGTTACTCGAGTTATGAAATGAAGATAACCTCTTATAAAACGGATCCGGAAAAATCATGAAATTTAATTTTAAATTAATCAAATATTAAAGGATAAAATTTAAAAAAAAATCAATTAGAAAAATGAAAAGAGTCATTCGATTTAACTCATGCTCTAGATTATGAGTTTGAAATAATCTCATAAAAATTAAATTAAAAAATATAAAATATAATTTTCAATAAATCTAATGTTGAAGGATAGAATTTAAAAAAAAATCAATTAGAAAAATGAAAAGAGTCAGTCAATTTAACTCATGCTCTAGATTATGAGTTTGAAATAATCTCATAAAAATTAAATTAAAAAATATAAAATATAATTTTCAATAAATCTAATGTTGAAGGATAGAATTAAAACTTAAAAAGTAGATAAAAAAATATTATTGTAATAAATAGTGTTATGTGAGGTTATCTGAGGAGGGGTTTAATAAAAACCTGGGTTTAATAAAAACGTCTTCCCCTTTTAACTTTTTTTTTTACTAATATTGACTTAAGGCTGGAATAATAGGTTGGTTAGTTTATTGGGTCGACAAGTTAATATAAAGTATGATAGTTTTTTTTTTAAATCAAAATAAAATAAAATTTGTTAGAAAAAACAGTTAATTCAAATAAAACTTGACATGGCCAAGCTCCAAATTGACATGTGGTCGATTTAATGTACAGAGTCGGGCAGAGTTTTAAAAAAATGGATAATACAATTATTATTATTTTTAGATAATTTTTATGTGCAGTTGTCAAGAATAAGTTTTTTTTTTAAATATATAAATTTGATGTATTTATGAACAAAAAAGTTCTTTTAAAAGCAACACTAACCATGCTTTCAACAGACACTAATGCCTTATTTGATACTACATTTCAAAAGGACTTATGAAAAGAGTTGAATTTTTTTATTTTTATTTTTATTTTAAATTAATTTTTTTGATGTTCTTAAAATATTTTCATGTACTAGTGTTAAAATAATTTTTAAAAATAAAAAAATATTATTTAAATATATTTATAAACAAAATATATTTTTAAAAACAATCTTAACCACCCACGATATAAATAGAATCAAATTCATACAAATACTGTTATGAATCTAAGGCATAAATACACTTAAAGGCTAATAATTGAACTTTGTAAGGCTGTGGGCCCTTTTGCGTAAATCTCTTTGGTTCGGTTTGCCCTTTGAGTAGCTTTATATCAATGAAAATTTTAATTCATAATACAAAAGGTTACAAGATATGATAAATGAAGGACTAATTCATAGTTGGGGTCAAAGTTCAGGGACTGAAGAATAATTTACACATCTTTTTTGTTTTTACTTCTAGTAAATCCATGCAAAAGAGAGCAGCATAAGGTTTTGGTAGCTTGTTTAAAGAAAGCGGTCACAGGTACAGAACACAGAAAGCTTTTTTTCTTTCTCTGTCTCCTTCACACGGTTCAACAGGAAAGAAGCCGAATGTTGACAACATCCTACTTCAGAAAAAAAAAGGATTTACAAACAGATGACTAAGGATCTTCTTTATCAGGTGATTGCTAAGTTTAATATATTTTGCTTTTACATTATCAAAAAGAAAAAAAAAACTTTACTTATAGAGAAAGTTTTCAAAGAAAGGAGAAGTGGGTTCAAAATACAAGGATACTCCAAGATCCTAGTAGATGATCAGTTGTATGATCTTGGGATGAAAAAATTTGCTTCTTTATAATCTCAAGTTCAAATCATGTGATTGCTAATATGATAACCATCAAAAATTTATATGGTCGTTAATTTGAGGATCCATTGAATTAATCGAGGTGTGTGCAAGCTGATCCGGACACACACGTTAATAAAAAAAAACTATAAATGCATCGTTTAATTTTAGCAATAAATAAATAAATAAAAGTGTGTTACATGCACATAAATATAAATAATAATCGTACATACATGTGCTCCTCGAACATTATTAATGTGAAATTCAACAATATTGAAGTTTTTTTAGTGTTAAGAAATATTTGATTATAAAGCCAAGAAGTTCAACAATGTTGAACGACCCAAATCTTCAAACTAAGGCCATTCATGCTCGTGTAGATTGGTGGTTGGCATTGGGATCGAAGAAGGCCATCCTAATTGCTCAAAATAATTTCTTAAATATATTTAATATAATTTCCACTTATATGAATTGGTCTCCTACATAAGTAAGTACTTTCAATATAGTTTCATCCTAATTAGATTGAAAGAAGTGGGATTGTATGACTCACTTCAATATAGTAGATAAGAAATCAACTATGAGATTGTGTTTGATTGGTGTTTTATAATAGAAAAGATAAATATAAAAAAATATAGAAATATTTTTCATTGGAGAAATGAAGATATAAATAGAAAATAAATTGTCTAATTTTAAAATTAATTCCTATATTTTTTAAATACAAGATACAAGGAGCATGTCTCTTACAATATCTCCACAATTTTATCTTTTATATTTCAAATTAATAAACAGATAATACCTTAAATTTTTTAAGTTAATCCATAGACAAAACGTAAAAGCATTCCTATGTCAATTTCAAAAGAAAACAACGAAGAATGTCATTTCGATTTGCATAAAAGAATTTCTTCAATATATATATATATATATATATATATATATATATATATATATATATATATATATATATATATGTTATGTTATTTTATATGGACCCCACGAAAAGAATAATTTCTATATTAAGTTTTATTTTATACGTTTGAAAATGAGAATTAATTATAGGTGTCTAGATCTTATTGAGAACTATAAATTATATAAGTCTTAATAAACAAAAAAAAGAAGCAATATAAGTAAAATAAATATAGCTAGTAGTGCATGAACGATATATTAAATGATGCAGAGAATAAAGCCCCACCATCACAGAGACTTTTCTCGTAAGCCTGACGGCATCTAAACGCAATGTGAACTAGTATTTACGAACGCAGCCTTGCCCACAAACCCCTAAAAAAAATAACATAAAATAAAAGAATTTTTGACAAATAAGTTTCCGCGTAGAAAGATAATGACTGGAAATAGGAGGGAAACTATACAGAAGAAGAAAGAGATGAGTTCTTTAGTATTTCTTTTTTCTTGAATCTGAACGAACAATAAAAACTGCTCTTTGACACCTAAAGCATTAGGAAAAGAAATTTTATTTCTTTTCTTTGACAATTTTCACGCTTTCCTTCGGCGTTCACACTACCATCTCTTCATATATATCTTTCCTTTTCCTTTCTACATCTATCTTTTTCTTTTTTCTCCCTTCGAATTTCGATCAAAACAATCCTTTTTGTGGGTTTAAACTGATTTAGATTAGTTTGAGCGTGTGATTGTAATGGAGGGAAATCTTCACCATCAACATCACCATCAGCACCAACTGCAGCAATATCAACTGCAACAGCAGCAGCAGCAGCAGCACATCAGTGTAAACGTAGAGGCAAGCGATAAGTTTCCTCAATGGAGTATTCAAGAAACAAAGGAGTTCTTGATGATCCGAGCAGAGCTGGATCCAACTTTCATGGAGAAGAAAAGAAACAAAGTTTTGTGGGAAGTTATCTCTAATAAAATGAAAGAAAAGGGTTATAATCGTAGCGCAGAGCAGTGCAAGTGCAAGTGGAAGAATCTTTTTACAAGATACAAGGTATTTATGTGTATATGTATTCCTATTTTGCTAAAGAGCTCGAGAAATGGGAAAAGGTTAGGGATTTGATTGGAAATATATGTTTGTTGATCTGTTTTATTGAGCGATGAACAGTGCATGGTAAATACTAAAACCCTATTAATTAGCTAGCTAAAAAAAAACACACGCTCGCGTATGTATGGTGTTAATTTGATAGATGTTTCCATCTCATCATCTTGTTGTTGCGTGTGTAGGGTTGTGAGACGATAGAACCTGAAGCTATGAGGCAACAGTTTCCTTTCTACAATGAGTTGCAAACGATTTTCACATCAAGGATGCAAAGAATGTTACGGGCTGAAGCTGAAGGAGCGGCGGCGACTGGGTTGAAAAAGAAAGCAGTGAAGCTATCTTCCGACGACGAGGATGAGAATGAAGAAATCATTGAAGGCGAAAAGGGTGGCATTAGAAAGAAGTTAAAAAAGAGCAAGACAACTGGTGGAACTAGTGGCAGTGGAAATATTAATAGTTTGAAAGAGTGTTTGGAAGATTTCACGAAGCAACAGATGCAAATGGAAATGCAATGGAGAGAAGTGTTTGAGGCAAGGGAAAATGAGAGGATGATGAGGGAGATGGAGTGGAGACGAACCATGAACAAATTAGAGAATGACAGGATAGTGATGGAGAGAAGATGGAGAGAGAGAGAGGAGCAAAGAAGGGTGAGAGAAGAGGCTAGGGCTGAGAGGAGGGATGCCCTTATCACAGCTCTCCTAAACAAGCTTAGAAGAGAAGAGATTTAGCGATCAGATTTCTTTCAATACTGTTTTTGCTGTTTTAGAGAAGAGGTTTGTCCTGAAACTCTCATTTTGGAGATGCTAAATATGTTATGATCCTCTTCTTTTTGCAAACTGTTGCTAGAAAAGCTTCAATCTGGTTCTCTATTTGATTTTGTCCCCTCATTTTCATTCTCTTATGATGAAGTGATCTAGTTTGATAAATTTTGAAGCACATAATCTCAAAATCATCATGAATAAATTAATTTTGAAGCAAATAATCTCAATATTTCTGTGGGGGGGAGAGCAAAATCTACATTCAACAATCCAACAAACTCTAAAAAGCTAGAGATAATGCTCGAGAAAGTAGGTAGTATCTGTCCTGTGCAACGCAATAAGCTCATCGTGGATGTTGTGCAGCTTGTTGTTAATGGTCCAATATTCTTGCTAATGGCTCCCAGCTCAAGAAAGCTTTCGCAACTTTCACTCACATGCAATACTGATCATTTACGCACAAAACATCTCTGATTTTTCATGCTGAGATGAGAGGTGCTGCAGCTCAGTACAAGCCATTAGCAAAGTTGTCAACGGCAGCGGTTTTCCTTTTGTCCATTGCGTTTGCTATTTCTTGTTTCCAAAGATTGAAGAAGCACTTTCTGAAAGTCAGAAAATTTGCTTGACTTATTTTCACTAGTAGAATTGTTTTCTTCTACCAGATGTAACTTCAGTGCTTGATCGATCACGAACAAAAAGGACAATATTGACTGTTGATTTGTACAATCTGTTCACCAACCAAAACATTTTTTTTCATGTGGGCAAGCTGGTAGGATTAGTAAACCAACAAGATCTGTTCATGGCTAGCTTGTAGAGAAGATTGTTGGCAGGGAAACGGACAGGCCCCCCCCTCCATCAACGTTCAATCAGGGCCAGAAGAACCTGTAAGTTTGTGACCCCGCCTATATATATATATATATATAATTTTGATGTTCTTTATATATCCTCTAATTAATATATCTTAATATTTCAAGTTTGATATTAACTTAACCATATTATGATCATGTTTCGTTTACAAATTAATATATATTTGTTTGCCTTCATTTTTTTCCTTAATGTTGATATCATAAGCTTACCATATGGATGCCATTACATGCATGTAATTATAACTCATTTAGTATCTGCTTTTCTTTTTCATTAAAATAGACTCGAACGCGAGATCTTAATTTGAAGGAAGAAAGACATTCTGGTATTGTCAATTATGCTATCTATTAGTTCACTGACTTATTGTTTAAACTTGAAATGATCTTAAATTAGTTCGATTAAGATTATATATTTATTAATATTGCAATGAATTATGAATATCCCATGTTAACTTGATTTATTTTTTATGTCATTTTTTAATTTAAACTTTTCTTTCTATGAGGTCATCTTAGTCTCGTGAACAAAGTCATGGATTTGCAAATTAACTTGAGTTAAATCAGATCAATGTTGTTTATATTGTTTTTAAAATGTTATCTCAGTTTGCTAACCTGAGTCCTGAGTTTGACTGATTGAATCGAGTTATTTTTTTATGGTTCTTTTGTAATATCATCCTTCAATATCACATTGATTAGGGATTGAAATTTATAATTTATTTATTTTCTTTCAATTGAATTATCTCAATTTTATGATTTCAGCTGTGAGTTTGGTAGGTGAACTCGAATATTTTTTTAGGCTCTTTCTTATTTATTTTTTTTAAAAATTTTATTCTTCAACATTGAGTTTAATTTTTATTATTTATTTTTATTATTTATTTTTTTGGTTTATCATAATTCTATTGCTGAAGTTGTGAGTTTGATATAATAATCTAGGTTTAGTAAATAAAAGAGTGGTGATATTAGTATTGGTCTTTTATCTCCAATCATTTTCTATCTCCTCTTGAAAAAATGGAATGGAATGGAGTGCAAGTATAAAAGTATTGAGTACTCATACCATCTCCCAGAAACCATGTTGTTGGATCGATCAGTGGGATCTACATGGACCCATTGATGGAGAATTTGAATGACAAATACATATTTTGCATTATATTTTAGTGACAAACAATTTAATTATTCAAGGGCAGATCATTTGCGTGTGATCAATAGAAGTTTAGCTGGTCATAGGTTGTCAATGAGATCATGATTCACAGGCAAACGCATGTTATTTTATGCTTTAATGTCGAATGGTCTAATTACCTAGTCTATTGAACTCCACGAAAAACATAGGATGCTGCTAATTGAGCTCATCAATTAACTAATTTGCCATTCAAAACCAATGTTTGATGGGTTTTACTCTAGCATTTATATGTATAAAATAGAGAAATTTCCTTTTCTTTTTCTTTTTATAATAACCGGGGGATTTTGATAATTGTTATAATGTTTTTTTTATGGAAATGGATCATATCATAAAGTTTTGTACGTCATCATAATCCAGAGCATTTGTCGCAACCTTACTTTGACAAGTTGCATGCTTCATCGCAAGTGCTGTATTATTACCAGCTCATTAGCGCGTGATTCCATCTATTTTTTTTCAAAATTGGAGAGGCAGACAAGATTTTTTCAAATTTGTAGCTGAGACAGCTAGCTAAGCACAGACATGACCGTGTTCTTCTTCTTCTTCTTCTTCTTCTTCTTCTTCTTGTTTTTTGTTGCAAAGGATATTTTGTGAACCGTGTTTCAGACCCGAAGGTGGTTCTTATTTTCTCACCGACTTGTTGTATTTACTGTTTATGCCCCAACGGTACGTGTAGTCTTGGAACTTGAAAACACATTGCTGCCATTTTGTCAGTCTCAGCTTTGGAACCATTCAGTAGGCCTCCTTAATGCCTTTGTCCACACTGCATATTATTATGGCCATAATTTGGAGCCCTTCGTTTGCGATTCCTTTTACTTATTTCGCACTGCGTTGTTTGAAAAGATTTATGAATTATTTTTTGTTTAATTTTTTTTTAAGATTATTTTGATATTAAATATGATTTTTTTTTAAAAAAAATATAACACTTTAAAAAACAAATTCAACTACACGTCTAAATAACCCTCAAGAGGTGTTTAGGAAGCACTCCAAAAGTGCTTTTCGAGAAAAAAAAAGTGATTTTTTTTCTTTAAATATGTTTTTTAGATCATTTTAATGTATTATATTAAAATAGTTTTTAAAAACTAAAATAAAAATTATTTTAATATATTTTTAAGTGAAAAACAATCACAACTACATTCTCAAACACTCACTAAATAATGAATGGTTGGCATTGAACTTCTTCTTATTGATCCATTTTAATCGGATGTTCCTTTTCTAACAAATGAATTTGGATCATGAAAAAAAAAGAGTGAAAATGATTGAAATTGATCAAATTGTAATAATAAAATTAATCCTAAAAAGAAACAAAAATGAAAATATACAAATAAATAGGTTAAAGTTGAATATTTTTTTTATATAAAAAAAACTACTTTAATATGAAAAACATAATGCAGACTAATTAAATAAAAAAAGTAAGTTGCTAAATGTTTTGAAAATTGGATTTTATTTTAATCTTACAAATTCTCTTAATAAAATCAAAGAGTAAACCAAATGGTTCAATTAGAATTTAGAACGTGTCAATCATCAAACATGTCTGCAATTCTCAAATGAAGGGCTCCGATTATAATTAGAATCTTTAGCAAGGGGGCATATCATACATCATGTAGGTGGTAGAAAGACTCAATTATTTAAATTGACATAATAAGGGACCACCCGTGTCGTTAACCGTCGAGCTAGAAAAATCTCTCACAACGTTTTATAAATCCAAAAAAAATAAAAATTATTTACTTTTTCTTGAATTTCTTAATACACAAACACGATCAAAACTATATCATTTATGGATTCCTATGTATAAAAAAAAGTCTCTGCTAATTATTATTAATTGCTGTTTTCATTTACCTTTTTATTTAAATAAAATTTATACATTAATTATTATAGATATGTTATATTATATTTATATAACTTGATTAAGTTTTTATTTTTTATCAAAGAATGAAAAAACACCTCTCAAACCAGCTGATACTTTGAAATAAGATTCTTCTAATCTGAATAAAATAAATAAAAATAGAGTGCACCTTCTTGATAATTACAATTATATCTTAAAATTTATCCTTCATTTACATTTTATTTATTTATTTTTGGGTAGAATAGAATGGTAATTAATTAATGGTATGTAGGACGGTGACCCTAAAGATCAATGTCAACATAAACACCCCGTTGACAGCAAAGCAGGGGCATAATTATTGGCTCGTTCCGAAGGAAAGAACTGTCCTTGTTCGTAATTATATTTACAGCACAATATAACGATCCGCTGACTTTTTTGGATCTTGTAATTGTCAAACATGGCATTGGTTAAAAATATTACAAGCGACTATATCATCTTTAGTGATATGGCTTGAGATTGTAATGGAAGTTGTTTTATTTGTTTAGAAATGTATTAAAATAATATTATTTTTATTTTTTTAATATTATTTTTTATATCAATATATGAAAAATGATCTAAAAATATTACAAGAGATTGTATTATCTAAAACTTATTTTTAAAAATGCTATTCATTGAAAAATATATTAAAATAATATATATTTTTTACATTAATACCTAAAAATAATTTAAAAATACAAAAAAATAATTTAAATTAAAAAAATAAAATATTATCATGGTAGACGTATGAAGAATGTGTTTCTATTGTCATTTTGTGAAGTATTTAAGAGGTGTGGCAGTGATTTTTTTATATAAAAAATCTACTCAAAAGCATATTAATATAATAATATTTTTTTTAATGTAAACATATTAAAATTAAAAATAAAATAAAAAATAGCTAGAAACTAAGAAACGATGTATTTTATTTTGAATTCGTGAGAGAGAAAAGTAAAAAACTCAGAGACCTCTCCACTTATTTTTCTTTTTCTTTTTCTTTTTCCTCCTCACCTCACCTCACCTCACCTCCTCCGTACCTTCGTAGTCTCCCATTGAATATCAAAAGGTTTTAGTCATTGCCTCTTTTTCTTTGCGATTCTCTCCCAGGGTACGGTCGAATAGCCTCGGAACATTTTCGTCGCACTTGTTCAATTTGTCAAAGATTTAAATAATTTAAAATTTACAATTTACAACATTTAGGCTTTAATTTAATTTTGTTTAGCAGATGGCATTTTCTATTTGCAAGATAGAAATAATAATTTGCTCGGTCTTTGTTTTGTGGGCACTATTTTGTACGTGACATATAGGCCCACAAAAGTAAGACAGCTCATTGACTTACAAGCCCATTAGATGACAAATTGATTTATTTTTTTCCACAATAGGAAAGCTAAAAAAAACAAATACTTCTACAGCATTTATAGGAAAACTTTGAAATCAAACTTGGGTTTTTTTAAATAGATTGAGTGTTTGTTTTATCATCAAATTTGGTCACTGTAACTTCAGGTTTTTAATCAATAAATTGATTTTTTTATTCAAATTATTCATTAATTTAATGACAAAACATTTTTTTTACACCTTAGCAACCTGATAGATATCTATTCCAAATAAATTATGAGGGGGGAATCACATTTAACATTATTTATAATGAAAAAATAAAACATTAGTGGCCGAAACAAAAAAAAAATAATGCATTCCATTATTCCAGTATACAATGTAAGGTAGTCCATGGTGAAATCATCATGACATTTAGTTTTTTTTAACTTGATTTAATTTAAGTTTAAATTTAAAAATGTAATTATAATTATTTCAAACTAATATTTGCAATTAGAGATAATAATAGAAAGAAAAGATGTTTACTTTGAATTGCTGGTTAATGTTTTCCAAGATCTAGCTCTCAAGTCCTAGTAAGACGTTTTACCTTATTAAAAGCATGACTTGTTACGACCCTATTTTGAAAACATTTAAAAAGTTTTTTTCTCAAATTTTTATTTTTTTTTGCTTTAAATTATTAAGATGTTTATGCTCTTTTTAATTTCTCGAGTATTCAATTTTTTTCCAATCAATACTCATATTATTTTAACTCAGTTATATACCACTCTAGCATGAGAGATTCTAGCACTGTTTTCCTAAAATTTAAAATAATCTAAATGTTGACATCAGTAAATCACAAAGATTCCAAACAAATCTACCACGCTCCACCTTTATCATTACATTACTAATCATGACTATAATTCAGTAACAATATAACAAATGATATTCACCTTTACTTTATTTCATTAATCCATAGTTAACATCGCAATACAAATGCATATTTCATTCTATTTGTCAATCTATTGAATTTCATCTAATAACCCATCAAAACAATCTTATTGAAGCCATCGACTCCATTGAAAGTAACTTAGTCAATCCAGTATCCTGACAATCAATAATATTAAAACTACTAGCTGAACTCCGAACAACTAATCAACTAAATATTCCAATCATAATCTCATTGATTATATTAGTGCTAACTAGGTTAGCTAGTCAATTTCAGAATGTGAGTCATTAACATCGTTGATGCTACTAAGTTACTAACCCCAAATAGATCAGTTATTCAAATTAAACATATCGTCCATCAATCTCATTGATCCCTGAACAAGTTGTGAACAAGTTGGTTAGTCAAATTAATACCTTAGTTAATTTTGATTTATATAGAGATATCTATTATTATGTTTGATCACAAATCATCTACTCACAAACACTAATTCCCAACCCTGTAGGCATATTCACATCACAATATTTCTCATGCATGTAAACAATATCTTTGTCACATTACACAATAGTAAATAATAAATATAATTTTTATTGTGTTCTAACATTATAAAAAATTAAACAAATAAAAAAACAAGTGTTCAAACCTTACCTTGAGCTCCAGTGTTTAAGATCTAGAGAAGATAGGTTACAATCTCCTTAAATAATAATAATTAATAGTCACATTGCTAATTTAAGTTCAATCATAGAAATCTCCCTATATCTTAAATTCCTTATTAATGTCTATACATAATGATCATCATTTCATATTACAATATTTAAAATAAATTTGTGTCATCATTTTAAGCCCTCTCTTATAATTTTGCACTTCCATATCCTAATTTCATGTTTAATACATTGCAAACCAATAATTAATAATTATCTTATTCATTTCATGTTTAATTATATTATGCCCTTACTTATATCCCTTTAATTCTAGTTTATTATACTATCCTATAATTTTAATCTTAATTTTAGGGCATTAATGAGCTCCAATTGTCCTTAAATTTCTTCCCAAGATAAAATACTATTTCAGAAAACCCTTGATAAAATTTCATTATGATCTAATAATCAGATTGAAAGATACAATTAATATCATAAAACTGAACAATTAGTAAGTTTTTGCCAAAAATGTGAATTTCATATACCATATAATTTACTTAAATCATTGTGGGTCTTAAATTAATTTATTGGATATTTTTATTCATAAATTTAAAGTATTTATTGCTTGAGATTTGTTTTTCATGCAAAAAATAAATATATCCATAACATGAGTAGTCATCAATAAATGTGATAAAATATTTTTCCTTAATAAAATAAAATAAAATCTAAAGGCTCATATGTATATATTATTTTAAAAAGTTTAAACATGAATCAATCCATCAAGTATTATAAGAACCTTGGATAAATTTGATTTGAAACATATAAAATCATTAGGCTTACCTATCTTCTAAGTCGTGCCTTATGTTTCAGGTAATATCTTTGAAAGTATCTAGTTTTTTCATATAAATAACACATATCATTCTGATGATTCTTATTTAAGTGGTCCATATTTATCCTTTTATATTTCTTGATTACTTATAAAATAAATGGAATGAGTCCATTGATTTTGAAGTCTCATTTCCTCTTAAAGAAGCATACTCTATAGGTAGTATACATTGCATTTATCTTTTATAAAATCATAGTTCATTTAAAAAGAATCTTGCTCATGAAATAATAAGTTAATGATAAATTGTACTAGAAAATTCTCATTTATATTCACTCTCAAGAACTTAAGTCTTGTTGCAATGTTTGTCATTTCAATGACAAACTCATATATGGTAAGAGAACCATCAAACTTTATGGTGGTTGAAGTACCAGTTCTATCTCAACAAGTGATTTATTATTAATTTAGAATTTTTCTTCCATAAATTTTATAAATCTATTAACATTTTTTATTGTCGAAATAACATACTTGATATAAACATTACTATTGGTCTTTGTAATCATTCCAAGCCTTATGGAAAAACAATTTCTTCAGTACTTATAAGGTTAATAATTACAACAAATTTCTCAACTTAAAATGTCAAATTAAGATCCAAAATAATTAGCTAAATTGAATGCATTCCACTAATCAAAGAAATTTAGTCCATTAAAATTTATAACATATGAGACTTGTAAATGAAAAGAAATAGGAATAGATACTATAAAGATTAATAAAATGCTCAAATATAAATATTGAGTTGCAACTTAATTTACTCATAAATAAATCACCATCAAGTCATTTATAAACATCAAAAGTCATAGATAATTGGAAAAAAAAAACATCATAGAATTTGAAGCTTCTTTGTCTTATGGGATTGATCTTTTTGATGATTTAAAAACCATTCATAATATAAAATTCAAATCATAAATATAATATCGTAACATAAATACTCTATCATGTAGCCATAATTTATCATGTCCTTGACTCTAATTTTATTATACTTTAAGAATATATAAACAATAATTATTTTCATGTTAGGGATATACTACAATGCTAATTATTTAAGAAAACTCTATTCTAATGTAATTGCTCCTACTATTATGAGTGGAATTAAGATAAGTCTTGGATCAATGGTCCACATAAAAAAAAATGGAAACTTAATATAAAATATGTCATTTGGTCTTGTGGCTAAGTCTTTCATGAATTATGGCAGACCCATCTCTCAATTGCAGCGTCAACTTGATTCATGTCGCGAGGTTGGTAAAAAGGCCAATTTTCTAATCCAGAAAATCAAAATCCTATCAACAATTACGGCCTGGGTGATACGAATTCTTGGGAAAATTAAAGTTCTGTTAACAATTACTTGCCACCTACAGCGTTCTTTCGTCTTTGGGTCTTGTTTCTTAGCCACATATATTCCAGCCAATTCCTTAGAACAGTGCATGCATAAAGGGCATGTTTGGATTTCATGGTTTGGTTAAGCTTGCATTTCAAACTATTTTTTGTTTTAAAAAATTATTAAAATAATATTTTTTTATTCTTAAAAAAATATTTTTGACATCAACACATCAATATAATTTATAAACACTAAAAAAACACTTAATTTAAAGTAATTTTTTTTCAAAAATATTTTTGAAAAACAACGTCAAACATTTGTATCTTTCTCCTATTCTTTTGAATTAAAAAAATCTTCCTTTCCGATTTTTTTTTTTATCTACGGATTCATTCATGGAAAACAATTATTATAATAAACAAAAAAAAATCCCCATTAAAATCTAGAATTCATAAAAAAATCAGATAAAAAACAATAATTTTAAATGAAAAACTAATAGTTTCTTAAGCTCGGATATCACACTTTATGATTTTTACATTCAAACAGATATTTAAAGAAAACATATATTATTACTCCATAACAAACACACCGGGGAGATTAAAATCCTAAAAATAATTTGATAAAAAAAAATGTATCTCTTTTCTATCCCTTAATTCTTTTAACGTAAGTTTTTGATGAAATAAAATACAATTATGATGTAAGGAGAAAATTAATTTTCTTAATTGACACTATAATCATCACATGTGAACTTATCAAATAGAAAACTTCCTCTCGTTATTTAAGAGTCAATTGCCTCATCATGTAAGCCACATTATAATGAATCACCATGCCTACATTTAGAAAGCTACGATTATTTGTCCACGAGCTATACTAGTTTTTTTTTATATAGGAAATTGATTGATTTTTATACATATTGTAATTGATTACCTTAATATTTAATTAGTAAAATTATAATAGATAAAATCTGTTAGAAATGAGTTTTTTTTCTTCTAAAAGAAAAATTATAATTGAAACGCAGAGGAAGTGACTCGTACATTTTTTCATTGAAGATAATTTCAGGAAAATTTGTCTATCCATTTTGTTTATGTGTTGCTCCGTATTTTTTTATGTAATATTAAATCTGAAATATTATACATAAAAATATTGTAAGAGTAATTTTTTAACCAAAACAACCTAAAATCTAAGAATTAAATTTTTCTAAGAGATACAACAAACAAAAGAGAAAATAATTAGAATTAAAAACCAAAAGTAAGAGCATATATATATAAACATGGAAAAAAAATAGAAACTATATAGAAATATATCTAAAAAATAGACTTAAAATAAAGAATTAAAAGTATACGGGCCGAAATGAAAAACAAAATATATAAATATTTTAAATGGAAGGATTAAATTAAAAAAATTTAAAGTGTTGTAAGGAAAAATATAAATAATTCTTTTATTTCTTGATTTAGTTTCGATCCCTTTATTTTTTCAGTAATTTTGGTATAATTCTAAATAATTTATTTGTATTCATGCATCTATACTCTTAGTTTTGACTTTTAATTTTTATTAAAATTTATCTTTGTAGTAAATGTAGATTTGGTTAAAAAACAGAGTAAGTTCATCTTTGGTGGTGTGAAATGAAAGTAAAATTCTCTCTTATACATGTATAATTAATCTTCAGTTCTTAGTTATTTGTAATATTTTTAAGGCATTAATATTGAACAAATATCAGAATATATAATTATTTTCAAGAGAAAAACCTTTAAAATAATCTTTCTCATTGATTTAAATCTATTATTTATAATAAAATTAATAAATTAAAAAATTAATAATTGAAAGCCTTGTATATTGATTATTTCGCTCTAATGTATAACATTATTAAGAAAAATCAAGAACCATTAATATTTTTTGACATGTTATAAAATTTGGTTTAGTCTATGGCGAAACGCATGGCAAGTGACATATATATTTATTTTTATTTTTAGATATTTTGACAAAACAAATTCACCTGTTTTGTCCATGCGCAACTTCGTATATTTTTTATTCATGTAATATTAGATCTAAAATATCATATATAAAAAAATTACAGAAGTCAATTTTTCACAAAAACAACATCAATTAATGAATTATCGTGATTATTATTCTTATTGTTATTACCATGATTGTAAAATTTTCACAATTATTATAGCTATTATTTTAACAATTATTGTAAGTAATTAATATTATAATCATTACTGACAATATTATTGTTGCCACTATCATTATCGTTATAAAAAAAATTCAAATTTGAGATTATCCTAGTCTCATGACCTAGATCATAAGTTTGACAAGTTAACTCGATTATTTTTTTATGTAATTTTTTTTAATAAGTTTTTTTTTATTTCATCCTTTAAATTTTTGTATTATTTTTTAATTAAATGGTTTACAAATTTCATCATTTTACAATGAGTCTCACATGATTGATTGACGATTAAACTTCATAATTTATTTTAATTTGTTTATAGGAGTTTATCTTAGTCTCATGACCACAAACATGAATTTGACAAGTTAAGTCATATGATTATTTATTTTATTATTTTATGAGGTTATTTTTGTCTCATGACATAGACATGTTTGGTATTGCGGTTGCTATTAGTGGTCGAGGTTAAAAAACAATAGTTTCATGAAAAAATCACTTTTAGCTGCGATTCATAACTGAAATTGAAGTGTTTGGTTAAAACTGTGATTGAATTTGAAGTTTAATGAAAAGTCATTTCGTGTGTTTGGTTATCATGTTTTCATATTACTATCAGCTTGTGAAATTACTTTAAATGACACACACACACACACATATTGTTTTTTTTAAATATTGTAGATTTAATAATCATAATAATAAAATGCAATTAATAATTCAAATAAATTAGACACTTGTTTTTATTCTTCCCATCAAACTACTTGCCATTCCATCACGAACTAAATCCATACGTGAAGGCCTCTATGATCCCTTGCTATTTGATCGAGGAACAATATTGAGTAAAATATCATCATGAACAACATTTAGTAAAATATTATCACGAACAACATTTGCGATCCATACTGAATTTCAGGATCTCTATCTACATGTTGTAGAGATAGAATGTTATGGCCAAATCCAGTTGCAAGTTTCTGATTCATAATCAATCGAAAAGCAACGGGGTTGTGGAGTGAAACAAAGTGACGCGTCTTTCCCTTTCATGAAGGCTGATTTCCATCTATCTATCTATATTTTTTCAAAATATGATTTTTATATATATTTTTTAAAATTGGATTGGGTTTGTCCCAACTAAATGGGTTGGCCTTGCCAAGTAGGGCCAAAAGGCCCATTTCTACTAGACTTGGGCTAGGCTCGATACACTGTTCATGCAAGGCATGGACAACGCAGAGTGAATTAATTCACTCATGCATTGTTCACGTAACACATGAACAATAGCAAGGTGGTCGGCCAACCTCAACGAGAGGCTAATTTGTCGATACTAATGGTTAAAGGAGGTCAAAATAGTTTTTCTTGTGGTGATGGCGTAAAAAATAATGGTCTGTGATGACTGAGCGAAGCGTCAGAAGGTTGTTGCTGCTGCTAGAGGTCACGATGGATCTTATGGCATGTAGGAGAAGCTGCCGGTACTGAGAGGGATGATGGCGGTGCTCTCCGGGACTGATGTTGGAGGAGAGAGAAGGAGTTGCCAGTGACATGGAGAGAGAGAGAGAATGTTGGCTGACTGTAGGATTCTGCAGCTGCCAATGATTCTCTTATATACTGTGAGGATAGAAAGATGGAGGTTGTGTTAGTGAGAGAGAAGAGAGAGACGTGCCATGAATGCAGTGGAGAGAGACCTGCGTTTTGTGCTTGTGTGAGAAGCATCTTGCAGTTGCTTCTCAAAAATTGAGGCTCGACCTTAGTTTTTGGTGGGTTCCATAGTTTAAAAAACTGTGGTGCACCCTTTACCAAACAGGTTGACTCTACGGTGAGCCTCAACTACAGAAGCCACCGTAGAGCCAAACACCCACTTAGATCATTAGTTTAACAAATTGACTTGTGTCATTTGTTATGTTCTTTTTCAATTAATATTATCGTGTAAAATTGAACTAATTAGAAATTGGATTTTATAATTTCTATTGATTTGTTTTTAAGAGGATTATCTCAGTCTTATAAACTAAGTTGCGAGTTTAACAAGCTAACTCAATTTGCTTTTTAAGGTCTTTTTTATTTGATTTTTTTTTAATTTTATCCTTCAACATTTAGTTTATCATGAATCTAGTTTTATAATTTATTTTGATTTATTTTTTATAGGGTTATTAGAGTCTCATAACCTTGAGTAATTAATTTAACATGTTAACTCAAATTGATCCCAAGTCAATCAAATATATTATTATTTTAATATTAAAAACAAATACATCAATATTTTTACAGGTTGACCGGGTTGCTTTTAAATTGCGTAAGTGATGCTTCGACTAACATTCCAATTAGGAAGCCCCGGTACATACCATGCACAATTTGTTCCTAACTATTGACTATAAGACTCCCTGACCAAAGTTCAAAGAAACTTTCTGTATTTCATTAACAAATCACACGCATGGAGTTCTTTAAGAAACTAAAATTCAATTTTGGCATCTTTTAGAATTTCAAAGATCAATTATTTTTAACTTTTTTTTTAGAAAACAAAACCTTTAAAACTACTAGCAACAACATCGAGATTTGATAGGGTATGAACTTGAAACCTAGTTTTGATGACATCTAAAGGTTTGATGAATGTAGAACAATATCTCATGAATCCAAATTAAAAAATAAATAAATTAATATTTCAATTAATTTATCTAAGCTAGAGAAAAAAACAAAAGAAAGAAAGATGAGTATTGGTAGCAACTATAGCAACTTAAGTAAAATCTTAAAATATAACTTCAATTATTCTTTAGTACATTGCCTCAATTTTTTTTTTGGTTTCAAAAATTGCACGGACCTATAATACACTGTTTTTATTGAGATGGTTTTTTAACAGGAACATCAATACCGATATTCAACATAACTATCCAATTTACAAAAAGTAATTGGTATCCATTACATTATCTATTATTTATTCAATTTTGATGCATCCTATTACAAAATCACACTCAATTTCATCAAGTAATAAAATAAATAAATTTTCTTGAGATTCCAGATGAATTTCAAAATATCATATATTAATACAACAATATTATCATTATAAAACAGTAAAGCACATAAATATACATGAAAACTATAAACTCAACAAACAAATCTCAATTAAATTAACTTTAAATATAGATGGGTGTTACAACTAAAATAAAAGGGTTTTCTGGAGTGAATCTTAATAAAAATGAAATTAAGAAAGGGTATTTATGTCAGCATCGATGGGTTAGGTAGCCAGATTTTAGAGAGGAGTTGTCAAAAATTTAAAGAAATTAGGGTTAGTGTTTGAATTGAATTGAAGAAGAAGAAATTAGGAAAGAGGAATTGTTAGGTTTTAATTCCTTGTTAGCTATGCCACTGATAAATAGGTTTTGCATGGGGAACTTTGTTGTAGTACAAGTAACGTATTACTCTGTAAAGATACAAACGCTTCATTTCATTTATAACTTTGGAAAATAATTATTTTATTTAACAAGTAATAGAAACAATTAATTTCTTTTATTTAATTTTTCTTGTAATAAATAAAATAATTAATATATCACATTGATATATAAAAGTAACTATTTTAGTTTATTGAAAAAAACACATTTTTTATTTAATGACATGTAATATATAAAATAATTAATTTCTGATATCATTTTCAAATGATAATTAAAAGTGACCATTTATTTTTATTCTTAAAATAATCATTTATTATAAAATAGTATTGCTTCATATGTTACGTTCGTGCCAGTTTAGAAATATGATCATAATTATTTTTAAAAGTGTTTTTTGTTTAAAAATACATCAAAATAATGTATTTTTTATTTTTTTTTAAAAATTATTTTTGATATCAACAAATAAAAATGATCTAAAAACACTTAAATATTTTAAATTTAAATAAAAAATATAATAAAAATTTATATTTATTACGGACATGGAGTTATTTTGATGTTGTGATAGGAAGATATATTTTGATGTGGTGAATATTTTAGGGCTGCTTAGGCTGTAAGAAAGAAGTTGCTGGCGCCGAACACCTTCAGAAATTAAGGTGTAGAATTTTGTCGCCATCAAGTGTGGAAAAAATTATGAAAACCACAGTTTGCCATCAAGGAACTGGACCGAACACATCAACACATGATAAGAACACAGACACCGTCCTCACAGATTCTCTAATTCCAAAGGGATGGATCCATTGATTTTGTTATAATAAAGGCCCAAAAAAATGATTTGCTTAAATAGCCCAAGAAGGAATTGACCTTATTACATTATTCAAGATAAAGTACACCCAAATTCTTCAAATTCCCAACACATGAATACATCGATTTATTTGTAGTTATTGGATGCTAAATGCAATTATAATTTTTAAAATTTTGATTTAAGATGCAAACAGAAGGGTTAATGGCAAAACAAAATTAACTGGATAATTGTAGATAGTTTCGACATATATCTGTAATTTGAGCATAACTCTCTCGTAAGAACTTCAATTCAGATGATTTAAACTTCTATGAAACTCTAAGAGACAGATATACAACTAATCAATCTCAAATCATAAATTAAATAATAAAAACATATTAGATCTCATAGTTTTATTGATTTTGAGGCTTTATGTTTTCTTCAACCAAATCCAGTTAATATCATCATGAAAAAAAATTAACAAGAGAGAGAAATAACTTAGAAAAAATGGAAGAGAAAGGAAAGGGAGAAAAAGGCTTCATGGAATCTAATCTCTTTCCTTTTAAACATTTCTTGTATTTTGAAACCTACAAAATCTTGTAACAACATCCTTACTTGTAGGTTAGATATCAAGTTTATAAGTATTTGATCTCCTTTAAATTGTGAAGCAACTAAAATTTAATAATTTGTTGCATTAGAAATCAGTAAATCTTAGGAAGAACATTTGACTAAATTAAATACAATTGTTTTTTCTTTTGTTGTTTAGCTTCACCAATCTCTTTAATTAGACTCAATTTTAGCAGTTGTCTTAAATTGTATAATAGTTATGGTTTATTATATTGCTTATTTTATAAATAACTACAACTAAGGAGAGACAAAAAAATAACAATTCTAATGATAAATATCTAAAGTATGAATTGATACACACACACACACCCGATGATTAGTTATAAAAGACTTGATGGTGTATATTGACTAAGACTAACATTTGTTCTTTTTATTGATTTCAATATTTTAATTTGATTTGTTTCTTATTTTTTATTCTTAAAATTGTTTCTATTATACTAACTTCCTCCTTTTTGTTCATGTTAACATAGCACAATGATAGTCTTGATACTCTTCATGGAAATGATCTTTACTCACACTATTCCATATATTTTTAAGAGTTTAAGTTTTATTTTTAGTTGCTTGCAACAACACATGAGGTTGGGATATTGTTTGGTGGCTTGTGAGGGAAGGTTGGTGGTGTCAATGAAGAGGTTGCTACCTGTGGGTGGTTCTTAGTGTATTGAGAGATGAAGATGATTTTATAGGTATTTGTTAGGGTCTATTATGGGTGAAGGAGGCTCTTATGGTGGTTCATCGTAGGAATAAAGGTTTTGGGCTCTAGTTTTTCGATAGGGATGAAGGGTGGTGTTGTTTTTCGGGTGGGTATCAAATTGATTTTTAGAGAATGGATAGAAGATAATTTGGGTTGTAATCGTGGGATGTTGACGCAATCTTGGAATTGAGAAGGGTTAAAAATGGGAGATTGCTTAATTAGAGAATACGAGCTGATTTGCCCGCTTCGCTGGGTTTTTTTATCTATGTAGAAAATTAATTGATTTTATAAATATTGTATTTTGTTATTTTTATATTTAATTAGTATAATTATAATTAATAAAATTTGTTGAAAATGTTTTTTTTCAACCAAAATGTGATTGAATATTGCTATTGCTAAAAAACTTTTGATAAAATTTGTTAGAAAATTTGCTAAGAAGGTGAAATGATTTATTATAAACTTGTTGTCACAGATACTCTGGTTTTTAAAAAAATAAAGAAACCCGGTTAAAAAAGAACAACTGATTTAGACACTAAAAAATAAAAAATACATGTGAAAAAAAAAGGTCATTGTTTCTTAAATGGAAAAAAAAAGAGTCTAAAATATAAATTTAAATTCAAACCCAAAGTTTTTTTTTATAAGATTTATTCATCATATTACTATATTCAATATATTTAAGAATACCGATATTAATTTTTTTTGCAAGAAATCGTAGGTCATTTGTTTTCTCTCTATATATATTTTTTAGACGATAATATTAAATAAATATTAAACATATATACTTAGTCTCACATACTATATATTGTGATCGAAATGCAAAGTGATTTTTTATATTTTTTTAATTGTAGATAACCTAGATAAATTTGAAAAAAAAATATGAGTTGCCTTTTTTTTCCCCAAGTAATATTAGATCCTGACACATTATAAATAAAAAATATTGTATTTTTTTTTAAAAAAAAGAAATATAATTTTTTTTTGCGTGCTATAATTACTTATTTGCCGCCTAAAAAAGAATAGTGTAGTCGAAAACAGAAAGTGCCTCAGTATATTTTTTTTAATTGTACATAATGTAGTCAAATTTGTTTACCTTTTGTTTTTTTTTGAGTTGTATTTTTTTCTCGGGTAATATTAGATCTTAAATATTAAAAATTCAATTTGTTTTTTTTTAAAGAAATAAACTTGAACAAAAGAGCACAAAATTAAAATTCATAGCCATTTATTTTATTTTATAATATTTATTCATCATATTATTATATTAAATGTATGTAAGAATGCTGATATTAATTTTTTTCCTGCAAAAAATCCGAGGTCATTTTTTTTTCTCTTTATATATTTTTTAGGCTGATAATATGCAATAAATATTAAAACATATAATAATGACTTGTTTGTCTGTTTAAAAAGGAACAAGTGTAATCGAGACAAAAGTGACTTGTATCGTCCCTTTAATTGTAGATAACCTAGGTAAATTTGTCTATTTTTTTGTTCTTGAGTTGTCTTTTATTCCCATTAATATTAGATACAAAATGACTATTGCTATTATTGCAAAAAACAATTAAAATTATCAAATTATCTCGAAAGAAAAAAACACTCAAAAAAACATTAACAAAAGAGTAAGCAAGAAAAAAGAATATATTATTATTATTATTATTATTATTATTATTATTATTATTATTATTATTATTATTATTATTGTGTTAATGATGATTAAAGAACAGAAATAAATAAAAGAAAACAAATCATAATAACTTAAAAAAAAACATAATTATCAGGGGGAAAAAAATTCATCTAATTTGAAAATAATGACAATAAAACTAATAAAAAAAATTAAAAGAAAGAGCACATAAAAAAAAGAAAAAAAATCATAATAACTTAAAAAAAACATAATTATCGTGGGGAAAAAAATTCATCCGATTTGAAAAATAATGACAATAAAACTAATAAAAAAAATTAAAAAGAAAGAGCACATAAAAAAAAATATAATAGATGATAAAACAAAAAAAAATATTAGCTGAAAAAAATCATTTAATTTTTTTTTAAAAAAAATATATGTTCTACATTATGGGATGAGTAAAAAAATAATTTTTCACTATTCAATACTCGTTTGAAAATGTGTTTTATGTTTTTTTTATTTTAATCGAATTTTTTATTTGTTTCTGTTCTTTAAATATGTGAAAAAATAAACGAAAAACAGATTTTAATGTTTATCAAATAATTGCTATGTTTTTTCCTAATAATTTCTATTTTGAATTTGTTTTCTATTTGTCCGGTCTTAGATTTCAGCTCAATTTTTTTTTACTGCTTTTACTAATTTCTGCCACTTTCATTCATTAGAATAATAATAATAAAAAAAAAGAAAAAAAAAGTTCATTAGAATAATAATAAAAAAAAAGGAAAAGCCCGACAGCTTGCTTTTCTAATAATAATTAAAAAAAAAGAAAAAAAGTTCATTAGACAGTTGCTTTTCTAATAATAATTAAAAAAAAACAAAAAAGGAAAAAAAAGAAAGTTGAATCGGTGAGCTAGGGGTTCGAACCCCCTCGCTACTGAATTTCCAAATGCTTTCCAAATAAGACGAGGGGCTTTCTGACCACAGACTCTTTCTCTTCCATTTTCACCATAGCAATAGTAAATACCATCTCTACGACAAAGACAAAGAGTGCACAAACTCGCTCAAGCGGGGGAGACAAATATCCAGTCCACAATGTTTTCAGTCAATGGAACAAGAAAAATCACTGTTGAAACGGCCTACCTCTTTTAGATATATAGTAATGAATTCAATTGTTGAGATTTTGGACAATTAAGGAAATTGAATCATGAATTAATTAGGTACAAAATCAAATCAATTTGATAAAATCATTGGACTAAAGTAGACTGAATTGAATCAATTGGACTAAAATGGTGTTTAATTGGACAAAGATGGTTGGAATGAACAAATACAACTTGAACAAAATTTAAACAAAAATTTAATTACTCCCTATAAAATAATTTACTCTTTTCATTATAATCCTTGTCTTTTGAATCTTTCCAATTTTATTCAAATATTATTAATTTTTGAATTCTCACTCATTCATAATCCCTCAAATTAATATTTTCAATTTAGTCCTTATTTTCCAAATTCTTTCAATTTTAACCAAATTTGTCTTAAATACCTTATTTACTTTCAATTGCATCCCTAATTGAATCAATTTAGACCTATAGATTAATCCACTTTTCACAAACTCATCTTTGATTCCCAAAATCATGCAGTTTTAACCAATATTAGGTGGTGACTCCTAAGAATTATATTTATAATTTTATGATTATACGCCTAACTTCTTTTCCACTTCTAAATATATTTTTGACTAATGAGTAAAGATATTTAGTTTATCATCACAAAAACATGCTAAACAAAAGATTTCGACAAAAATCTAGAGTTTATACATATTTAAAACTATATAAATATGCAAAAGTATAATAATAAAGTTGCTTTCAATATAAATATAATAAAAGGATTCTAGCATGCAAACATGCAATTGATATTAATTCACAGATCTAGCTTGCATTCTAGTAGTAAAATAATATTTATGTTTACATTAAAACAAAAAACAATACTTGCTTATTAAAAGACTTGATGATTTTTTTATTGTTGTCATGGATGAGTTTTTTATTCTTAAAGATTTATTGTTCCCCGCTTGTGCAATTAGGATATTTACAATATATTCCCAAGATTTTAGCAATATTATCTTTGTTTAAATGCATTTTTAAACAAAAGATATGAAACTCAAATATCACTCAAGCTCTAGATTTGAGTGGAAAATTAAAGTTTAAAATGATAAGAAAATACTAAAATATAAGGTTAGAATAATATATGAAAATCTAAAAAAATCAAGCTAGGAACTTTTCTTTTATTTATTTTTTATAGTGATTTTTGGAAGATAAAAGTTAAAGAATTAATGATAATTAATTTTTATTATTATCAATACTTGATTAACCATTATAAATAAATAAATAAATATTAGAAAGGCCAAGAGCTTTTTTAGTAGAAAAACCAAAAAATCTCTAAGGTATCTGCCTATAATTTATTTAAATCATATATATTAAATAAATTTATATGAACTCCCCCATCCACTGTCATCTTACCCCTGAGCAATCTCATTGGCAAATTTCAAGTGAAATTCTTTCACGTGTACTAACAATTAATTTCCAAATCAAAGCTCATGCACGGGTTTCACGCGGATGTATTATAAAGCAGGACATTCTATCAAATCGCATGCCGAAGCCGGAAAATGAAGGCCATTACAATTCGCTTCAGTCATAGCTCTTTTTTCCAAACATGAAAAAAAATGGATTAATGGACTGTTGCATAGGTTTTTAAAGTGATTTTTGTTTAAAATCATTTAGTATTAACACATAAAAATAATATATTTTTTTAAAAATATAATATCAAACAGAACCACGAAGAAAAGAGACGACTATGACAATTCTCTTCAGATAGGCGATGACTTATTTCCGTTGAAAATAAACAGACAAGTTATTCATGCGTTAACAAAAAGTCATGTTTCTAGGCCAAAGAATTATTTTACCGAAACACAAACCTATTCCGAGTCGGGCCAAGCAAAGTATATGTGTATGGCTGACACAGCTTTGGTCTTTCCTCTCTAAATGTTTTGGTGTGTCACATGGGCAGTTTTAACTTTAAATTATCATCATATAAACCACATAAAATATTTGTAATCTTTCAAGATGGTTTACAATATTTTTTTTGTTTGCATATTTGTCAACTAAGAGTTTTGTTAGATTTTTATTTATTTATTTATCTATAAATAATTTTATATATGCAATACCTGTTAAAATATTGTTTCTGCTTTTGAGTTTATCTGCAAATTAGTGGAAGACCTATTTTATAGGAAATACCTATTTCTTAAGATTTAATCCACGTTAGATTGTGAAGATTTTATTGTTATTCTGTTACTATTTTTTAGTTGTTGTGCGGCCTATTTAAAGGCTTGTTACTTTGCATTCAATAATAAAAATACAAAGAGCATTCTGTTCTTCAGCATTCTGTTCTTATATTTTTAAGTAACAAAAGTTATCAGAGCCTCAGTGTAAAAAGGGAAGTGTGACAGTGTAAAAACCAGAAGGTTAAGTTCAAGGGGAAATACAAGGAAGTGAGATAGAGAGTTTGCCATTTTTTTTACATGTTGTTTTCTGGTTTGCAGCAAAGGAAATGGCATCTGAGACAACATATGTGCAACCAGCCATCTCTCGTTTTGATGGTCACTACGATCATTGGAGCATGCTGATGGAGAATTTCCTGAGATCCAAGGAGTACTGGAATATAGTTGAAGCTGGAATAGCAGAACCAGAAAATGGAATTGTTCTAACAAAAACATAATTGGTTGAGCTGAGCAACCTGAAATTAAAAGATTTGAAGGCAAAGAATTACTTATTTCAGACAATTGATCGTGTTGTCTTGGAAACTATTCTTAGTAAAGATACTTCCAAGCAAATATGGGATTCCATGAAGAATAAATATAAAGGCTCCTCAAGGGTGAAACGTTAACAGCTGCAAGCTCTTATGAAAGATTTTAAAACTTTGGAGAATTAGTCATTGAATATTGTGGAAAGACTATGGGTAGGAGGTACTTGTAAAACATATAAAAACATAGAATTACCATTGATTTTGAAGCGTAATATTAATGTAGAGGTGATAGGTAGGAGGTACTTGTAAAACATATAAAAACATAAAATATAAGGTAAACACATTCAAATACACTACTTTTAATAACCTTTCCATAACTCTAAGAATAAACACATTACCATTGATTATTTCATGTTCATTTAACACGATACTATCTTTTCAATTTATTTTATTTTCAGAATACACAAATCACCATCAATTCTTTCACTATCACATTAAAATGATGTTTTCTTTCCAATCTCTTTTTTTTAATAAGCTTTTTTTCTTTCATTTTAATCACTATATCCTCATCTTCATAAATAGACTAAATTATTTTATTGTGTTTCTTTTTTAAATTATTTTTTTCTCGATTTCATTATTATCAATGAGTTTGTTAGGAATTGAACTTTATAATTTGTTTTGATTTTTTTTATTTAAGGTTATCATGGTTTCATGATCTAGATAACACATTTGAAAGGTTAACCTAGACTGACATAAGTTAATCCAATATATCATCATTTCAATATATTTTTCAAGAGATATCAACTTGATTTTTTTAGTCAAATTATATTTTTATCTGATTTTCATTTTATCTTTGAATTCATCAAGTCAATTGAGTCATATCGATTTAACTCTTATTTTTTTAATTGTGTTTAAAAATTGAATTGCACAATTTCAAATTAGTTTATCTTTGGATTTAAACTAAAATTTTGTTTGTTAAATTAATATATATATATATATACAATTCCGAAACAGAATGTGAAAAGACTTTAAAACTAAAATATTTCGTTCAAATTAAAAAAAAAACGAAACACCAGTAACAGAATTGACTGAAACATATCCAGAAACCATTTCCACAATCAACATGTTTACATTTTTCAAATGATTCCAAAACCATTCTGTCCTTCTGCCACGTGTACGCTATACATACAACTTCACAGTCCTGAAGTCGGCGAACTCCTTTCACATTTGATTTTCAAGCAAGAAGTACACACAGAAAGACTTTTTTGAATATCAAAGTGTCTCCATGTGAAACTCAGCAAGTTCTTCTACTACTTGGCATAGAAGTGAATCAAGGATGTGCTTCCCAAACTCCGTAAACATCTCTTCAAGACAGTCAAATTTAAACGTGCTCTTTCATTACCCATCTGGACTCTTCAACATCTTCCCCCGTCAACCTGGGGAGCTTTCTCATTTCTTCACTGTAATGTTCCTTGTTGCGATTATTACATGATTCAAAGTGATTTTTCTTGATCCCCACTGGCTCGACTTCACCATTGATCAGCATATTATCAGTTAAATCTGGAGGATTTGGTGAAGACATAGGCCATGAATCACCTGCTTAAAAGGGGGGGAAATTAGCTACATTTAAGTTGATTTTGATGTTAAAAATGTAGATAAAATCAAGTGTTAATGCTTAAGAAACTAACCAGGTAGAGGTATTGCATCATGAGCCAAAAATTCACAGAGACCAATAATAGAAATTGTGCTTGAATCTTCTGAGCTACAATCAGACTGCGAGTCTTTATTTGCTTGCCGATTCTTTATCCTTTTCATGAACTTTGATTCTACCAGTACTTTTTTCTGATTTACGGGCTTCTTCACTGGAGTTCTTGCCCTTGGATTCTCTCGAGATTTTCTGCGAACATCTTTTTTATGAGGCATGACAAAGCCTGATGAAAATTGAACGCCTTTGCAATTACCTGCACTTGAAAATTGTGTGCTACTAGACATCCTCTTTGGCTCATTCCTTGACGTGGAAACCTTCATGCTGTTGTTTTGTCGATTCTTCTCCATCTTTCCTGCTCCTTCCCTAGTAGTAACGATGCCCTCCTTGTTCTTGCTCCGCTCTTCATAATTCTTCTGCTTCATCTGCTGATCTCCAAAGCTGATCCCCTCAGATTTCCTCTGTTTTGATCCCATTTTCTTAAGTTTCTTGTCATGGTCATCCAGGTAAAGAACGTAGACATCATGGTTTTCCTGATTCATCAACGCTGGCACTTCACGAAATGATACCGATGTTCTCACTCGGCGATGCTGTGCCTGTGCTAGATCCAACTGGAGCAAGTAGTCCATAAAATTCACCGACCTACTTCTTGGGACCGACTCGGGGCTACTCCGTCGTGGAACCCAGTTGGTGTCTGGCAATGAATCTAACCCCATTAACCTGGCCACCACACCTGGCGTAGTACTGACTGGAGCTTCAACTTTAGCATGAACACCAATCTCTGTATCTTTCTTCACATGATTGAAGAATTCTGGAGTAATGGGCTCTACTCTCTGATCGGATGGGTGTGTTTGGTGACTGCCTTTGCATAGAAGAAGACGTACTACGCCTGCAAAACACCCAGAGCCCGAGTTATGAGAGTGACTCATCGTCTGGTCTGCTTCTTTCGAGTGTGTAATCAAGGGGTGTACATGAGATGCAGAGAAGAGAGAGGCTTCTGTGATATATTGAGAAGTACGCTATAAAAGAGGGATGAGCAGAGGCGGGCTTCGGGTTTTGAATGGAGTTTTGTCGGGAAAGTTGTGAAGAAAAGTCGGCAGATATAAAACTCGGTCGTCGAATTCACATTGAGAAAGGAGAAAAATTGAAAGGAAGATGATACACCTACGCGCTGCTAGGTCGGGTGATAGATAGTGTACTCCAGATTACATATGAAAAAAACGACCTGTCAATCGCTTTCTGTCATGCTCTCTGCCTACACTATCACGATATGCCTAGCTAGTAACCATGGTGAAATACTATTTAATTTCAGGGTGGGTTCAAATAGATATTGTATAGCTGTATTTGTTGACTTCTGAGACTAGATGGTCTGCTATGGTCCCGAGGGGGTTGGACCACAAGGGTCTTCGTCTTCAAATTACTTCAAAATTCTCAACCACCGACGCTGCTGACTGTGATGTCTCCGTGGGCCTATTTGTGTGGAAATGTCAAAAGACTATGGCCTCTTAAGCCTGCAATTGGGACTGGCCTCTTTATTATAGAGTGAGCTCATATATCAATAACGAGCCATAAACCTTTACTCTGTTGTTGGGATTAATTTTTTTTTATCTAGTTTTAATATATATATAATTTTTTATTTTTTGATTTTTGATTTTTTTTATTTGATTTTTTGGTTTAATTTTCATCCTTTGATTTTTTCGGTCTTTCTGAAATAATTCTTATTTCTTTATTTATATCTATATAAATATACATTTGCTCTTAATTTTTTATTTTTATTTTTAATTTATATTTATATTAAATGCAGCTTGCATTAAAAATATAATAAGTTTAACTTTGATAGTGTAAAATGAGAGTGAAATTCTCTCTTATACAAATGTTATTTTGTATTTTTTATATTATAAAAAACATGTGCAATATCCTTAATAGCCCCAGATTTCACTGTTGATTTTTTTTCTTGTTAGAGGATATTATGTTTATTTTACTGTACCCAGAAACATTAAAAAAGTGGGTCCGGGGATTAATCGTGGTGCGTGAAAACTGGCCCGGATACCCCGATTATCAAAAAAAAATGTATATGAGAAAAAAAATATATAAGCGGGAAAGCACTGTAGCAATTCACAGTGTTTTGGCCCGGACACCCCGGTTATCAAAAACAAATGTATAAGAGGGAAAAAAACAAGAAAAAGAAGAAAAAAATAGGTGTCAGGATTAATCGTGATGCGTGTAAGCTGGCCTGGACGCCCTACCCTGGTTATATATATAAATATTATAAGTGGAAAAAAAAACAAAGAAAACATGTGTATGGGGAGAGCACTGTAGTAATCCACAGTGTTCTATGAGGAGAGCTACAATGCTTTCCCCACACAGTTTATATGTATAATGTGTGAGTTTTTGGGATTGTTTTGCGCTAAATTTCAAAAACCCTTTTCATGTGTAGTTCAAATTGCTTTTTTATTTAAAAATACATGAAAATAGTATTTTGTTTTATTTTTAAAAATCATTTAAGATATCATCACATGAAAATGATATAAAAAAAATTAAAATAAAAGATAAAAATAAAAAATTCAAATATTTTCAAAAACATCTTTAAAACACAATATCAAACAGGGTCTAAAACTTGAGGTTGTTTCAAGTTTACAATGCAACAAATTTATAAATTAAGCTACTTTTGCATATAAAATAAATATTGTTAAAATAATTATTTTAAAACATTAAGGGGGTTTCTCTTAGATTAGTTTAACACCTCATTCGAGATTAGGTCCTCTCCTAGGAAAGTCCTTAAAATGCACTCGAATTTTGAATCTAAAAAATCAAGAAATATAACTTTTTAGCCACTAAATGAACTCTTTATTAATTAGAATTGTAGTTATCGAAGAATTGAAGCATAACATTTTTTAGGATACGATGAACCCCATCCCTGGAAAACATACTTTGTGGGCCCAGATGAGTAAGTAAAACCACATTTGTTTCAAGTTCTTACAAGGGATGCATGCTCAGACTCAAACTCGAGACCTATTGTGCAAATCGCAAGCTCTCTGTCATCATGTCATGCCTCTTATGGATAATACATAATAAGCATAACGTTACACATAAAATATGTTATTGTAAGATTGCAAACAATATTTACAAGAATTAGAATATCGGTGTTTTATATAATTAAATTCTCAGTGATTGGATACAAAAACATATATATTTACTAAAAAAATTACTTATTTTTATGATATTGCTTAAGTATTTCTTGTTACACAAAAGTTATGGTAACATCACTTAACTAAATAGGGCACCTTATAATATGTTTAGTTCAAAGTCTAAACCCTATGTAGTACAAGTTTAGTTTTTTTTTTATGGTTGTGTGTGTGTAAATATAATTGCAAGTTGGAGTTAGAGTCAACATGTCTCTAACATGCAAAAATTAACTAAAAACTCAAAAATTAGTAAAATTAAATTTGACTCGATTAAACTCAAATCAATTTTACAAGTTTGAAAGAAGTATAAACTAATTTACTTTCATTTTTCCTTTCTTAACCCTAACTCTAACTCATGTTTTGCACTCTCTGCCACCCCTCTCTCTCACATACACACAACCCTTATTTTTTTTTCTTTTAGTTTTTTTAAACCTTTTGTTATAACATAGTCTCATTCTCCTTCTCTATTTTTATTATGGTTTCCCTTAGAGATCCAAAACAATGACCAATAGAAAGCATAAGTTGTCTTGGTTTTATCACAATTATGTGAAGTGATTAGTTGATTACAACGGATAGTTTAGGCTTTTCTTGGATTCAAAATCTATAGGGTAATTGTAAGTTGCTATCAATCACATTTTTAAGGGGAAAAATACAAGGATCCTTACTAATCAATTCTCTATATGTTTTGGTTATTTTAAAGATCCTAAGAACTTATGCAATTCTAATATTAAAATATTTCCTCTTTATTAGTGTTCTTTTATATTTTCCATGGCATTTTCATTACTAATCAATTTTACTAGAGGTTTATGAATTGTAAAAATAATATAAAACTATTAAGAACAACATAACTCGTATTTTTTAAAATATGAAGGTCGAGTTAATATGATAGTATAACTTTAATCTTTTTTTTTAAATAATTCTTTTATGTCAAAATTAAATTCTTTTTGAATATATTTTATATAAGTTTATCCCAATTAAATTGTTATCTTTTCAAGAAAAACAATTCTTCATCAACCATTCAAATTCACTTATTTTATTTTAAAATATGACAATTGAAAAATGATTTATACCATTAATTAACTACCACCTACAATGTCAACTCTTCACCAATTAGCTAGGTTTCCTCCCTTAAGATTTGTGACCCCTCGCCCTACATGATCAATGTACTATGCATGGATATAGAGGAAATCAAAGGGTTAAGTGCGTACTATGCATGGCTTAAAGACATACCCTTCTGATGTGCGCGCGCGGATACATCCTGCCATGAAAAATGAAACAAGAACATGTCACATGTGAATTTATCAATGTTTACTTTCCCATTTTCCCACATTGATCCCTACTCTTCTCTAAATGTTTACACTATTTTTAATGATATATTGCTTCTTGTTTCCTCTTTTTTTCTTTGATTTTATCCTTGTTTTGTTCCATATTAAAAACATTTTATGCTCTCTGCCAAATGGTTATAAATTTATCATTAATTGTTTGTACAAATAATGGGTCAAAAAATCCACGCCAAAAAGGATAGTGAAGGGAAAACACTTTGATATATTTATGAGAATTTTTTGTTTTATAGTTTTTTATTGAATCTAAATGCATGATAATATCTTAAGGAGATCTACAAAAGCAAGTATATCTTTCAACAGTTTTTCTAATTGAAACATATTAGAGTTTTATGTTTGATTATTATTTTAAATAATGTCACTCATCTCTTTATTTTTACTGATGAGTTTTGTGTTTTGCTTAAACATAACATGCATCCTATTGTGTTCTCTGATTTGTTTTCTATTTAGAAGTTTCAACGAGAAATAAATTTATACTCAATTAAAATATATGGAGAGAGATGTGAATAAAAATTTGGTATTCCTTTTGTTTTAGTTTGCAAATCTACAGAAATACAAGTTGTAAATTGGCATTAGACAATGGAGTAATCAATGCTAAATGGCATGCAAAATCTAAAGGGACTCGTTTCTTATAAATAAGGAAGTAAGTGAGTCAATTTGTCAAAAAAATAAATGTTGAGAGCTTGCATATGATTTTTATCAATTATTTTGGTAAATTGTTATGTGAAGTAAATGTTCAGATTTTAATTACAGGGTTGATTTGAATTGATTCTTGAATTGCATAATATATGGCATCTAATAAACTACTTGAGTTGGATTTTATCAACCATTATTTGGCCTACACTTGAAAGGATATTGAGTCATGCTAAGACATACAAAACGATGTAACGAAGTTGGTTTTGATGTTTTGGTGAAAAATCAACCAGCAACTAATAAGAAAAGAAAGAGTTTCCAATATATTTAAAGAGATGAAGATAAAAGATGAAAGGAATAAAATTAGCTCAGTTGATAAAGGAAAAGTGAACAGCAAGAGAGAATGGGACTACATAAACTACCATTAATCAATTGCTACGAAAATATCTTAGAGAAGAAACATGTTAATAAAATGCAAGGTTTATCTATATAAGTGTGATTTCATTTAATTATGTGAAAAAAAAACCCCTCAAGTTTGTTAAGACACTTGAATTGGTTGCAAAACATGAGTTAGGTTTTAAGCATTCATCTTCCATACTATTAGATAAAATTACCTGAAGCAAGAAGTAGATCATACAATGAATTTGCTTAAGCATAATCTAGAATGGAAAAAAAAACAAGTTAATTAATAATGTTTGATGGATGGACTGATAAGAAAAAATATTTTATTTACAACTTTTTAGTTGATAGTCCTAAAAGGATAATCTTTTCATCATCGATATATACCTTTAATATATCTAAGACTATTGATAAGACATGTGAAATGTTATGTGCTATTATGGAGATTATTAGAGAGGAAAATATGGTGTAAGTAATCACTTATAATGCTCCACATTATAAGGCGACATGACAATTGTTGGCGGGAAAGAGAAAATGATTGTTTTGGACATCATGTTCTACCCATAATATTGACTTGATATTGAAATATTTTGAGGAGAAACTAGAGGTCATGTAGATGATAGTATTTACTTCCATCTAGTAGAGGTCATGCTAATTTTCAAAAATAAAGAAATTAAAACATACAGAAAGGAAACGAATTTGAAGTTGTGTTTTGGACAACAAGTGTTTTGAACAAGTTTTGGTACAATGTCATTATACGTATTCAAGAAGCATATCTTCTGAACCAAAGACATAAGTTCTATATATGAAGAAATAGATTAAGCAAAACAAAAAATACAAGTAAATTTTGGTATTGTGAAATACAAATATTAGTTATCTATGTTGCTACTTATTTATTTACTACTATCAATTGATACATAATATTTATTTCACTTTTATATTGTTTAGTTTAATGTCAATGTTAATATTTTTATTTTATAGTTATATACCTATAATGATGTAAGATGAGAACTTCAACTTCACAAACATTTACATGTAACATCTTATTATTTGATATCTTATTATCATTATAATTATAATTTTAAAGTTAATTTCAATATTAAATTTGAATTATAATAATGCTTATAAGGGATGGTGTCTGATGCAAGTAAAATGTGTAAAATTTGACTTACAACTTGATTTATTCAAGGATGCAAAGGAGGTGTTTAGTATTGAGGATGACAAGACAACAATGATTCTCTGGACATGAATTCTTCTACTTTTATTTATTTATTTTTATTTAGTTTATAATTTACACTTACATTTATTTCTTGGGGTTTACATTCTCCCCTCGTATTAGAAATTCCATCCTCAAAATTAAATTTATGTACCTATTTCAGGAAATAAATGCTGATATTTCTCCTTTATCTCAAACTCTCTTTCCCACATTTCTTCCTCTATTTGTGAGCTTCTCCACACTACTCTCACCAATGGAACGCTCTTATTCTTTAATATCTTTACATCCCGATCTAAAATCTTGACGGGTTTAGCTTCCAAGGTTAAATCCTCTTTAACCTTCATGGGAACTTGTGGCAGTACTCGTGAGGGGTCTATTTTGTCCTTTCACAACAAGAATATATGGAACACATTGTGAATCTTGTCCAAATGTGTAGGCAATTTCAATCAATAAGCAACTGGTCAGATTCTTTCCAAGATCTCAAAAGGGCCAATATATCGTGGGGCTAATTTCCCCTTTACTCCAAATCAAATGATACCTTTCCAAGGTGCTACCTTCAAGAACACTTTATCTCCCATTTGGAATTCTAATGGCCTTCTTCGGTTATCAACATAACTCTTTTGCCTATCTTGGGCTTCTTTCATCCTCTTTCTAATCATATGTACCTTGGAAGTTGTCTGTTGTACCATTTTGGATCCTATTTCATCCCAACAAATAAGGGTTCGACACTTCCGCCCGTACAAGGCTTCATATGGAGCCATATCAGTAGTAGTTTGATAACTACTATTATAAGTAAATTCTACCAATGGCAAGTGATCTTCCCAATTTCCATTAAATTCCAGTACGCAAGACCTTAGAAGGTCCTCAAGAGTTTGAATGGTCCTCTTCAATTGTCCATCTATTTGTGGATGAAATATTGTGCTTAGATTTAACTTTGTTCCTAATACCCGTTGTAAGCTAGGCCATAGTCTTGATGTGAACCTTGGATCTTGATCAGATACAATAGATATTGGTAACCCATGGAGTCTGACCACTTCATTTATGTATAATTTTGCTAGTTTATCCACTGAGTCAATCGTTCTCACAGGCAAAAACAAAATAGACTTTGTTAGTCGATCCACAATCACCCATATGACATCATTACCTTTCTTTCCCTTGGGAAATCCTATCACAAAGTCTATAGATATATCCTCCCATTTCCATTTTGGAACTGATAATGACTGCAACTTCCCTGCAAATTTTTGGTGTTTTATCTTCACTTGTTGACAAATCCCATAATTTGACACAAATTTTGTTATTTCTCTCTTCATATTTGGTCACCAATAATATTCCTTAAAATCCTTATACATCTTCGTACTTCCAGAATGGGTAGCAAAACATGATTTATGGGCTTCTCTCAATTCCTCATCCTTCAAGATCTCATCATTAGGCAAATAAATTTGTCTTCCCATAGTTATTAGTCCATCAAATAACACCTGAAAAGGACTTTTATATAGTATGGTTCACATTCTCCTTGATCTTCTTTACCTTTTCATCTACTAGTTGAGCCTTCAAAACTTTTATCTCGAAGTACCAATCGGATTTTTAACTAGGCTAGCAATGACCCTTTAAGACCCACACTCAGACATAAACCCATTTTTCTCTATTCCACTATACTTCCTTGTCTCTTAATCTCTATGTTATTCATAACTGCTTTACCCTTTTTGCTTAAAGTGTCTGCAACGATGTTAGCCTTACTAGGATGGTAGTCAATCACACAATCATAATCTCTTATTAATTCCACCCATCTCCTTTGGCATATGTTTAACTCCTTTTATGACATCAGATTTTTCAAACTCTTATGATCTCTGAAGATTTGCGCTTGTGACCCATACAAATAATGTCTCCATACCTTTAGGGCAAACACTACCGCTGCAAGTTCCAGGTCATAAATTGGTAATTTACTTCACATGGCTTTAATTGTTTGGAAGCACAAGCAATAACACAACCATGTTGCATCAGTACACATCCCATACCTCTTTTTGAAGCATCGCTATATACCACAAACTCTTCTGTTCCCGATGGAAGGGTCAACACAGGAGCAGAAGTGAGCTTTTTTCTTTATTTCTAGAAAACTCCTTTCACACTCCTCCGACCAAACAAATTTGCCTCCCTTACGGGTTAGTTTGGTCAAAGGAGATGCTATGGTGGAGAACCCCTCAATAAACCTCTGGCAATAACCTACAAGACCCAAGAAACTTTGAATTTATGTCATATTAGTAGCCTCTCCCATTTCAGCACAATCTCTACCTTTCTTATATCCACGAATATTCTTTCTGTAGAAATTACATGGCCCTAAAAATACCACTTTTTTGAGCCAAAACTCACACTTATCTAGCTTCGCATGCAATTTATTCTCCCTCAAAGTCTGCAACAAGACTCGCAGATGCTGTTCATGCTCCAAATATGAGCTGGAATACACCAAGATGTCATTAATTAATACCACCATATATTGATCCAAGTAGGGCTGGAATACTCGATTCATTAGATCCATGAACATGGCCGGTGTATTGGTCAATCCAAAAGGCATCACCAAGAACTCGTAATGTCCATAACATGTTTTGAATGTTGTCTTCTGAATATTTTGTTCTTTAATTCTCAATTGGTGATACACTGACCTCAAATCTATCTTAGAGAATACCTTGGCACCCTTTAATTGATCAAACAAATCATCTATTTGTATAAGTGGATACTTGTTCTTCATTGTCACCTCATTCAATTATCGATAATCAATGCATAGTCGAAGGGTAACATCCTTCTTCTTTACAAACAATACTGGAGCTCCTCAAGGTGAGTTACTTGGCCGAATGAATCCCTTATCTATTAGCTCCTGGAGTTGGACCTTCAGTTAAGCCAATTCTGTAGGTGCCATCTGATAGGGAGACTAAGCTATTGGGGAAATTTCGGGGATAGTTTCTATGGAAACTTCAGTTTCTTGAACTGGAGGTAATCCAAGTAATTCTTTAGGAAATACATCATGGAATTCCCTAACAATAGAAATACTAGTTAGGTCCACACTGCCCATTTGTCTCTATTACATGAGCTAACCAAGCAGGACACCCTTCCTCATTAACCTCCTAGCTCTCAAGACTAAAATCATAGAGTTTGAAAGAACTTTTCTCTCTCCTTTAAATACAACATTTCTATTTCCTACTCCCTGGATAGTCACAGTTTTGGTAAAACAATGCATTTGTGCCCTATTTTTGCTTAACCAATTCATGCCCAAAATCAAGTCAAAGTCATATAATTCTAATGGCATAAGATATACAACAGGGTTGTCAATCTCGTTTTGTTTCAACCAAAATGTTTCGTACTGGTAAAAAAAGGAGACAAAATGACATCGTTTTTGCCTCAATTTAAATTTTGACCCGTACCGGATATTTCAGTCGAAACGTGCTGGAAGCACGCCACATGCGTTGTTTCAGCATTGAAAAAAAAATTAAAAAAATGACATCATTTTGTCCTAACACTTCTCTTTCACTCCTCTTCCTTAGTCCTCGGCTACTCAAACTCCTCTTCCTCAATCCTCAGCTGAAATTAATTCCACCTCAAGATCATCTCAGGTACCAAAACCCATCAAATTGGCCCCATTATCATTGTCATCACGCTCTAGCATAATAGCAATCACTTTCCTCTGACTCACTTTTTCCTCTCATGCCCACAACTCAATGGCTATGAGGGCAGCTAGGGCTGGAGTTGCAAATGATGTAGGGAGGATTGGTGGCATGTTATGCCCTCTAGTGGCAGTTGGACTAGTGACGGGTTGCCATCTTAAGGAAGCTAATATTGTTCGAGGTTGTGGTTGTTATTTCAGCAGTCTATGACCTATTCTTACCATTTGAAAGATGAGTGATTTTCTTGGTTTTGGATAAATAACTAGCAACCTAGTTAACCGGTCGATCAATTACTTTGTTATTTTTAGCTTTTAGTTTTTTTTTCGATTCTCTAAATAAAGATTTTATCGTTCTTAAAAGGGGTGTCAAAATTTTATCATTTCACAAGATTATGTTGAGAGTATATATATATATATATATATATATTAGTATTCTTTGGTAATCTTAATGTACAAACATCAAAAATAAAAGAAAATATATCTTAATATATTTTTAAATAAGACAGACTATTCTAAAAAACCCAAATAATAAATCAATTCCACCGCAAGATCAAGATCCTTATTTTTATATTAATGATGTAGAAGATGTTTGATTTATATTTTTTTATTTTAGATCATTTACTTTCACAATATTTTGAAATTTTAGAGATGTTTCTAATTTTGATATTATGTTTGTTTGACTTTGTGTTTTTATTGTATAATTTAAAGTTAATTTATCTTGAATTTTAATTATGTTTGTTAAATTAATATTTTAATTTTTTTCATATATATATATATATATATAAAAAAACAGTAAACCCGAACGATGCCTCGAAATGTTCCAAAACCGAAACATTCCGTACCAATAGAAAAAAAAACACCAACCGAAGCGAAATTGACAATCTTGGTCTACACTCAATTCTAACCCTCCAATATATAGTTTTATTCCTCTATAGATATCATCAATATTTATGTTTTCTCCTAAAGGGATACTAACTGTCATCCCTATCCTCAACTTGTGAGGTGTCATATGCAATCTTTCCACAATTCTATATGATACAAATGAATGACTAGCTCCAGGATCAATCAAAGTATAAACTTGCATTGTATTTAACTGTATTGTACCTGCCACAACATCAACTATAGCTCCCATATCTTCTTGATTCATATGATATACCCGACCCTGAGCTCTTCCCTCTTGAAACCTGGGCCTCCCTCGAGTAGCACTTATCCTTGACGGGGTAGGTCTAGCAGGTTGATCAACCGTAACTGACTGTTGCTGACTCCGAACATCGGTTCTCTAACTTTGGTTTCCCTCGGTAGCGCTAGGAGGACAATCCTTCTTTTGATGACTCGTGTCTCCACAATAATAACAGCCTTTACCCACATATGGGCACTCCCTCCATCAATGCCCCTCTCCTCTGTAAATATAGCATCTTCCTAACATCATAGAATAATCCCCTAGGTGTCTTTGCTCACACCTCTAACACAAAGGATACACAGTCCTCTCTGCTCTGTAGATCCCCCCAGTAGTCATGGTTCCATGTCTGACCTGTCCTCCCAAGGATCTTATTCTACTAGTTTGTCTGAATCCTCTTGAACTACTTCCAAGGGTGAAGCTCCCACCTCTCTTCTGAAACTGCCCTGGCATATGTGCATTCTTCCCTTTTTTTTTGGAAAAGAAGGTCTCCCAGATGAAAACCCTAAATCTCCCCTCTTAAACCCTATCGTTTGTCCCTGCTCAACAACTAGCTTTGTGGTATACCTCATCACCCTCTTCATACCCTGAGCAGCCCATACCAAATCCCATACAGACTGAAATTGCATAGCTATCAATATCATTCTCAATTCCTATCTTAGTCATCACGAAACTTGTTACTCTGTGGCGCTCCTTGGGAAGATAGGTGTAGGCAAAAGATGTTAAATCATGGAACCTCCTCTCATACTCTAAAACCATCATGCCCCATACCTCAGATCTAAAAACTCTTGTTTTTTTTCCCTTCTATGCTCCCATGAATAATACCTCTCCTCAAACTCCTCCCGAAAATCCCTCCATCTCAACACCTCTCCTACTCTTCTCCCCCTAATAGTGTCTCCAGCCAAGAATGAGCACTTTCTGTCAATAACTAGGTTGCACAATCTACCTTGATTCCTCGCGCATCTGCATTTATTCTATAACTCTCTCAACTTTAAGCATCCAATACCCAACAACCTCTGCATCCTCCTCTCCTGAGAAGGTTCCGCAACCCATTTCCCATATACCTTTTACCCCATTCTACTATCGTGATGCCCTCTCTGATTTAGGAGCTACACTAGAAGTACCTGTAGCCATCTCTGTCCTAGCTTGCTGTCTAGTTCGAACCATTCTGAACATTTCAAAAATCACATCAAGATTAAAAGTCCCAATGGTTCAACCTGACTCTGATACCAAATATAACGTCCCCTTCTACGGGGGACAAACAAGTAATCTTATTAATACACATTCGCCATGAAAAGAAGACATAATTTTTTTTTACACACACATATATATAAGATGGTTTTAGTAAAAAAATTATCAAAATTTCAGCATAACCTCCTCCATATTGGCAGATCCCAAGTTTTTGACTTATAACATAACCCTTAATTCAATCTTGACCCATTCGTCTTGGGGTCTACAAAACCATAAACATCATCTTCATCACAACCACAATTAATAAACAATACATTTAACAACAATCAATAATTTTCACTGAAGTTAATATATATCCAGTCACATTTAATAAAATATGACAAAATGAGTTAATTTTCTTACATTCTATTTTTTTTTCCAAAAATAGTGATCATACACATCAGTTTACCAACATTTAATTTATACAAAATACTACTAGTTACAAAAAAAAAACTAAGAAACAACAACTTTACTCATGACGTGAAAATGATGGACCTAAAATGGAAATACAAGAAAATTTCATAAAGATTTTTTTTTAAAAATTAATATTAAAGTTATTTAACCCACGATATGCAATTATATATAATTAAAATAATCATCATAGTTATTTGAAACACAAACTAACTTCCCCATTTACATCCTATCGATACTAAGTATTGTCGATACCCTTATCACCCTACCGACATAATAAAACAGATAAGACTCCTTCTCGGGTCCGTAACATACCTCATATATTTTATTTTATTTTTGAGGATGTGCTTTGATTCCATTTATTTTTATTTTTGAAATTTCAACATACATGAATGTGTATTTAAACATTGCACCACAACCCCTTTATCCGGGATTCTAACATACACTTGATGTATATTAGCCTGTGCATAGTGATCCCCATCCTCGGGATCCTGACGTAAACTAAATGTATGACAGTCACTCATAATGATCTCTTTATTCGGGATCCTAACATACACTAAAATGTATGTTAGTCATTTTTGGTGATCCCTTTATTCGGGATCCTAGCATACACTAAATACATGCTAGCCACCACCATGTTTTGTTCATGACATTTTCAAACTTCCCTGACACACATGCCTTAAATATTCTTACTGATAAATCATATCTTCTCAAACTTCCACCAAAGCTTTACGTATAATTCACACATTTTCATTACAAAAATTAAATTAAAAACGTAGGCATGGATCACCTACCTGTTGTGGATGCTCTGCTCGTGGTCCCTTGTTGCTATTGTTGCACCATACTCGTGGTCCCTCCTGCAATTACAGGAAATTCTCATAAATCATTTTCAACCACCGATACTCTTCGTAATAAACACACCGAAACAATCCAATATGCCTTTAAATTTGTTATTCTTTCATTATAACTTTTGTCAATCAAAATACCATTATATACACTCATTTTCGAACATAACTTGTTTCTTTTCCTTTAATGTGTCTAACTTCATAATATTCACGACCTCCTACTTCTTCTTCTTTTTTTCTCAAAGCTTCTAGCAGAGGTCTGATTCCGACCATTACCCAGATTTTTCACTATAATGAGAGTTATAGAACTTTGTTTTGTACAAAATTAATCTCGTTAGAAATCTACCATACAGGGTTACAACTCTTATGAAGGGAGGAAAACCCATTTCTTCCCCTAAAATTCACGAAATGCATCACAAATATGACAAACCTGCTGTACTGCAGAGTTTGCCCTGCACAGTCATGTTAGGTGACCCTTAACTAGAGTTATAAAATTCCAAATTAAATGAATCAAGATTTTGGATAGTAGACATCCATAACTACAACTCCTAAGAAGGAAACCGATCCTAATTCTCGTGTTTTCCCACTCAAATTCTCTCTGAAAGTCATGAGATGAATCTATCAACTTGTTAACTTCTACATCATAAACATTTGGCCGAAACTTGGCCTTAGGAAAACAAGACTTCCCTCATTCTTTTCATGCTCAATCATTCATTATACAAACATTCACATCCAACACAACATATACAATAATTATTTTGCAAAACACTTAAACTTTCCCCTCTAATTATTGCCTTCAATGGCCAGCCATGGCCTTTCCTAGGAGCTCCCCTTTTCCTTTCCATGTGTCTTGCCAATTAGCTCTCATTTCATCCTATTTCATGCCACATTCATAAATTACACAAAATTCCACATTTCCCTAAAAAAAATTCCAAGAACCCTAACCCAAAACTCATAAAGAAAAATTATGCAATTTAACCATAAAGTCAAGAATCTTTTATATGCATATAAGAAACACCATACCAAGAAAGACTTAAGATCCTAATAGCTTGTGAAATCACAATCTCCTCTTCCCCTTTTTCTCTTCCTGCTGCTGCCAGCCTAATACTCCTTCTTTTCCTCCACTTTCTTCTTCCAATAATACTCCAAATCCTTGGGTTTTTTATATTTGAATGTTTTGGTAACCCTTAATCTCACTTTCACTTTGAAATTCTTTTTCAATTGAGTAAGAAAAAATATCAAAATCTCCCTCCCTTTCTCCCCTCATTCTATTGGACATGAGAGAAGAGAGGGGTATTTATACCCCTCAATTTCTCTTATTGCACTTAGGCCCCCATTTCCTTTAAATGTTTTCTTTTTACCTCACATCTTTTCTTCTTATAATTTAAATCATAATCTTTACATGTATTTCAATTCCACCCCTCAACCTATTTTATTTCTCTTTTAATTCATTCTTTTAATTTAACACTAACCCCAATTAATTCCGAGTTGAAAATTACGATATCTCAACTATTTCGTCCAGATGTTATATCCAAAATTTCTGAAGTCTTATTTTATTTAAATTTGTTCATGAATTCTTCCACTTTTATTTATATATTTTTGCTTATTTAGTTTATGATTTACACTTACATTTATTTCTCGGGGTTTACAGGTTATGATATCTAATTTTCGTTTCGAAACATGAGAAATGGACTATATTTGTTTTTACAAAAAATATGTATGGAAAAACCTTGGAATTTGGCCGTATGCATGAAAACAACCTATTTTTTTAAATAAAACAATATTTTTTATGCAGATTTTGTATTTTTTATATTTTTTTGGACTGGGTGCCCACCCTGATGGGTCGAGAGCCCATCGTTTGGGGCTGGGCTCCAGTCCAGTGGACCGATAGGCCCACTCATTTCTGAGTGGTCGGGCACATGGCCCAGCCCATCTAGCCTGTCTAGCCCACTATTCCGCACGTGAACAATGGGTGTAAGTCCCACTGTTCATATTCAAAATAGTGGGACTCCCCCCATTATTCACCATAATGGTGAATAGGGACAAGGTGGTGAGTGGAGTGTGATGACCGGTTTACCTGTCACTGCTGCCAGGTAGAGGAGAACGAGGTGGTTCAACCTGTGATAACGGCGTCAGAAATGGTGGTCGGGAGAGCTGCCAGAAGGGGGCTGGTTTTGTGCAGGGGCTGTTGTTGCTTGACACTGGTGCTGGAGAAAAAGAGTTGAGCTTGTCGGGGAGCTACTGGCATGGGAGAGGAGTCGCCAGTGCCAAGGGAACTACCACTGGTGCTCGCCGGGACTTGTTGCTGCTAGAGGAGAGAGAGAGAGAGAGTTGATGCCAGTTGAGAGAAAGAAAGAGTATTGTTGCCGGTAATGGAGCTTCTGCCGATGTCCAAAGATGATGGGTTGCTATCGCTTGTGGTTATGCGTGTATATGTTTTTGTTCTGCAAATTTTTCTACTGTGTCTTTGTCTTCCTCCTCTCCTCTATTTGTTTTGCACAATTTTCTCCCCCGTAACTATAAACTTTTTACCCCCGTGTTCCTGTAAATTTTTCTCCTCCTCCTATAAATTTTTGCCCCCCCTAGTTTTTTTGACTTAGATTCAGCTCTATATATAGAGTCTTCCTCGCTAAAATTTCAACAGGAACCTTAAATTTATAAGTTTTTTTTTTATTTTGATCCTTGGTTTTGGATTTATACGATTCAACTCTTAATTGACCATTAAACTCTCAATTTTCTTCAATTTTGCATTTGACTCCACACAATTGGCTTGAAAAAATAAATTTGGTCTCCGAAAATTTCAATTTTCTCAATTGAACCCGAATTAACCTCAAAAGCTTGATTTCTTAAGCCTCTGATAAATTAATATGATCAATTTAAAGTATAATTAAGTCCTTGCACTTAATTAAATCCTTCAATTGAACCCTAAATTAATTCTCAAACATAATTATATTTTAAATTGGCCCATGATTAAATCAAATTGGCTGAAAAAATATAATCATGTTTTTTTTTCTCCTTAACTTTTACGCAGATATATCCAATAATAAATTACTTTAACCTTGAATCTGCATTTTCTTTCATTTTTTGGGACAAAAAAGGTACGATTTGGCTCTCGAAAATGTTCAAAATTTCACCTTGATTTTTCCTACCAATGTCAACCCTTTTTATTTTATTTTTATTATTTTTATTTTATTTTGTGTAAATTTGGAGGAATAACCTAGAATTGGGTTATGACAAAGGCCATAAAAATTTACGAACAAAAACAGGATAATATTTGAGGGGATGGTTCAAAAATACCCATCAACTGCATGTATTCTAGTTTCAATGGGACTCATTTGTAGATTTCAGATATAACACATGCAAATTGGCAATTCAATCCTTGTTCGGGAGTGTGGTTGAAGTTATTTTTAAAAGTGTTTTTCATTGAAAAATACATCAAAATAATTTTTTTTATTTTTTAAAAATTATTTTTGACATCAACACATGAAAATGATATGAAAACACCAAAAAAGTTTTAGTTTAAAGTAAAAAAAAAATCAAAAGTATTTTTGAAATTCAATTTCAAGCCTCATTAACATGTAATTTCTATTAGACCAAACTATAAGAGAGTGGTATATTAATTATAATTTATCGAGTAAATTTCTTATAATTTTGTTGCAAAATATGCTTTCTTTTCTAATCAATCTTTTGATATTATCTATTTTTTTTATTAAAATTATTTTTTAAAAAAAAAGAAACATTAAAAAGATTAAATTGTGTGTGTGTGTATATATATAATATAAAAAGCGTATTTCTAATTTCTATCTGATGAAACTATTAAAGAGAGTGGTATATTAATTATAATTTATTGAGAATATTTCTGAATATTTTGCTCAAAGAAAAAATCTTTTCTAATCAATCTTCTGATATTATCTATTCTTTTTTTTTAATTTATTTAAAACAAATTGATAAGAAACATATGAAAAGGGTTAAATTATAAAAATAAAAAGCTTATATTTAAGTTCTAGGAGTTATGATGAATAATTAATTAATTATGAGAAATAAAAAAACACTGAATTCTAAAAGTGAATTCATTTATAGTAGAAAAGAAATATAATAAAATGTCTACGTCAAAATGACGTTTAAGAGAGAGCTTCTTTCAGAAATAATAAAATGTTTACCCCAGTTTGTTGAGCCAGTTCTAAAAGTCATAGTAGCGTTGACTCCTCTCTCTATCACAATAAATACGGAGAAATATACAAAGCAGCAGCACAGTCCAGGATCCCTAAACAGAATCCCGGTCTTAATTTTGTCCGAGGGCAAATTTATTAATATTGTTTCTGATTTGGTTGATGTTTTGGATATGAAGTGTTTCGGCGTGTCTTTTTAGGGTTGTATATATATATATAGTTCGAATCTAAAAATAAAATTATTTAGAATGTACAATTTAATTTAAAAAAGACAATAAAATGATTTTTCTAAACAAAATTATGAACATGTATAATATTACAAGAATATCATTATCAATCTCACAGGGTCATTTCATTCTCTGATTGCTCTAAAATTTTAATATTATATATATAAGTATATTAAGAAACTCCATGTAAAATTTCATTTTAATCTAACCGTCGGATTAAGAGATATGATCAATATTATAAAATTATTTATTATTTAAAAAAATATTTGGCTGAAACGGAACAAACAAAACAAAACCGATATATTTCGACCAATGTTTGGCCAAAAAATCCAGAAGAGGCTGGAATTTAAACCAAAATAAAAACAATACCATTTTATCTTCTAACAATACCATTATCTTTTTTCATTATTTTCTGTCATTTTCAATTTTACATGACATTTTTAATGAGAAAAATACTGTAAAAGTGATTTTTTAAAAAAACATATTTTATTTATTTATTTTAAATTATTTTTTAAATAATGTCCAAAATAAATTTAAAAAATAAAAATAAAAATAAAAATAAAAATAAAATCATTTTCTAACAAAAGAAAAACAACTTTAAAAAATTAAAAACTACCACCATGCATAACATCGATAAATATACATTATTTCCTATACTATTACAGCGTTAATTACGAACACCCCTACATGTATACTCTTCCCGGACACCGAAAAACACCGGCAATTATTTCTGGGAGGCACCGGGTTTTTTCTCAATGGAAGAGGTAGATATCAAATCAAACGCGCCTGGCCTTCACCATGGCAATACTAGCTCGGGCAAATTGTCTAAGCCAGGCAAATAAATCCATTATAAAGTGGCTGAGCAAACTAAGTTGTGATTCAGTCGAGGAAGGCCAGGGAACTCACTACTTCCGGTGATGAGCGGCCAGGCTGAGAGTCAGTCTGATAATATACAACATCCCCGGCGTCGCTAACGTAATGGTCTCTTGCCATGCTTCTTATCAAATCTCCGATCAGATGAAAAGGTAGAGGGGCTGATTTCTTCGGTTCTCGGTAATATTTCCCGAGCACTGGTTTGACCGCCTCAGTCTACATGCAATCAAGTACAAGGATCAGAAAAGAGAAAATGGGGAGTCAAAACAGTCAAGCCCCTCCTCAGGCCCCAGAGAAGTGATCGACACGACGGCGTATGAGAACAAGATTTGATCAAAATAAGGAAACACTCACTGCTTCAATCAGGTGATAGTGTGGGATCTGAGGAAACAGATGGTGGATGATATGGGTTCCAATATCATGATGGATGTTATTGATCCATCCATAGTCACGATCAAGTGTCGTAAGCCCTCCCCTCAAGTAACTCCATTCCTGTTCAATTACATTGAAAAATTAAGATGAAATGAGTAAACTTCAGACCAATCTTAGATAAAGTGACCAGACTTTTCTTTACATGAAAACGAAAACAGAGAGAGTACTTACAAAAGACCAAGCAGTGAAAACCAACTTAAACATATATTATAGTATTAGGTTGTCGCGTATTGGGATTTAAATATAGTGTAAAGATTAGGGACAGGACAGAAAACACAGCAGTTAGGGCATGCATACCTTTCCACGATACCAAGGAAGCTTGTCTTCATGGCCATGGTGGTGCAGGTAGGTCACTAAATCCAGCCACATAACAAAACCCTGACATTGAATAGAAGCCAAGTTAATACCTTATTTGAATCGAAAAACAAAACCTTTGTGGAGATTCAATTTCCATAGCAGCACAAGGGAAATTGACATTTACCACATATGGAATTCCATAGAGCTTAAGCAGCTGAATAGGACCCATTACGAAGGATAAACCAACAAGCAAAGCAACCATTGCGGCCCAGCACGCGGTGGAAGTGATCACATCGATTTTCTCACTCGGGACGAACAAATCGCTGTTTGGGTGAAAGTGTGAACCGGTTTTTCCAGGACTTCTGCTCCACTGTTGAGAAAGAATTTTCAGCGATCAATTTCTTCAACTCTGAATAAAATTGCTCTACAAAAGAACACATACTTACAAGATATATGGGGTATGCAAGCATGGGAAATGGCACGGTGAATCGTAGCTTTTTTGTCATGTCGTCCAAACTTTTATATATTTTCTCAGACAACTATATCAAAAACAAGAAATTGATAAGCTCAGGGACTCACAGAATCGCAAATTCAAAGAAGCTATAATGCAAACCGACAAACGAAGAGAACCCGTAAACAGAGTTTATCACTTACCGGATGCCATGATTCATCCTTCTCAACATGTCCATGGTTTTGATGATGAGTCCTATGGCTAATTCTCCTGCAAAATAGAACCAACACAATGCATTTCCTCATTGATCCCTCAAAAAACTACATTACAATCTCTGCAGACTGAAAAATTACAACCTCTGCAGACTGTGAAAAAAGACACAAACATACAAACAATTTGTATAAATCTAAGTGCAAGATATTACCATCCATGGTAAGGAACAAGAATTGAAGAATGCAAGATATGCCCCACCACACTATTTAGATTGTGGTTATTGGAAAAACTCCCATGGCCACTACACCAATCAAATTCAACAAACAAAACACAGACTTAGCATCACCAAAACAAAAAGAACACGCAATAAAAAAACCCAAATCCATAAACAAATAAAAAATGAAAAAGGAAAGTGGTTACCAATCATGTCCAAGAACAAAAATTGCCCAAAACATTGTCGATTGAGCAGCCCAATACAAAGGCCAAACAAGCCAATTGTTAAGATAAGCAGCACCTGCAGCTAAACCAAAAACCACAGAAACATCCCTAACAACATAACTCATTGACCTCCATGGATCTTTAACCCAACAATGCTTTGGTATAGCAGCTCTAACATCAGACAAATTAAACGGAGGCGGTGAGCCAGGATCGAATTCTATTTCCTCTTCTCCAACCCCATTAAAACCAGTAACTTTATTATCATCCTCGTCATTTGCAACCTTATACGGAGCACTCACTTTAAGCCCCCAATTCCTCTCCCTAAAACACCCTCTTGAAAACTTATCGAAAGGGAGCCATTTTAAATCTGTGAGTGTCCTGTTGGTGTATAAAAATCTTGTCTTTGAAGGTTTATTGTGAGAGATGATTCCAGGTCCAAGTCTAGTCAAAGTTTGAGGGAGAGGGTTTAAGCCACATTCCGACAACACCAAGCTAGCCATTGGAACCCAAACAAGATGTCTCTATCTGGCCTCAGACAGAGAACCACAGGGAGAATAAGGGAAGCTAGAAACTAGTTAAATATAATAAAGAATAAGAGAACTAACAAGTGAAGCAAGGTAACTGCGGATGAAGGAAAACCTAAAAGATTTAATAATACTATATAGTTAGTCAAAAATAAAAGATGACACTGTCTCCCTCCCTGTTCTCTCGACCTGTGTTGTCTCCTTGCATATATTCTGAGTCTGAGCAGGTTATAAAGGGCTGGCACTTGCAGGTGGTATCGCGTGGCTTTCACTGTTGTTTGGTTCGCGTGAAACTGCCCACCGGCCATTTAATAGGAGTTTTACTTTTACCTCTTCATGAGTTCCGTTGTCTTTTCCTTTGACATTTCAATATATATATATATATATATATTCCATTGTCTTTTCGGTAACGCGATCTTAAAAGTGTGTTTTTTAAAAGAATTAAAAAAATAATAATTTATTGTTAATATAAAATTATTTTTTAATGTTTTCTAAATGGTTTTAATATCAGAAATATATTTTAGAAAAATGAATATTATTACGATAAATTATAAAGCTAAAAATATTTTAAAAAACAATATTTACAAGGCTGAACAAACATGTCAATAGATTGCTAGTAAGATTTTGACTACCTTCCTTTTAAAACAATGTAATGTATGTGTTTTTCTTCTACAATAATGGTATTTTAACTTAATTAATATGTAAATTAGTACTACATTCATGGTTTTATATGAATCTAATAAATTTTCTTAAATTCAAAGATGAGATTTAATAAACTTTCTTAAATACTATCCCTAAAATTTAAATTAAAAAAAAAGAAAGAAAAATTTTTTTCATATCCTTCTAATCATCAAGGCAATTCATTTAGAATTACAATTTTTCTCTCCACTCACCCTCAAGTGCATTAATATCCATACCATTTTAAGGTGGAGGTGGATATAGTAATTTCATTTTTTTTTGGTAGCTTCTACATCTGATACAATTATGATTTTTATCATTTTTTTTAATATAAATTGGGTATCTTTTAAATAAACATATATGGTTTATTGTAAAAATATATATACTGTTTGTAATGGATGTTGTGCATATACTTTTCTTGTAAATTTGTTTCAGGCTTTTATTTACCGATAAAAGTCATAATTTTTTTATTGAATATGAAAAACTATTGTGAATCTAGTTCAATTTTTTTTAAAAGATATATTAAGATTTAAAAATTATCTTTTTGCATCTTTTATAAGAGTCTATAACAATCAAGGTTTTTCTCGTTTATTTGGACATATAAAATATATTTTCTGAGAAATATAGTTTTCTCACATAAAAAAATATAAAAAGAGTATAATAATTAGAAGGAATTTAAAGATGTCTCTTGATAAATGAATCTCTATTATCATGTTGGTTGTTAAAAAATCAATAGATAAGTTGGAAAGGTAAATATTTCAAAAAATTTCACACAACTCCAATTACATCCATCGTTGAAAATATGATAAGATAAACTTAGAAATTATATATGTGGTTGTAGATAATAGATATGTTTAATGTATTAATTTTAATAAAGCATACATGATCCACACATGAATCTGTCCATTTTTTAGCCAATTCACATTTCCATTATTATTAGACCCGGTTCAGTTTAAAGAGCTGATCAATAATCTAATTAATCTACACTTAACTTGGGTTAGATGTAAAACAAATTTAAATAAAAATTGATCTAATTTGAACTAGTTAACCCGACAAGTGAACTTCATGACTCAATCAACAATTTTATCAACTCTATCAAAACTTGTTTTAACTTTCAAAAAAATCAAATTAAATTTTTTATAAAAAAATTAAACCAAGTTAATCATCTGAATCCAACAAAACTATTAAGTCTTGTTTGTGAGTATGGTTGATCTTGTTTTTTAAAGTGTTTTTCATTTTGAAAAGTATCAGAATTTTATTTTTTTTTAATCATCAAAATGATCTAAAAATATTATAAAATTTTAATTTAACCCAATGTAAAACAGGAAGTAATATGTTTGTTTGTTTGTTTTTGGTTTTGGTTTTATTGCTTTATAGAATAAAACTCTCCACGAAAAAAGCCACAAAGGAACAAAAATATCAAACTCATACTTTTTGTTGCTGCCTTTATTCCTTTTAGTGGTGGAGAAGCACAAACGCCACATGAAAAAAACAAACCTTGCGTGGGGTGGGTGCAAAGGCCTTATTGATCGCCAAGCGTGTCAACATTCAAGGGAAGAATTACAGGGAAGATGACAAGCACGTGTCAAACGTGAGCTGATAATTTAACTTTCCGACTTTGTGCACTGAAATTGGGCGGGGACACAGAGGCACTCTGAAAGAAAAGATGATTCATAATATTATTACGAGTGTGTGATATTATTTTTGAGATTTGAAAAAAATTATTTTAAAAAAAAATTATATTTACTGCAATTTAAAATAACTATATCCACGCCCTCGCCGTGGTTCTTCTCCAAAAATGGGGGACCGAAGGGCACATATCCTTTGAATCATGGGGTGTCCCTTCTAGTTTAGGGATGCAATAGCTTTCTCTAGTGCTTTAGACTTTATTAAGAAAAAGGAAATTACTGCCATCATTATTTTTTATAGAAAATATAACTCCAAATTATTAGGATAATATTAAATCTATACATCAGCTATCTTTAAATTACTGTTAAATTCTCTATAAAATGACATCGTTTCAAAGTTTGAGAGTAGAATTGATATAAGAAATCAGTTGGTGATAGCATTGACTGTGTATATAGTTGGAGGGTGATTTTTATATTTATACTTTTTAAAAAGTAATGAATATCTAGAATTAAAAATTGTAACACCAACAATGCAAAAATTTATAAATACAGTATTTATAAATACTATATTACTGAGAATAAAATAGCAACAAAATTGGAACAATAAGAATAAGAAATTTCAAAAAAGGAATTTTTAGATTATGATCTTAAAATGGAATTGATTTATAAGTTTTATGAAATCCACTTGTATTATTGTAATCTTTTCTTATCCTATTTTATAAATGTTTAACATTACTTGTTTATACATAAATTGCTAATTAAGCATTTCTTTTTTCTTATAATTTTTCTTTTCCATTAAAGCATAAATATCTTTTTAAAAATCCTGTATTTATATAAAATAAATTATTATTTGTTAGCTTAAAAAAAGGAGAGATATCATTACCAAAAAATCAGCTAATTCATAAGGATCAATCGACATAATATACCAATAGAATTACAGTCAATGTTTTCATTGGCAGTCAACAACAAAAACTAAATTACCAACTAACCATTTTACAAAAAAACATTTCTCATCCAAGTATTCATTGGAAAACCGATTATCTGTAATTTTTAATGTAATATATCTAACAACCACCTTATTGTCCTCCTCCTCCTTCCTCTTCATGAACTGCAAGTCAAATAGTTGCCACTCCCACCTATTTTGTTATAATTTGGTCCCCATTACTTCGCAGTGTGAGCATTATTGTCCTGGTACCTTTTTTTCTAAATATTCCAAATACTATGCAAGTAAATCTACCCATTTATATTTTAAGATTATGTATTAATTTGAGTTGAGTATTTGTAGTATAGTTTCTTGTATATTGAAGTGTTCCACAACATTTTCATAAGGAACTAAATTTAATCAATTTTCTAGCATTACTTTTTTTTTTTCATTTGATTAAAATAAAACTAACTTTTTCGTTTAATAGCTTGAGACATTTATTTATTTATTAAAAAAACTTATACTACTAAACATTATTTTTAATGCAAAGAATTATCTGCTACGAGCACGTCTCTAACATTTGCTTTTTCTTTAGATGTATAGATAGCACGGTAATTGAATCCAACTTTCCATATATGCTTGGAGAAATTCTATCATACTTTGTATCAAGGTTTAAATTTAATTTAATTTTTGTAAATAAAAACTTTAATTAGAGATAGATATACCGACGACTGGGTGTGTGCATGCACGTGCATGTGCCCTTGTCTATTTTACATTATATTAATGATATTGATCTAAATCTTCCGTTATCTTTTCTATTAATGGAAAAGGGATATTCTCATACTAAAATAAGATAGTATTATGCTAGCATTGAAATTATCCAGTGATATTATGTACATAATTATTAAATTCAATCGAGCTTGAATTGATATGGAAAATTAAAACTCAAAATGAACTTTAAACTAAATTTTTAATTAAACCCGACAAAATAATGGTATGAAAAAAATCTAGTTGAACTGGTTTAAAACCAACCAGATAACACTAGAATAAAATAAAATATTATTTTTTTTTAATAAAATTAATTGATTTGTATTTACCTATAACCTATAAATTGATACAATAACACAATGACCATCCTTTTTTTTGTAAGGCAGTTTCAGGGTAGGTTGACAACTATAGTCTTGTTGTTCCAATGTGACAAATGGGCCGTTAAGGCTCGATACGAATAGTATTGGGCCCTGGCCCGTTTTCCTCGAAGTAAATCGCAGGAAAAAAAACGTCAAAACTCGCTTAGTAGACCTATCACCATTCCGTTACCATCCCTGTTCTTGCTTTCTTGCTAGAAATGGATCGATCTCAAATCCTCCTTCTAGGCTTACCAATCATTTCTGTTTCTGCTCAGACATTCTAAATCTCTTCACAACATCACCACCTCCAAAACCAAGTCCAAATGATCACCACAACATCCATCAATTCCAAACAAAACCTCGACAAGTTCTTCCACAACAGCCACTTCCATTTCCCACACAGGTATCTTGAGACCTCACAAATTTCATATTTCTGTATGTATTTCACGTAATCTAACTGGGTTTTCTTTCTTTCTGATAATCTTTAATGTTTTATTGAGATGCAGAAATCAAGCACCATCGTTGGAGGATTAGGCAATATTGGGTTTGGCAGCGTTATTAACATCAACTTCTGTGTTTCTTGTTCTTACAGGTTTAATCCGTTCTCCACCTTTTCTGTTTGTTGTTATTGTTATATTAAACTGAAATCGTTTAGGTTCCGTTTTATATGATTGATTTTAAAAATTTAGAAATATGTTTGGTTAGAGATTTTGTTACAAAATTTAGTCAAAATTTTGATTTAATTACACTATTGACTTGTAGATTCTAACTTATACTGTATATATTCTTTAGAAAAGTTACGTAATTTTTTTCAAACTTACTTTTAACTTAAACTTAAAGTCTTTTGAAATCATAAATTATTTAAAAGTCAAAATTCACCTTTTATAAGTTATGTCAAATAGACTTTTAATTATCCTGAGTTTAACTTGCATTCGTGTTGATTGGCTATAAATTATTTTTCATAATTGTGTTACCATCAATAATCAAGATTACTTTGCCATAATTATTTTTCCAATTGTTGTGGGCAGTTTTTTTATACTAGAGTAAAGAGAGGTATTTTTCTCATTCATGCGGGAACAAATTAATAATATTAATTAGCTCCAAATTTTTGTTTTAGGATTTGTGGTTGTAAGGTTACCATTTTATTAATCTTTTTTTTTTACATTTAATGTTCACAGATGATAAGTTGTGTTTCTTTTTGCAGAGGAACTGCTGTGACCATGAAAAATATGCTGGAATCGGAATTTCCTGGGATGCAGGTTATTTTGGCAAACCATCCTGCTCCGCTTCCAAAGCGTCTACTCAGCAAAGTAGTTCCTGTTGTTCAGTTTGGAATAATTGGGATAATACTGGCAGGTGAACAGATTTTCCCAAGATTAGGATTTGCAGCTCCACCCCCATGGTATTATTCGCTGCGTGCAAACAGATTCGGAAGTATTGCTAGCACTTGGCTTTTTGGAAACCTTATCCAATCATTCCTTCAGAGTTCCGGTGCTTTTGAAGTATTTTGCAATGGTGAATTGGTAAAGTCACTTCTTCTTACTTGAGACAGATTTCCTTTCATGTTTCGAATCATGCTGCAATTTTAGGCTTAGGAGGAGATAACCTTAAATACATGCATATAGGTTGTTAGGATGTTTTGTAGGAACAAATGTGGTATGTATAAAGATGTTTTCTTTTGTGGTCTCCTCATTGTAGGTTTTCTCCAAGTTGATGGAGCATCGGTTTCCTGGTGAAATTGAGTTGAGGGATGTTGTTGGCAAAAGACTTGCTAGCTTATGATTTGTTCAGGACAAAGCGGGAGGTGTCTGGTCCTAGTGAGTGTTCTGGGGAGGCTATGACTCAATTTTTCAATGAGTTACTCATTTATGATGCAACTTTCTGCTTCTACTCATTCCTGGAGCTGACAATAACGCGGCATTGGTTTCTGGGTCCATTTCATATCATCTTTTTTGAACTTTTCATATCCCATGTTTAATTTTCCATGGAAATAGTGTTTGGAGGAAAAGAAATAATAGTAGAACATTAACTGTGAATCCAAGAGACCATTCAACATCCAGTCCTGTTCATGGAATTGGTGATTGGGAAGTTGGAGGACAGCTTCTTTTATTAGTGCAGCCCAAAATCATCTATAGAAATGCAAGCTCATTTGAAAATTACTCCTATACATAATAAAGTACAGGGTTTTTTTTATAATGAATTGCACGCCAACAAGCATACTTTAGGTGTGTAATAGTCTCCTGCTGGTGTCTGGATAAATCTTGCCGTGCACAAAGGGGCTAACAAACGGAAGGGAAAACCTGAAAAAGTGTCAGATTGCCAGCACATCAGGCCTATATTATCTTTATCATATTTGCCACCATTTTCGTTTCTCCAATTTTTCTTGAGAAGTTCATTTGTCATTGATGCATAGTCTTCTGAAGTACCTTCCAGCTCTTCAGCTTGATTGCTGAGTTTCTGGTATTATTGTACAAACAAAAAAAAACATTTAGCAATTGGTAAGAACATGCTGCTTGTGTATGATAGCAATTCAAATTTCAGAAAGCATTATAACTGTAATTGTCAAGGAATGTGAAGGCTAAAGATATCCAAGAATAGGTAATTCGCCTCAGCAGGTCATCTGGAGAAAGTTTTGATCAAATAAATTATGACATGAAATGAATCTGGGAAATTAAACAACGTTAACAAAAGATGTTTTGATCTTTCCATGGAATCTTACATCAAGCTTTTCTTGCCTTTGCACCAGCTTGTTTTTGGCACTCATAGCCAGGGAAGAGGGATCCTGAAATTATTTATCAAACCAGAAAAACACAATCAATTCAAATGTGTTGGCCTCACCAATGAAATAAGAGTTGATTGGCTTTAACCAAGATACAACAGTACCTTAGATTTTCGGTACTTGGATACGATTTCTTTAAGGTTCCTACTTCTGTGCTTTGTTTCATCGCCGAAACCTAATAAATTTTCCCTTCCATCCCTCTTCTCTGCAAAAATTAGAGATGATTACTGTTCAATATAATCCATGCAAGCTGTCACCCGATAGCTCAGATTTACCTCTCTTTTTACTCTGAGCTTCATGGGATGATTTGGTCGCCATATGAGCAGGTCCAGTGTTTCCGTATCGGTTCCGATGAAGAAAACACAAGAACTGAGAGATATCGATGAAAAGAAATAGAGTTTTGGGGTATATCAATGCAATTAGCTCCACATACCTATATTAAGCCCCACCATAATTACCATGCTTTATGCTCCACTGGCGTATATTAAGCTCCACAACTCCCTGAAACCTCTAATTTAGTGCAATCTGGCCTCCAGTCATAATTTGAGCCATTTTTGCCCTGGATTTTAATTATCAGCACCAGGAACCCCAGGTGCAAAACCCACAAGCAACACAGCCAAATCACAATTTCACATGGCAATCTAGAGAAAACTGATGCTATTTATTTGAACCTGCTTGTCTTGCAGCGAGAACCCTTGCCTTGCAGAGCATAGAGCCAGCAGCAAATAGCAAAAGCCTTGCATCTCTGACTGGTGTATTGCTGAGAAAAATCCAGTCCCGTTTAACAAAATTTCTGATCTCTCAGTTAATGAATGTGCAGGACGGTTACGGTGAATCCATCTCCTTTTATTTATAGAAAACAATTCTATACAACAAATGAGAATAATAAGAAATGCCTCGAGCTTCCGTGTTTTACAATATTGCACAAAAAATTTAATTGCATTCGGATTAAATTAATATGCATTAGAGATTCAAAAAATGCACTCCTGAAACTCACGACGAAGAGGGTACAGGCAATCAAAACCCATGCCAACCAGCAAGACTTCTGTTTTCTTCATATTTGCCACCATTTTCGTTTTTCCATTAACTTGACAAGCTCGTTTGCCATTGATGAAAAGTCTTCGGCTCCACTTTGGAGCTCTGCTGTGCGCCTACTGATTCTCTGGTACAGAGTGATAAAAAGGTATCTTTAGGGGTCATAAAGACAATCTATGCACAGTTAGCAGATCTATGACTTGACCATGAGACACAACCAATGTATTCTACAGGGAAATTAATAGAGCAATGAAATTGTATAGTGAGTTTCCCAGTTAGCTTTGTACACAAAGGTGGCATCTTCTCTTTTCTCTCATCATTTCCAATCAACAAAACCCACAAGTCAGTTTAGCTTTAACAAAGTAGAAGCCATTTTATCGATTTCAAATACCAAAGCAATCTCACAGAAATCTTAAATCCATAATATCTTACTTCAAGTTTTTCCTGCCTTTGTAGAAGCTTTTCTCTAGCACGTGCAGCCACTGAAGAGGCATCCTGAACACAATAACCACATCAGACAAGGAAATCCATTGGAACAGATGTTATGATGGAGGAGACAAGTTGAGCAAGGAAATCACCTCTGCTTTCCTATATTTAGCCATAATTTCTTCAGGTGTCCTAAGTTTAGGCTTCATATCATCAGTCACACCTAATAATTGCTCCCTTTGTGAACGCTTCTCTGGAGTGCAAAATCTGTGGTGTTAAATGACCGACATCAACTAAAACTTGCATAACGTGTGGAAAAATCAAATTTACCTCTCTTCATATGCTTCACTTCTTGTGATGAAGTAGTTGCTGTGGGTAGAGAAGGTTCATCATCTATCTCAATATCATCTGCACAAGGACAGTTTTTAGCACAGGAGAGAAAAGACTATGGTACAGTTAGACAAGTTAAATAACATATATTAAGGTCCACAAACCTATATGAAGCTCCACAACTTCCTCACTATCTACTGCAGTTCGATATGAATCTGAGAATGGCTGCTTTGAAAAAGCAGCCTCAAGATGACTAAAATCAGATTTGGGACTTGGATTAATAACCACACTGTGGTCTACCTTTCTCCCTTTAAAGCCTTTGACAATGCCATCGAGAATCCCAGGTTTAATACCCTGTAAAAACATAGATAAGATAACAAAACAAAATTTTACTTATTGTAGTCTGAAACTGATGCCAGTAATTTGCACCTGCTTCTTCTGATTCGAGGAGAAATTAAAGGCAGCATCGGCGGCGGCGGCAAGTACCTTATCATGAAGACATGGAAAAGACTCTGGAATCCTGCAAAGAGCATTGCAGGACTGTCAGAAGTTTGCTTTCCTACAAATAAGTACAACTGAAATTCACAACAAAGTTTGTCCTGGCATTGGCTATACATGCACAGAATTAGTTAAACATGCTTTTTCATTATATACCTGGAAAAATTTTCACCGGAAAATAGTGAGATGAAGGCCAATTCACACCCATGTGCCTGTAAAATTATAATCATAAGATATAATCATAATAGTTGTGAAGAGTGCTGAACAATTAGACTAAATATTGAAGTGAACACAGCCATGGCTCAACAAGGTAGACATGGCAAGCAGTTGTTTAAGAAAGTATGCAGTAGTACAAAACGGTAGACATGGCATGCATAAGTTTAACATGGAAAAAAATGTACAAAGATGATTTTCTGATACTGTAAAAAATTTAGAAGCAAATAATACCAGTGTAATCTGCCCATTATCACAACTCATCATCTTCTCCATGTTTGCCTTGAAATTCCACCTTAAAATTGACATTAAGGAGGTTTCTTTCACCAACTCTAAACCCGAAAATGATCTGTCCAGATAAATATAGGCACTATCAACAATATTGCTACTAGAAATACTATTTAGATGTGCAGTACAAAAATGCTGGAAAGTAATCTGCAAAATTATGAAGATAAGAATTTCACCTAATTTCTATTACTCCACTCTGGAACAACAAAACCACTCCACAAATGTTTCCCTCTTTCCTAAAAGTTGAAGCCCAACAGCAAGGTTTTGCATGTTTCACTTTACAAATGGCTTTGTTGTTTCCCTAAGGAAGATATATTAGTTGGATTGCAAACAGAGTAAATCATTGTTGAAAGTAAAAACAAAAAAGGCACTGGATCTACCTGAATAACATTCTTTGTAGAGTATAATTGCAATGAATCCACACAACAAAGCAAAATAAATGAATCCAGCAATCTTTCTCTGGTTAGAGTGTTAACTGAAGAGTGATGCTCATTATTATGTGAACTAATCCCTGTTGAATTTGTTGTATGTTCAGATTCATTCTTGGCTTCCAAATTTTGGCCAGACTCCTCCAGCTGCTTTCCATCTGTTAAGTCAGGTACAGAAGGAATGCCCTCTAATGAAAAAAATAAAAATAAATTCTGGAACTTATTTGTGAAAGTCAAATATAAAGAAACAAAACTCTTATTTACTTCTACTTTAAGATTATACTTGCCTATAACATACATAGAAATTGCAACTGATTTCTTTTTTGGATGCCATGGATGAGAGCTGATCATGCTACCAGTTCCACCATCAATCATGTAAAGAGTTGCATCCTTGGTAAGGAAAAACATGACTTGCTCTGTAGGGGTGATTGGCATATTAGAATCTGAATGCTTTGGGCTTTTCACAAGGCTACAAGTATTTATACATCCAACCCAATTCACTGAAATGACTGGCGAGCAAGAGCTGGATACAGATTCTGTAGTGAACAAAACTGCTAATGAACTTGTATCAAGTACAACCACCTGAAATGAAAGCATACAAGACAAGAATTCATATGAACAAAGAAACTAAAAGCCCCACTCAATAAACTTAGCATGAAAACAATCAAAACAACATAATACAAATGTCAAGACAGGCAATACTCACGTGACCACATTCAAGCCCCACAGCAAGCTTTGCTCCATAATTAGCAAACTGTAGTGCAAGAATAGGTGAATTGAGAAGAGAAAAAACAGCTCTGAGTGGAGGACCTTTCCCTTGAGGCAACGAGTGAACTATGAGACAAGTTAAAAAATTTATTACTTTGAGCAAATAGAGATTTAACGATGCTTTCTCAAAACAAATGCAATATCAATGATCCAGTGACAAGAAATGAACTGCCTGCGGTGAATGGACCATGCAAATGAGGAACTTTTTATCCAACTGAAAATGGAAAGCTTTTTCAGTAAGAGTTTCCATATTAGATGGCTGAAATCAGTTAAATGATGAGGTAAGCTTGTTGTTTTTCTATCTGCAGCAGTTTGCACATGATTAGTGACTAATACAGTGATTACAGTCTAGCGAGCTGGAAAATAAAAGAGTATGTCCTCAGAGTCAAATCCATCATGTCACAAAGTCAATTGCTCAAATTCTTAGCAATGTGAAAAAATCTCCAATCTGTACTATTTTGAAAACATTCTGACATTTTAAAACCAGTTTTAACAACAGGTAAATTGGAAAAATTTGAAATTTTAGTATAGTCAAAATTCTATGTATGAGTTTCTTTATAATTGATATTAGATAACAAGCAGGAATTCTATTTCTATCTGGATGAAAGTTCATAACTCAACTCGAAACAGAAAGTTAAACTGGATCTCAAATTCGGACTCTCTTGCAACTTACCTTCATGTTTGGTATCTATGAGATAGTGGAAGGTAGTCTCATCTGAGCTGCCATTCAAGTTATAAATGCGAACCTATACATCAATGACATAGGTATGGTAAATACAGGAAAAAATGACACACACACATTAGTTAGAAAGGAAAAGAAAAAACACTAAAGAAACATCTCTTACCAGTCCACATTTGTTGCCAACAGCCAGACTTTGTGTTAGGGAACAGAAGTCTAATTTCGTCACTGGATCACTTAATCCAGCCATTGCTATGCTTTCAACCTGACAATCATATGAAACTAATAAGAGTAAAAAACATGCATTCAACCTAAGAACAACAATTTCACAGAAAATGATAAAAGTATCTCAAACCTCGCCTTCTACAATGCAAATAAGTGATAGGTCAGGATAGGTGGCATCCCATATTCGTACAGATCCATCTAGATAACCTGCTATGTACACTCTCTCAACATCAGCATGTTCTGTAAATGACAGATGACTAGGCACACCCCCAGTCAAGGGCCAATTTGCAGAACCACCATGGAATGGTGTGGATCTGCGTTTTTTAGCTGAGGCTATCTGAGAGATAATTTAGCGTATGAAATGCTTTAATGACACAGATTAACAGAAAAACTAAACATTCCAGAACAGAATAATTTATGAATCTAAGATACCTCGGATAAAATCTTTGATGAGTTTCCACCTGAGGGCAACGTAATGAGCTTTGCCACAGTTATGTGTGGATCTACAGTAGGTACTACCATGGGAAATCCCATAGTCAAGACAGTTGCTTTATGCTTTTGCCGAGATGGTAAGGAAGACAAGCTAGCATCATCAAAAATATGAAGTTGTCCAGGGTTTGCCAATACAGAAACAGCAGCTTTGGGATTACCCTCTGTTGGTCCAGAACTTGGTAACAAAATCATGTCCGCAAAAGAGCCCGCAAGTGTGATATCCATGCGACCAACACATCTCACTGTCTCCATCCCAGATGACCACTCTAAAGTTAACACCTGTGCCACTCAGATCACATATCAGACCAAACAATTGAAGGTTGAAAAACTCCAAACATCAGTTCAGTAAATGATTCAGTGATTGCAACATGAAAAGTGCCACATAATTACTACATTTTAGTCCTTGATGTCATTTTAACAATGTACCATTCAAAATCTGAACACATGCCCTTATAAAAGCTTACGATTTAAATAGCATCTGTATCATGTAAGAAAAAAATGTATTTGAACACTTGCCTTTTCCTTTCTCTGTTAACAAAGATTGCAATTCTCTTTGAGAATCAAACTAATTCCTCACTTTGACTCATCAACTCTCCCATGCCCTGGCTGATAGGTGTTAGAGGAAGGGTCAGGGAGAGGTTCTGTTGTCAGTTGCATCATGGAGTGTCGAGTCATAAACCAACTCTTGGGGGTTATTCATATAGTTACGAGCTATTACAGTCCCACAGGACAGTTCACTCTATCAGTGACATCTATTCAAAAGTTTGAACCGCAGAAAACAAATAGAAACAATTATAAAGCTCAATTCCCAATCAAGTCAATGTTGAAGGATGAAAAACAGCATTTAAATCCATTCTACAATTAAGTGCAGGTGGACCGATGTTTGATAATTATTGATTTTGATTTATTTATTTATTTTGTATTTGGAGGAAATTTGTGTTTGTTCGGAATGAAATTGAAAGCAAAGGGGATGAAATTAAAGCTCTTAAGGTGCTGCATGAACATTGCAATTTAACTAGAAAAGGACATCCTATCAGCAAAAAGAAACCTAAATAAAGCCAAATATCAATAGGAATGACTAGAATTTTCACTAAACATGCATCGGCAATGAATTAGCAATTAAAAATGAAACATACAAAATACTAAGAAAATCATTCCTTTTGAATTCTATTTTTTTAATTGCTAAAAGCTAATCTAATGTACCAAGCCCAGACAATGGATTTGGAATGTAAATCTGAACCTATCCTTGAAAATCATGTGGGCTTTTCCAATAGCAAGACTGACATTTCACATTATGTTTTTTATTCTTTTATAGAATCTAAAGTCCTTCTCATGAGAGATAAAAAGTGAGAGAACAGCATACAAATGTAAGCCAACAAAAATAAAGAAATAGTAAAGCTGATAAGAAAAATAACTTACTGTTAGAACTTCTTCAGATCCTATTTCATCACCACCATAGATAAACAATCGGCCATCACCATCATTACTAGGTCTATCACTTATGGACCAGTGTAAGACAATAATAGGGAGCCTCTTTTCAGATGATGATAATTGTAACTTAACAATATTGCTGTTTGTCAATTCATTTTTTTGACCTCTAGTGGAAGAAGCAGTTGATGTTTTCCAAAACAAGATATCCCCATCTAAATATCCCACAGCAAGGATGGACCCATTTGAAGATGCCCAGCTTAGAGCTGTTATCTCTTTCTCCTCTGTATCTTCTGGAATATTAGGGTCTACTTCATTTTTAGAATCATCCTTCAGCTGGAGATCTTTGCCACCTCCAACAAAAAGGGTCCGACCTTCAGAAACATCCCAGAGAACTATCAATCCATCTTGATATGCAATCAGCACTCTGCAAAAGAATTGTGGTGTTTAAACTTCAAGTAGATATTAAAACAAAAAACTTCAATGATATAAATCCGTTCCATGCTGATGAGTCACAACTTATACGCATTAAAGAAAACAGAGTGGTGCTAGAAGGGAGATGGGAAATAAAGCCCAGGGCAGACTTTCCATCAAACTACCAAAATGAAAAATAATTTAAAGTACATGATTAAGCTCTTGTCTTGCCTATTTCCTGAAGAATGAGGCTGAGGAAGAACTCCAACAATAGGCTGGTGATCGGGAGATGGAAATCCAGCTGCTTCTGTGAAACACAAGACCCAAACAGTAAGAATAAAGTAAGAACTGAAGCACACTGGAGCCACAAGAACACTCAAAAACCTAATAGTACAATGTACTGAAGAACAAGAGAAATTAGTGCCTCAACTATTTAATGGAAGAATAATTACCCTTTAAAGAGTTTGCACTTATATGATAAGGCAACTGCAAAAGTTTAGCATCTTCAGAATCATATTTCAGCACGGACAGTGAACCATGTTCATCTCCAATAAACCTATGCAGCATTGTCCCAGCAATCATTTCCATTCTCATTCAATTAGCAGAAAATTAAACATGTATGGAACACTTTGTAATTTACATCAATTCTGTACATGAAACAAGAGCGACTGATCACAGAAAACGCAGTTATATTCATTTCCCATTGTAACGAATATGCTAAGCATCTGCTCTCCAGATTCCAGACCTGCAAAAATGAGTTAAACAGGTTACCATACTCAATGAATTTAATCAAAATCACACAACTTATGGAGCATTGATTTTTAAATCTGCAATCAATTAAAATGCATGCAAGCAGCGAGCAACAAAGAAGAAAGTTAACAAGATGACCAGACACAAAAGTCTAGCTGACTTTTCATGCATTTTTTTTCAAAAAAGCAGAATTCAAAAACCATGCACATCGCCGCTGTAGAACCATACCTGAATATCATTCTCAATAGAAATGCTGATCAAGAATCCCTGATTTTGTAAGAACTGCCAAATGAATCCAAACATCAATTTCTGATCAACAAATAATTGATAATCGAATGTATCAATTCCCAAATAATAATAAAAATTATTCCAACTGATACCACGCATCAAAATTGCTATTAAAAATACACAAATACTCCACATATGTTGTAAAAATAATAACCTCTATGTTCTTGTAAGGCAATTGCTTCGGTGATGTAAAAATTACTTCAATACCATCACCACCAAACACTTTAATTCTCCCATCACTACAATCAAGCCAACAAAAATGCAGTAAATAATCAGCATTCACTCCTCAGAGCTACAAATTATATTTTGACCTGAAAATAAAAAGAAAAACTTACAGTGTGGCAATAGCCAAAAGGCGCTGAATGGAATCAAAAGCAAGAAGGGAAGCCGTAGACGGAATCCCGTAATGGACAACAACTTGCAAATCCAAGTCCGCTGCCGTCAAGCTGCTGCGTTCCTTATTATTCTAGATCAACAAATTACGAGGTCGGTTATTTTCAGTCAATGATGATTTCAAGGAGATTAACATTTTAATTAGCAATATAGAATTTGATTTTCCTACGCGTGCTAGAAATAATAAAATAAATAACAGAAGATAACTTAATTATAAGAACGGCAAAAAGGAGTTCTTTAAATGGAAATGAAACCCTAGAGAATAATCGATAATCAAATAAATTGAAAGAAAAAAGAGAGCAAGGTGACTGATGATGACCGACCTCCTGGTGGTGGCGGAGGAGGACGGCTTTTTGAATTAGTCGCTTGGCAGAAAGCATGGCGAATCGGAGAGGTCGGAAATACGAGAGTTTAACTTTGTTGGAGTGATTATTCCGATGGAGCTGCTGCTGCTTTTAGCACATTGCTGGACTTTGCTTTACTGGTCAATGAAAGAGAGTAAAACAATACTTATATTACGTTGTTTTCTTCTTCGCAGTTTGTTACTCTGTGGTTTCAATTTTTAATTCAAATACTCCCTCAAACATTCCGCTTTTATAGTTATTTATATATTGTAATAGAGAAGAAAATATGCAAGGGGATGTAGCTCAGATGGTAGAGCGCTCGCTTAGCATGCGAGAGGTACGGGGATCGATACCCCGCATCTCCAATCATTGTTTATTTTTGAGAATTAGGTATTTTGTTCATTAATTATCTATAACTTAGTGGTTCATTTTTTAAGACCAGTATCAAACAACGTGCTTTCTTCTCAAAAACTGTGCGGGTTGAATAATAATATAAAAAAAAAACAATATAATATTTAGCGGATGGAATTTGAAAAAACCTCAAAATCTAAATCCCAACTAATCAAATATTAAAGAATTTTTTTTTATAAAAACATACTAAATGATTTTAAAAATAACAATTGTAAGCCAAAAAAAGCCTAAGTTCGTCCCAGTGAACCTAAAAAATCCACAAATTAGGTTATAAAATTGAGATGACATAAATAAATAAAAAATAACAAAACTTATTTTTAAAAAAAAAAAAACACTAGAACCATCTCTCGCTAGCTTATAAAATTCGTGTTCCAAACCATTTGATTAGAAAACATCAAATATGAAAAAACAACAAAGATAAATTCTCAACAAAACAAATATTGAATAAAAAAAAATCAATCACAAAAAGAATCCAAAGATTAGGATCAAATTCGAAAAAAAAATGAAAGGATGAATAATTTTGGATTGAGGACTAAATTGGAAAAAAAAATCAATCACAAAAGAATTAATAAAAAAACCACCAAAAGAATTAGGACCAAATTTAAAAGAAAAATAACAAAAAAAATATTATTAAAGGATCAAATTGTTCAAAGATTATTGGTGCAAACGAGATGGAGAAGATGGTGCGAGATTATTACACGGTGAAATTACAGAATAAGATAAAAAAAAAAATGTTGCTGTTTCTTTTTACTTAGAGTTTTGTTTTTAAAAAAATCCTCTCTTTAAACCCCTTTACTTTTTTCTAGGCTTTTGTTTTTCTCTTATTCCATTATCATTTTCTTCTCTAAAAATTTTCTACACATCTTGTGAATTTTATATGTTTCTTTATAATCCTTTTTTTTTTCTTCTATTTTGCTTCCTCTTTGAATTTGATCTCCTTTTAATTATGGATTGTCTTCTCTTATTTGCAGTCTTATTTTTTAAGTTTTAAATTTCAAATTTCTTTTTATTTTCTTTTCTTCTCTCTTTAAATTTTAAATCTTTGAATCCCTTTTTTTTTATCTATTTTTCTTTTACCCATTCCTTTTCTCTTTCAATTTAATTTTTTTTCTTTAAATTACAAATTCCTTTCTTGATTTTTTTCTTAAATGGATCTAAAATTTATTTTAGCTATTATATCCTCCTTCACTTATTATTCCACTTCTTAATCTTTCTTTCTTTTGAAAAAAACAAATATGTTGGAAATTAGGTCAAAATGGATTATGACAAATACCTTCTCTTTACAATACTTATTACACAAAGACATTTAGAAACTCATTTTTTAATTTAGTTTTGTATGATAAGTTTGTAAAGAAAATAAAGATAAATCTAGAAAAGAAGGGTTTTTTATATATAAAAAAAAACTAAACATGTTGTCAAATAACATCACAATCTAAGAGAAAATAAATGAGCAGATCAAATAGGATCCATATAAATAGGATTAAAAAGGATCAACATGGGATCCAATAAATGAAAAGATCATTGTCAGACCTATCTAAATGAAAAAAAAAATTAAGATGAATTTGGAATCCATCTAAATGAAAATAAAAGGATCAACTTGGGATCCATACAAATAAAAATAAAATAAAATAATCAACTTAAAATCCATGTAATTGAAAATAAAATGATCAATCTTGCATAAAATTTTTAACATAAAAATGTCTTATCGAGAGGTAACTAGCATCAACTATAGAGTTTAATTTGGCTTACCTAATTCTAGAATTTGATAACAAAAAAAAAAAGTTTTAATAGAAGAGCTTGACTTGAACTTATTATCTATTGAGTTTTCTTATCATCCTAATAGAGAAGTAAATAATAATGATAGATATTTGGTTGGGTTATAAAAGTGACTAGCTAAAAGGGTGGTGTTTTTATAAAGCAACTTATTCGAAGTGATTTTTAACCACTTATTTTTTATGAGCTTAAAGTTATTCTCAACTTATTATTTTATAGACTGACAACTTAGAAGTGACTTTTTTAAAAATAGCTATTTTCTAGACTAGCAAAAATCAAAGTGATTTTAGAAATTTAGTTATTTTGACAAGCTCAAAGTGATTTTGAGAATTTAGTCATTTTATACAGTGATGAACACAAATTGATTTTGAAAATATTGTTGAAGCTCAAAATGATTTTCAAAATATTATTTCATAAAGTGACAAACTCAAAGTGATTTTAAAAATCTTATTATTTTATAGAGTGATAAACTAAAAGTATTTTAAAATATAATTGTGTCTCAAAGTGATTTTTAACCTATCATTTTATATAATGATGAACTGAAAGTGATTTAGAATATTTATCATTTTATAGAGTGTCGAGATCAAAATTATTTTGAAAAATAAAATCAAATCAAAGTGATAGTCTCAAAATAAAATATATAATTTTGAAAATTTTATCATTTTATAGAGCGATGAACTCAAAGTGAATTTAAAAATAACTTATATGAGAGAGAGAAAGCACAAATATATATTTTGAAAGCTAATTATTTCCTTTTGATATGATTTTCATCTTTATATATTTTTGGATTTAGGATGTCAAGAATCAAATCTTAGTTTGCTTGAATTGAGTATGGTTCGTTTATTCTTATTGCTACCAAATATAGTTTAAATATATTTATTCATTTTTTTATCATCATCATGAAAACGTTGTCACCTCTTATAATGATGAAATTTACCAACCATAATTTGTCATTGCAATGGATTTCTTCAAATTGAACCTCTCCTTGTTAATCTTATTGCATTATCACCATTATATCTAGGAACTCTACAAATCTAATTGAATGAGAAAATCTATTATAATTTTTTTAAAAAATAAAATCTACAAATCTTAATGATTATATTCATGTAAGTTTAATTCTTGAAATAAAAATTTGAAAATATTTTTACCAAGTGGAAATAAATGTTTTTCTTGGTTGAAACCCCAATGTATGTTATTAATGTGCTATAATATAATTTTAAATGTTTTTATTGGCCTATAATATAAAACAATATTGTTGAAATGGATGTGTTTAGGATTGTAGAAAATAATGGTTATCTCATAATTTTGATCATTTTGAAAGAAAAAACAATTTAGATGGATTCTCCAAATATTGGAAAGTTATTTTGGCAAAAAAGCTAGATTTTAAATAATAGTTTTGGATTTTCAAAAGAAAACATATTGTTTTATATTATGTTAAACTTGCTTATTTATTGAATCAATGTCATAAATAGTGATATTTAGCCCACAAACAAGTCATAATTTCACTTGAAAAATTGTTTTTGTTCTCGTCCTAAAATCTAAAACTTATAAACATAAATAAATTATTTCTTTTTATCGAAATAGCTTTTAAGACATGTAATATATGCCAAACTTCATAGCAATAAAATATTGGGATACACAAGTCTCGAATAGTATTTAAAGATTAAAAGATATTGAATCACTTATTTTGTATAGAGTTCTCTTAGGCTTACTACTTTGATATTGACATTTGAATGATTGAACTCATTACAATCTCAATTCTTCAAGTTTTATTTTGGCCTTAACATTAGACCTTGCACCATCATTAGGAATGTTTTGGAGAGCCTTTCAACCTTTTTTCTCTTCATGTTTGTCATTTTCTTATCCTTCTTTATAATTTTTCATCCCTTTCCTATTTTCTTATCTCTCATCTATATGAGTGTTATTGATTGTCTAAAATCTTTCAAAATATACCCCAAATATGAGGAGTGATTCTAGTCTAGGTTATTATTCAAGAAATATTTAAGGCTTAAAGTGGGACAATAAGGGATGAGTTTTTACTTATGAAAAGAATACTAAAGATAGTGTTTCTATATCTCAAATTCAACTTTTCTCTTATTGACAAATCTTAGCCTTGTTCAAAATCATTGAAAGTCATGATATTAACTTTTGAGAAGAAGTTAGTGGGATTAGGATCCAAATGCATGCTATTTATCACTATTTAAGCCATGAAATCATTTGATTTTATTTGGGCATAATTATTTAATAAGTTTTTCCCGTTACGGTCTATTATGAAGGAAAAAAGTGTTATGAGGTTTAAGAAAAGGATTATCAAGACTTTATCCTTGAGGGTTTTAGTAAAAGTGAAAAGGAAATCTTAGGATTCTAGAATAAAAAAAAAAACTTCCCCTAGTATTTGCATGATACATCTTAAAATTTGACTAATTTTAATCTTGATATTATTATATTTATCATTTCATGGAAAAAACATATAATGCCAATAAATGGAAATATATTGCCAAATATAATGTCATTAAAACACATTTTAACTTCAAAACAAAAATAAAACATATAAAAAATGCACTCTTCATAAAAATACAATGTAGTCTCAAAGTATATGAAATATAAAAAAGAAAGTTTTAAAGGGGCAATAGGATTGTATTTCTGAAATTTAGGGTATCTATTTTTTTATATCTTTGTTCATTTAATCAAAAGGCAACATAAAATTCTCTATCAAGATAACATCATACATCAATTGTCCTCTTTAATGGTTCTAAAACCTTTTTTGTGAATATGCTGTATACATCTTTTTTCTTTTCAAATGATAACCATTGATAATGATTTATGGAATGACTCATGGCTCCTATATGATACTCATATTTAATATAAATATTTAATATAAATAGATCTATTTATATTTTCTTTAAGATGCTTGTGTTTTTTTTTATCATTTTAAATAAATACAAGTCATAATAATAAACAAAATACTTTTTGTAACAAAAATAGTTTTTAACTTAAAAATAAAATAATCAAGATTTTTAAATCAATTTATTTTCACATGAATTATAAATAATATGATATAATATAATTTTTTAGTTTACTATTTTATTATAAATATAAATTATAATAAATTATTATTTAAATTTAAATTTGGTTATGAATTGAACCAAAAGCTTACCTCTAATTTAATTTTGTGTGTTTTGTTTTAACTATTTTTATTTAAAATTAAATCTTTAATATTAATTTTTTTATTAAAAAAATATTTGTCTTTACATTTTAAAAATATACAATTTTTTTATTTCAAAATTTATTCTTCATATTTTTATATAGTTTTGATACATTAATATTTAAAAAAAATTAAAAATAAAAACATATAATTTTAATATATTTTTCAATAAAAATATTATAAAAAAACAAATGACTTCTGATCAAAGTTGTTAAAATCATTTTTTGACACGATACGAAAAACACAATATAAAATTGGATCGTAAAATCGGATCGTAAAATTGCAAATATATTTTTTAAGTATATATTGACAATTCAGCCAATAAATTAAATTACATTAAAACCTGATAAAGAGAGTCAACAATATTATAATCAATTAGTGATATAAATAAATAAGAAAGATAAATAATATAACTCAAGAAATTAATGATATGAAAAAAAAACTCAAAATCAAAATTTTTTCAATATAATTAAATTATTAAATGATAGTAAGTACACAAGAACCCTGTGACAACTTGATTGTTCTCATAATAACAAGTCATAATGAACCTTTTATAGGTTGCAAACTAATGAGTTTAAATTAGTAATTAACTAACATAAGTCTAATGATCAAAATAAACTATTAAACAATATTTAATGAGCTAGAAAAAAAATTAAATTAGAAATAATTTTTTAACATTAATTAAATAAATAAAATATGATAATAAAATTAAAGTTTTCATTCTAATTTTTTCCATATAGTCTAAAACTCTATTTTTCACAAATTCTTGGTAGATTTCAATCATGATATTAAACATATATTTCTCTTTTATATGAATAAATTACTGAGTTTATCATATATTTAGAAATATTGAGATGTTTAATTTCCGTCCCATCTAGAATCGCAACAAAATTTTATTTGTAACTCTATATGTGTCCAAAACAATACATGAATGTCTAGTTTGATAGATTTGACAAGATTCATTTAACAACTTTGACTTTATGAAATAATATATTTCTAAACATTATTTAAGCTAATAATTTAACAAAATATATTTTCATGTATCTAATATTTCCCTATAAAATTTCAACTAGATCCAATATATAACTTAAGAGATATGTTTAATCTCATAAAATCATTAACAATATTATAAGGCAAAATTCAAAAACTAACTAGGTTGTTCATATTATAAATTTAATAAATTCATAAAATCAGATTGATTTTACTAATTTTGCTTTCAATTTTATTAATATTTAAATTAACCTCAATGTAACATATAAATATATATTAACTCGTAAAATTACAAGATTTTAAGAATTAATTCACGATTTTGACAGGCGTGCTTCTGTTCATCGAACACTTGTTAAGATGTCGTTATATTCATTTTTAATACGGCATAGCTTTACGTGTCAATGCCACTCTCTCCACCCATCGGATCACAAAACCATCAACTTAGTTTTAAAATATTAAATTCCCCAACCGTCTTTCTCCTCTATTTTCTATCATGGCGATCCCTAAAAATCAAGGTCTGTTCTCAAATTTAATCCAGATATATTACCCGTTATCCATGCAATTAATTGTTTCTGTCTGGCTCTTCTACAGAAGTATGATTAAGTAATAACTCTGTTTTAGCAGAGGATGATCAAAATGCGAGGAGTTCTTATTTTAATTTACCGCCGTTGGATGTTTCCGTCGCCTTCCCTCAAGCAACTCCGGCTTCCACTTTTCCTCCTAGCGGTAAAAACATTTATTTATTAATTAATTATTTTAATGTTTTTATTTCTTTACATCATTGTTTGAAATGTGATTAATTCTGAAATTTTATTTTATTATTTTCATTTGATTGGTGTGAGAAATTTAGGCCAATTTCGGACTCGTTAATTAATAATCATGCCGCCGCTGTTGTTTTAAATTACAGTGTCGGATTACTTCCAATTTAGTGATTTATTAACCGCGGAGGATCAGGCTACCAGGATGAGAGTGAGGCAGTGTATGGAAAAGGAAATCGCTCCGATAATGACTGAGGTTTTTTTTTAAAAAAAAATATTACTTCCGGCTTTTCCTTTGTTAAATGCTTGAATTTTATGTTCATATATATATATATATATATATATATATATATATATATATATATATTGTTTTTGGCGTTATAGTACTGGGAGAAGGCGAAGTTTCCGTTTCATGTTATTCCAAAGCTTGGTGCCTTGGGTATAGCTGGAGGAACGATAAAGGTAATTTGTGTATTTGATTCGAGTTTTAGTTGTTAATGGAATTTAGTGAGGTAGGAAAGGTTTAGGAATGGATGATTAGCTAACTTGAAACTTCAGGGTTATGGGTGTCCTGGTCTCTCGATCACTACAAGTGCTATCACCATTGCAGAAGTTGCTAGAGTTGATGCAAGCTGTTCGACTTTTATTTTGGTGCATTCATCTCTGGCAATGCTCACCATAGGTGAGATCTTGGATTAATTATGTTTCTCTTGGAGACAAGTTAATAATTTGTGGATTAGCTATGAAACAAGTTGTTACTATATACAAGGATGTTGCTAATGAGGTTTGATGTTTTGCTTGAATTGTCTGGATTTTGGAGAACAGCACTTTGTGGTTCGGAGGAACAGAAGCAGAAATATTTATCTTCTTTGGCAAAGTTTAGCACTGTAGCTTGCTGGGTAAGTAACCTCTTTTGGCACACAGCCACTATATGTGTCTGGTATGTTATGATGCTGGATCCAATTACTTTATATTATCCTAATCTTTAGGCTTTGACTGAGCCTGACTATGGAAGTGATGCAAGCTCTCTGCAAACAACAGCAACCAAGGTTTGTGCTCTTAACCTCTTGTGAACTATTTACTTTTCTATTTTTCCTTTTATTCTCCTGAATATTGTGTTGTCTTGTTTTTGGCTCTCATTCTGGGAAATTCAGGTTGAAGGTGGTTGGATACTCAAGGGCCAGAAACGCTGGATAGGAAACAGTACTTTTGCTGATTTGCTTGTTATATTTGCTCGGAATACCACCACTGATCAGATTAATGGGTATGTTTCTCTCTATTTATGACTACCATGTTGAATCTATTGACATTATGCACATCTCTGTGATCTGTAATCATAAATACTAGACACGGCCTAATTTCCTGGAAAGGCTTACACAAAGACCAACGAATTTTCCATAGCCATTTGTAGGTTAGTATTCATGCAAGCATATGTTTCTACCTCTTTTGCACATGTATTTGAGAGATATGCTGTGTCAGGCACTAGATATCTGAGCTAGAACACTACACTTGAGTCCTTGTTTATTACTATTTTTTCTCTCTCCTTTGTTGAATATGGATGCTCAAGAACAAAGATATGCAATCTGTTTTGAGGCTACAAGTTATGTGAAATGGCATCCTACTGCTGATTCTATCATGTCATGAGACTGGTCCCCAACATTCAAATGCATCAAGACAATTTGTGCATGATCAACCTTGCACAAGGCTTCCTTTCTCGTGGGTCTTAAGCGAATCAAGCAAACTGGACATCGTGGGTCTTAAGCGAATCAAGCAACGTGGGTTCAATTCTGTCCGAGGCCATAAATCAATGTTAGCTCTAAATGCTGGCATACCTTTCAGAAATTCATAACTAGATGGGAAAGTTGAGGAAACAGTTAGGGTAGAATCTATAGTTTAACTTGGATGCAGCATTACATGCCAAATGTTTGAGTGTTTAGACATGAGTACATTGGAAACAAACTAGTGTACGAGTACTTTCACTCTGCATCCCTTTCATTCTCCAATTCTGACTTTGATGCCCATTTCATTTTATAGGTATCCGTTTGTCTAGTTTTGTTTGCAAGACAATACATAATATGCAGCTTCTCATTTTGGATTGTTTTCTTACGTGCATGGGTTATGGTTTTTTTCCCCCAGATATATAGTGAAGAAGGATGCTCCTGGATTAACAGTTACAAAAATTGAAAATAAAATTGGCCTCCGTATAGTACAAAATGGAGATATAGTCATGAAAAGTGTTTTTGTTCCTGATGAGGACAGGTTGCCTGGAGTCAACTCGTTTCAAGATACAAATAAGGTACAACAGTAACAAGTTCTTTCCTAGAATGCTGTCCCTAATCATATTTGTCTGTCTTGCTATGATTTTCTTGATATTCTACTGCTCAGTGGCAGTCCATAAATCTTTAGTTTTAGGAAAGATCAAGTAATCTACTTGTGTTACCTATACATGGTGAATAGAACTTTAGTTTTATGTTCTATATCTGAAACTTCAGCGTTTACCTGGAGTGAAACAGTGTGCCAACCAGGAGTATTAATGCACAGAACATCATCACTTGGGCTGCCTCAGCTTCAGTGCAGAACAAAAATGTTACTCTGGGATCATTCCATCCAAACTAAACTTTAGAAGTTTGCAAAGTTGAGATCACCCACATGATTCTGCTGAGATTTAGTTGGTCAATTGGAGAATACAAAATTATTAATAGTATGTAGTGGAAGAGTGAAACAGATCAGACTCCAATTTTTTCTATGAAATTATTATCATGATCTTTTGTATTCCCACTATCTTCCAGTAATCAAATGAATTATGAGTAAAATATCATTTAACGTTTATTCTGACAAAGTTTTTCTGCATTTTTTTTGCTTCAGTAGTTTATTAGAACATTTTTAGCTTGAATATGCTTCAGAAATTGCTATTATTTGCATTGATGTTCAGTGTGTTTGCTCCCGCCCCATTATACTGAGTGTTGTGTAACATCACTGGACAGAAGAAAACTAAATTTCTTCCTTTTACCCATTGGGTTCAAGCTCAATAAAATCCAATTAAATAAACAAATGAAAAAAAAAAAAAAAGAAGAAAAGATACTTTTAAGTTTGCTGAGGGCCATGTTTGTTTTTCTGCATTTTACTTGGTCCATAGTTTTTAGGACATTTCTACTTTTGAGTATGCTGCAGAAATTGTTATAATTTGCAGTGGCATTTGGTACATCTGCTCTACTCCCATTTATACTGAGTGTCTAATAATAATGAGTATGCAAGAAACCCATTGGGGGTTGATGGCTATTATGGAGCCAGGTCCTTTTTTTTCTCCTTTGTTTTTGTAAGGGAGTTTTAATGAGCTTGAAAATCAATGCACAATGGTTCCCCTATAGTATTAATTTGCAGAAGGTCTGGTAAATCTTGCTTCCTGTGAATTTCTTGCACATCTGTATTTTCCAGTCTTCTTATTCCGTTGTGTTCATATATGATCTAATCCTTGCATATTTGAGAATCCCAAGCTCCTTGTCTGAATAGTGCTATATAATATTAGGTTCTTGCTGTTTCACGTGTAATGGTTGCCTGGCAACCCATTGGCATATCAATGGGGGTCTATGACATGTGTCACAGGTAATCACTTTTCATCCTCATTCTCAATAGTACCATTTTTTGTTAACTTCCCGCATTATCATTACTGACCTGTAACTGATTCAAAGGTATCTAAAGGAAAGGAAACAATTTGGAGCCCCATTGGCAGCCTTCCAAATCAATCAACAGAAACTTGTCCACATGCTTGGTAATGTCCAAGCAATGGTGCTAGTTGGTTGGCGCATTTGCAAGTTGTATGAGAAGGGAACAATGACCCCAGGTCATGCCAGCTTGGCAAAGGTATGATTGACTGCAAAGCTCTGTGATATATCTGGTGATAAAGAATTGTGCTATCTAGCCAATAGCGATGATGCTGTTCTGTGTCTCCAGTCGTGGATCAGTTTGAAGGCAAGGGAAACTGTTGCTATTGGGAGGGAGTTACTTGGTGGCAACGGAATTCTGTCTGATTTTCTAGTTGCCAAGGTTTTCATTCTAAACTCCTTACTGAAAGTTCACTCTTACATGTGACACGTAGATGTGATAAAAATGGAACCTTTCATAAAAGAAGTCCATTCCTGATGTCTTTTGAATTGCAATCACTAGAACCCTGATTTAGCTGAGTTTTTTTTTTAATATATATATTCTTTTCACTCATTGCATAAACTAGTGGCTTGTTCATTGATCACTATTTTTAGAGGTGAAGAATCTGTGTTTTCCATGATAGTTGCTTTCTAGGGTTACTTTTTCATTTCTTCTTATCCTCAACGTGCTATGCAACATTTGCTTTTGTTTCTTTCAGAAAAATAAACTTAAATTTATTTGGTATACGTGGCAGCTGCACACATATTATTCACTCTTCTTTATTTGGGATAACATTGCAGGCAATGGGTGATTTAGAACCCATCTACACATATGAAGGTACTTATGACATCAACAGCCTAGTGACAGGCAGAGAAATCACTGGTCTTGCCAGTTTTAAGCCTGCAGTGCTGAGCAAGCGAAGTCGCCTGTAACAGTGTAAACTTTCTCATGACATCTTTCTTTTCTGCAAGCTGGGATTGTTTGACAATATCATAAGGGAAGATTACAAAATAAATTCCAGACACAGTGGCTTGAGAGCTGTGAAATAACTGGTTTCTTCTCGACTTCAGCAGTCTTCTCTTTGCCGCCGTTTGGATAAAAAAGAATTTAACGCAATAAATAAATAAATAAATACCGTCTCTGAAGACGTCTATTACCATCACAATCTTTTTATCCAAGAGAGTGATTAAGATAAACGGGGGAGATGGGTCGAAGACTTTAAACAGGATTTGATTGAAAACAATGTTAATGTTTCTGTTTAGATTTTTCGGAGTGCAGGGAGTGTGTGGCTGCAAAAAACTCAAACAACGTGGTGATTACAGAGGCAAATAGTGTCTCTGCCTGCTCAGGTTTTTACCACTGAAGAGTGGAGAAAGTATTAGGTTCGGATGTTTTTTTTATATAAAGATTTGTTTTAACCTATTCTTCATAAAAACAAATACGAATAAATACTCTTTTAACATCAACAAACCAACTTAAATCATCTTTAAATTTATCTAAAAACACAAATCAAATATAAAATTAAATTGTCACTAACCCCGATCTACTTTTAATGGCGATATTAAAGGTAAAAAACATTTCAATAGAACTACTCTCATTGAATAAATTAGTTAACAAAAATATTTGTGTTTTTATTGACTTTCTCTCTCTTTACTCCAATTAGAAATTGAAAATGAGAAAAATAAAGTTTTGTATTTTATCATTTTCACATGTTGGTCCCTTGTATTTGTAAGGGTGCAGAGGTACACCAAATTATTAAAAAAAAACTTGTCATTAATCTAATTACAACATGATTCAATTAAAGAAAAAAAGTTTGATAACAATTTTTTTTTGTTAAAAAGATTATGTAAATCCACAATGCTAAGTGTTTATATGTATAAGGCTTTAGGATAAAGCCTCGTTGTATTTCTTATAATTATAATTTACGTGGTTTTGCTAAATTCATTAAATTGGTATCCGATTGCAAATTCCCTCCACCATTTTATTGAAAGGAAGAATTTGGAATGTGATCCTAATTTTGGTGGATTTGTCATAATCCTTATTTACATATCTTTTTTTCTTATGTGTTAATGTTTTGACACAGGAAACACCATTTCCCTTCCAACCTGCATGAGTTAAGCAAATCATTTGTGTTAATTTTAAGCTAGGATTAAACTCTTTGTAAGATTCTTAATTGCATTATTTATAACATATATTTTTACTGATTTTCTTTGGATTGTACTTAAATTGCTCTTGCCCATTAATTGTAAGTCAAAATAAGATTAATGACTTTAGATGTTTAGTTTATCATAACAAGTTTAGTATATAAGCATATTTTTTGTATATATCATGCAAAACTAACAAACAACACACAACATCATTCAAGATATAACATTCATACTATGCATGTATCCGGATTAGAATAAGAAATTGAAATACAATCCTAGAATGTACACTGATGTATTATATTTAAGGTTGTCAAATTTGTTATGTTTTGTCTAGAATGATTGATATATCTCATTATAATTTAAAAAACAAAACAAACTAGAACATATTTTATCTTGCTTAGAATCTCGATATGTTATGGAAATTCCATTAAAGTTCTAGCTAGAAGGTTATGTCTTTGTTCTATCCAAATAGTTTTTTTTTATAAATATTATCTAGTTTTAAAGTATTAATTATATCTCTCGATCTGATCATTGGATCGAGCTAAATATTTATAAGGAATCTCCTTATATATTTTTATATCCATGTTAATATACATAAACTCTCTCGGTAAATTTTTGTTATCAGATTCACAATATTTTTCTTTAACTTTACATAGTTAATAAAAATAATTTCATTTAAGAGTAAGTATTTAACAATATCAATCTATGACGTATATGATTTCACTATTGTCATTATATGTACTACTTTATATCATTTCAATTGCAAATTGATAGTCATAATAAACACAAATTATTGGCATTACTTTTCACCAACATGAAATATCCTCTATAAAATTCTAAAGCCACTTAGAGTATATGTTTTATCGAGAATCTTGCAATAGATATTTGTTTAGAGGATTTTCATGATATTATTGTTCCACCAAGTGTAAAGACATATTCACTAATGGATTTCAAATTCTTAGTGTTGAATATTTAATTGATGTCATTATACCTTTCTAGTGCATAGGGTGACAAGTATAATGTTGAAGCTCATTGTCTAAGGTGTATCTCAAGTATTTAAATACCCTTATTATTTATTTTCAATGACCATACTTAGATTATTGGTAAATCTACTCAATTGGTTAACAAAGTATGCAATTTAAGTCTCGTGTACTTTATAACGTATATCAAGCTCTCGATTATTTAAGAAGAGTTTAATTGGTCTATTCCTTCATCTTTATTTTTTGATACATGCACTCTTATATTCATTAGTGTTTTCACAATTGTTTACAGAATTTATCAAGAATTTTCTCAACATAATAAAATTTGAAATAATAGCAATCCATTAAATGTTCTAGAAGTTCTTATTACTAATAAGATATCTACAACATCCAAATTTTTCATGTCAAACTTAACAATTAATATTTTTCTAGCAGACTTGACTATAAGATCATTACTATCTAAAATAATCATAAAATTTATTAGAGACATATAACATAACTTTTACTTGTTTTTTTATATAAATATATTTACCAACTTCATGGATCTTAAACTTATTTGATTTTTGTCAATTTTTCATGAAATTGTTTAAGTACTTATTTCAAATCATGACGTGAAAAGTTTATAAATTTTTCTTTTATTGTTCATTGATAACAAGCTCCTCAAATTGTTCTGTGTAAACTTTTATTTCAAGATTGCCATTTTAAAAAAACTATTTTATTGATGAATTTTAAGTTTATTAATAGTTGTGATGAATATTAATGTTTGGACGTTTCAGAGGTGAGCTGTGATCATACTAATGTTCGTCAGCTGTACGGCCGCACCTATATAGCATAAGAGCAATTCCAACGACAAAGCCATTTGAGGAGCCAAAAATAAAAAATTAAGTTAATTTCATTTTATACACTCCAACGGGAAAGCCATTTTGGCTACTAAGTTAACTTCATTTTATACACTCCAACGGGAAAACCATTTTGGTAGCCAATATAGCTTTCCCGTGCATGAGCTACTATTTATAGCAGCTCATGTGGAGAAGCCAAAATTTTGGGGCTTCTTCCCGCGTCAAAATTTTGAGGCTTCGTCCTGCGTGCATGTGATATATATATATATATATATATATATATATATATATATATATATATATATATATATCAAAAATATTTATTTTTATTTAAAAATATCTTAACAAGAAAGTAAAAATTTATATACAAAATTAATAATTATATTGTTGGAGGGTTTTTTAGAAACAATTATTTAATTATATTAAAGTAACATAAAGATAATAAAGTAACATCAATTAAATTACTTGAAAAACATACATTAAGTAGCTTAAATTTCAAATATTATGGGTCTTTTAATTATATTTAAATTTAAAAATATAAGTAAAAATAATAATTTTATTGTTGGACGTTTTTTCAAAAATAATTATTTAATTATATAACTTACTCCTATTAATTGTATGATTAATTGTATAATTAAACTACATATAAAATAATTGCACTATATTTAAAATAATATAAAAAAATGGCTCTCCAAAATGGCTCTTACCATTGGAGCACACATCAACAAAAAAGTCATATAAACACTATTCAAAAAGCCATTTTACAGATTTAATTCTTAAAAAGAGATATTACCATTGGACTTACTCTAAGACTTTTGTCTTTTTCAAGTTTCAGTAGCTTGCAATTATTCTGCGACATGGGCACCTCAAATTGGCGCTGCAACAGTAGAACATGCATTTCATTGGCGTCAATTCGCAACGCACATTCTCCACTGCCTTTTTGTAACCCAGGACAAATGAGAGGCCCACAATGTAATAATCTACTTAGCATTAGGCCCAAACTCTGCATATCTACTATGTTTTTGCAAAAAAGAATTTATTGAGGAGTTTTTCATTAATCTTAAAAAGACTTTGCCTTACAAAAAAAAATATTTGGACCAATTTTCTCTCTCATTATTTTCAGGTATTACCTTTAGTTTTAAAAAATAATTTAGGAATATAAATTTATTTATAATATCATCCAAAAATTTCAATCACACTTCCCCAATGCCCTACTTCTTGACTGACAATGTTTAGTTTCCCTTAAATAACTGAAAAAATAATAATTTGAAATTATCTACGCAGTTGCTCAAATTGAGTTGATGCTGAATAGCTTTTACTTATATTTCTCTATCTTCTCATATGAAATCTTAAATAAAGTCGAATAAAGTCGACATTATATATTTGGATAGGAGATGCTAATAACAATAAAGAATATTTAACATTATTTCATGTAAATTACAAGATAACTTACAGGTTTCTAAAACGCAGCACAGCTGCTTCAGAATTTCCAATGAGACTCCACATGCGAGGCATAGAATCAGTTAGCCTTAACAGCTGCCATTACTCCAGCAGCCAATCCAGCCCAGATTACGAATACTGCCGTGCATGTCGTCCAGCTCTATTGCAGAGCAAGACAGAATTTCAATTTTCAATTCAAATACTCTCTCATGTACTGTGTCTTTACAAATTATATATATACCTCAAATGCAAAAGGGGATGTAGCTCAGATGGTAGAGCGCTCGCTTAGCATGCGAGAGGTACGGGGATCGATACTCCGCATCTCCATTACTTGTTTATTTTTGAAAATTAGGGATTTTGTTCATTAATTATTATAACTTAAGTACTTCATTTTTTCAGTCCTATAAGATTAGCCTTTTTAACGTGTTGGTGTTTCCCTAAGAACGCCGTAACCCATATTGACAAAAAAAAACACACTAAGTGAGATAAATATGAAGAGGAAGGCGAAAGTCAGTAAGATTAAGATCTACCAAATCAGAATTTATAGTAATTTAAATGACAAGAGCCATATATATGGTTTGCAATTGATTCATATAAGTCTCTGTTGGACAAATGTATTTCAACAATATTTTAGAAAAAAATTAATTTGTTTTTATGTTTTTAGATGATTTTATGTACTAATATTAAAAATAATTTTTAAAAAATTAAAAAATTATTTTAATGTATTTCTAAATAAAAAATATTTTTAAAATCAACATCAATCACACTTTTAAACAGTAATTCAACCATACTCTCAAATAGTAATTAAGTATTATTGTACGTGAAGCCATTTGTTTTGAAACATCCATGATGATGATTAGAAAATATTTTTTTTAACAAAAATTATCTTACGTATTGAGCACGATAACATATTAATTTTTTTATATTTTAAGAAATTATATTTTATCTACCAAACTAACACCAAATTTAGTTTACTCCTCTCTCTTCAACCAAAATCTTTCTTGCACTCAACAACCTCCTCCCCACCCTCATTCTGACCAGCAATGAATAATCATCACAGCCGTCGCCTCCCCATCCTAGCACAACACTTACATCTCAGCAACAATATATTTTTGTGGTAGTGTTATTAGTTATTACTTTCTAGATTTCGAATTGACAAAACAAAAAATTATAAATACAATAAGTCAAGAGATACAAGTGCAGTTTTTAAAATATAAAGGGAAAATGCTACCACGTCCAAAACATTAGATGTTTCAAGTAATTTTCCCATTATATAATATGATGCAGTATGGTAGTTTAATTTTAGATTTTTATATTATAATAAAAATCCAGAATTATTATTAATTAAAATAAAGAATATTCAACATTATTTCATGTAAACTACAAGAGAAATATTCTGTACAGGTTTGTAAAATGCAGCACAACTGGTTCACAACTTACATAAGACCACACAAGCGAGGCCTGGAACAAAACTGCCTCCCGTTAGCTTTAACAACTGCCATTACTCCAGCAGTCACTCCAGCCCAGATAACAGTAGACAAATACTGCTGTGCCTGTCGTCCCGCTATTGAAGACACAAGATAGAATGTTAACTCTTGCTAAGAAACATCGGATTTGAAGAATTTTTTTTTGGTAAACAACAATGTTAGTTGCAAGTCAAAACTTAAGAAAAGGAAATACCTTGATGAAACGTGACAGATGTTATCGTTAAACCTCCAATAAGCAACGCCGATGCAGCTGATGCCACTGGAAGATACTGCAATCCAATCAGAGACCTCATTATGAATAGTAATGATGAATTGTCCAGCAAGTATTAGGAAATTATCCTAGCAGGACAGCTGAATCAGCGTATGATTTGGTGAAGAACGTGAATACTTTATCTGGTTCTGATTTTTTAAAGCAAAATGTGTTTCGATATTTATCTGGTTCTCAACTAGATCTCAAACTAGATGGGTTAGATTAAAAGTTTTCTGTAAATATTTTAAGTTGGAGAAAGTATTCATTCCCCAACCAGTATCTCTCTACGTGAAAACAGGCATCCGATTACTGACATAAAGAACGACCTCACTTCAAGATATTCAAAGATAGTGTTTTGTCAGTGCTCCTGCACATGCATTTCTGTTCTACTGGCTATACTATGAATACCAAGACCACCGGACTGAACTACAGTAGCAATAACAGCCCTGATACGGAAATAAAACCACTTACAGAGAGTGATTCGAATCCGTTAAGCTGGAATGGTGAAGGGACCATTTCTGTTGACATTATAATGGCCACTTATAAGATCTAATGCATCCTGAAAACATGCAAACTCCGTTATGGTAAGTTTTTCGATCCACAACAACAATCATGACTCTATGGATTTATGGTGACGTTTAAAAGATAAAGAAGGCAGCTTGCCTGGCGAACTCCATCTTGAAAATTGTTCAGATAGTATCTTGAAAGAGCACTCAACCCATCTTTGATTATTCCTCCTATAGTCTGTCTTCCATACCTGCAGTATCACGTTTGCATCACATATTATTGATGATATTTTATAGGCAGTAATTTTCAACAACAAAAAAAAAGAGTTCAACGTTGAACTACCTGACTAAATCCCCTTTCAAAGCATGAGTTCCGGCATATTCAAGGCTGACCTCATCACCTTGCTCAGCCCATACTGTTGACAAATACCAAATGGTGCAGATGAAAAATTATATGGTAATTCCAAATCACTGTAGAAGACTGACGCAAAAACACAAAAGTTACATACATGTTCTGAACTTTCTACATTCTTCACTGAGCATGGTAATGCACTCGATAGAAGAAAGCACTCCTATTCGTTGCAATTGCATGGTTAAAGACTTCTGACCCAGAAGACTCTGTCAGGAGGAAAAACAGAAGTAGCTTCAGCAAAATAAAAATTGATACATTTTTTTCCCAAAAACAGCATATATTAGGCAACCAAAATACTTGGAAAAAGGAAAATCATTAAGAGTGAAGACAGAGAATCACAGGAAAAAAGTTCTATATCAACCTGGGTAACATTTGTTCGATCCAGGCAGTCAATGCAGTTAGATCTAATAATGCCTTTCTGCTCCTCCAATATGCTTCCTTCTGCGTCTATGAGGATATATCTGCTCAGCTGGAATAACAATGATTAAGAACAGTATCATGGATAGCTAGCCTACCTGAATCAGGGCATACTATTTATAAGAAATCATGAACAAGACCCCATTTTTCTTTCATTACCCTTGCTTTTGGAAGTCGTCTGAGATTTGATTATATAGAATTTGGAGATTATCAAAGTTTGAGTTGCCACATACATGATGAAAATCAAATGAAACATATCTGCAATGAGCACATGTAAGTTTCAAGTTAATCACTAAACATAGTTTCTTTTAAGCACATTAGCTTCTGAAGGCAAGTTATACTTCATTGACAAACAGTAAAACTGCAGTCCATAAAATGCTGCTTCATTTGAGAAGAGAGAAACTACTTGTCAGACTATACAAACTGGTGTCGGATAAACAGTTAAAAAGAGTTGGTTAACTATCACGAGCACTCTTGTTAATTTATCTCTGTATATGCGAAACACAATAATTAATACTCCTGTAGGATTCTTCTCACACCTGTAATGACTCCTACTCATCATACATTCTATTTATCAAATTCCAAATGCAAATTCTAAGACAGCTTCTTTGAAAATTTACTCCTCTTGATTAACAAAAAATTGAGAACATTCCAGTGACTTTCATGACATATGAAAGTTGTTTAGCTATAATAAGCACTCTTGTTAATCTATCTTGTACAATTGAAACTCAATAACTAATAGGTATGTAGGCTTCTTCCTACAGTCCTCTCATGGCTCCATACAATTTTAAATTTCTCAAATTCCCAAATGCAAATTCTAAGAAAGCTTATTTCAAAATTTCTCCCTCTGAGAAACAAAACATTGAAAACAGTCAACAATGACTTTCTCGAGTAATACCAGAGAAATGAGATCAAATCTTGCCTTGACCAGTGAAGAAAGGTCATAATTTTGAAGGAAACATGAGGTCCACTCTATTATCCACTAACTTAGTGCTTGTTTTGATGAATTAGTTAGCTTGACCATAAAGCCCCCATGCCCCATAATGATATCCATAGCATAAACATTGCTACACCATATATCATGGCATCCATCTACAACCTCAATCATCAACATTCCAAGTAACCAGTTTCAGATTTTACCACTAAAAAAAGTAAATATGCCTTCCTGAAGTCATAATAATCCAATAATTAGTCCTCAGAATATTTTATTCTGCTACCTTTGCCCCAAAATAATATATCAAAATCCAACTATCAGCTACAATGAAACTGAAACTTAGAAGACAGCATATTAGCAGAACAAGTACTGATAAAATCAAATGACGTGCAATGAAAGTCTATCAGGTGGAAGAAAACTAATGCTATGCAAACATGTTGCAGCAAAGAGTCTATTTGGGACTTAACCATTGATCAAAACAAGGACAAAGTAAAGACTGGTGATTTTTTTAGGAGTACTCATAGTTTCCATCAAACTACCAAATATCAGTTCCTGATCAAAATATTGCATGTATGGAAGTGCAAAATGTCACCTCACATGTGGAAGCTTTTGCATTTCAGCAGCATAAGCTGTGCTTAATTGACCTTCATCACCATGCTACAACAGGGAAATCAAACTAACATGAAACATTTCTATGGTCACAAGCAAATTACAAAGGAAAGTGTTTGTGGTCCAGTCCAGCTGGACAACGTTATATAGCTTCTTAGGTTTTGCAATTGACAAACTACACATATTTTCAGAATAGATAGAAAGGCATTCACAGAAAATGATCTTACTTTGTTGGTTAAGTCAACTGCCATGGTGTCCCCATATCGTTGGTAAAGATCATGGAAATGGCGCTCAACAACGTTTGACTAGAGGAAAAGGACCAAATAAATATGTATCAGTAAACATTACAGCTTAAAGAAACAAAACCCTGCATTATATTCATGGTAGAAGTGTACCGTCTGCTCATGACTAATGATTCTAAGACTTGGTCTATAGCTCAAATCAACAATCTGCTCCCAAAGTATGGGAATTGAACCTCGAATCTGAAAAGTGGAAAAACAAGTACCTATAAAGCATTGAAATAAAACATTCATACTCTATTATTGGGAAGAATGGAATCTTCTATCATTGGAAAACTGATTACATGAATCCAAATTGATGAAATTAACTTTCGTGCAATTGCACCCCAAAAAAATTACTGGATCTGAAAAACAAAATTCCCATGCTCATATGCTTCCAATACAGGAACTTTAATTCCACTATTCAGAAATGATACAATTTGAGAGAATAATTTAAAAACTTGTGATTTATCACCAATGTTGTGCCTTAAACATATAATTTAAGTTTATTGTGTCCAGAAACATACTGATGAAACAGTTTGAGAAAGGAGCAACTAACTTCATACAGATACTGATAATTTAGATCCTGCAGCTAGTTTGGGAACCTAATCAGATACTGATATACCTGCAACAATGAAGATCTGTAACCTTCAAGCTCCAGCAATTGCTCAGTTTCAATAAAGTTAGCAGTATCTCCTTCAAGGTTAGCTCCTCTCCTCCACATTCGTGTCCCTAAACCACCACTATATCTCATTAAGAAATTAAATTTCTAACATGTAGTCAAGCAGATAGCTATCAGACTCATTGAACATAGTAATACAATACCTAGACGCCTAGTACACCTTCTTGAAACTAATGTAACTGTGGCAGATGACTCTTTTATCTTTAGCTGTGCAGCTCCAAAGCGTAAATCTTAGTTAAATGAAAACAAAATCTAACAAGGGACAATATGTGGAGTACATATAAATGTTTCCCTAAAAGAGAGACTGAGCAAGGGGAAGGTGTGTGTTAAATAAATGGCATGAGATATCAGAAACATCAGGATATTTCCTTGAAGTAGAGGAATGATGAACTCATCAAGCTGCCACAGAAAAAAAACAGTTGTACATTAGAAAAATGAAACTGATTGGTGATACTAACTGAAGAATTGCAAGGGTTAGATAGTTTAGTTTTGGAATGAACATCCTTCTCTCTGCGTTTTCTTCCAAAAGGAAACACAGTTTCTAAATGCCAACCCAATTAGTCCTTGACTTGAATATATGTAATATCTAACCTTAAACTCAATAAGTTCATACAGAAGACTTTTGTTCCAAACAAATCGAGGGTCAGCCTGAAAGACAGAAGAACAGAAGTTCAACATTCTCCACAAGCATGAGGTACAGTACATGATCACTACAGAAGAAATATAACAAATAATGAAGGGTTCCAAGACTGGAGGAAAGCTGATCCAACATGTAGGAGTAGGTGTTAAACAAGACAAGAAGTGTTTTACATTGATCTTATCTCTTTACCAAAAAGCTTATTCAGAGATGAATTTTAAAAATTCATAATATTGAATTTGTGATTTTGAAACTACAACAGACACTACAAGATCAACAAAAAAAAAGAACCAGGCATAATATGTAAGAAAACTGCCATAGAAGTAAGTTCTCACATTTTAAAACATAATAATAATCTACAGAGTTCAAAATAATAACCTGTGCTTAATAACTAATGTAAAATCTTACTGATTTCCAAATTGGTTTACTCATCCACCCTTCTGCTAATTTACATCTTCGCTGCAAACTGAAAACAAGAAACCGAGCACACCGCATAAACACAACATTTGATAAAAATACAGAATATAACATAAAAGAAAATGCTGCAAGTTAAAGAGAATCTACTTCAAAGTTATATCCGTCTCATACGAATAATACAGCCCTGGAGTTGACTCCACCACTTTCAACAGATTCATAAAGTAGGCCTCGTCTCTTTTCTGCACCAAAAAAAATTTAGAACTACATTCTAATAGAAGAAAAAAAATCACGAAACAAAGTGAAACCCTAACTTCTTGCGCAGTAGAGAACTTCAATGCCTCATTGCACGGCAAGAACTTCATCGCAGCAATTCGGAAAACAGGAAAACCAAGAAATTCTCCAACTTTTTTTCGCGAAATTATCACAAGCATGTACGTTCCTACACCAATTTAAACACAAAACTCACTACTAAGCAGAAAATTAATGCAAGAAATTCGAAAATTGCATACATTAATTAAAATTAATTACCTACAACCAATCTAATTGTGCCGACGACGCCGTAAATCACGGAGGTTTTTGACGGCCTAACGGAACTTTCACCACCACCACCACCACTATCTGTTAAAAAATAGCAAATCGAATGAGCTTGATTAAGAATGATAAAAAGAAAACAGAAGATTAAGTAAGTCTTAATTACCATTATTAAGAGGCTGGATATCGCCGTGGAGGCGATTGATTGAGAAGCCACGGTTTGGACATTCAACGGATTTGATCACGTATTTGTCGTTGAATTCTAGCAATTCTAAATGGTCAAAAAGCTTGAATCTCCCTCGAGGTGATGGAGAGGGGGTAATTTCCATAATTCGCTTTTGAGAAAATGGGAGAAATGAAGAAAGTCAAAGGCAACAAAATGGTTCACAGAGACGTTGGTCAGTTTATAACGGCCTTTTTGGGTTCATCAGATACACGGTTGTTTTTGTTCCCGAATTTTTTTCAATACTGTGTGTTTTGAGTTTACCGGTGGTTAGTTGGTTGTTGTTTTTTTATTTAAAAATATATTAAAATATTTTTTTTATCTTGTGATGAAAATTATTAGGTTAATTTATGATTCATATCATAAAAAAAATAAAATAATTAATTAATATAACTCAGTTGAGACTCATCTAAATTTAATGAGTCAAATCATAGTTTAATTTTTTTTTGTTTTAACAAATTAATATGCAAAATGATTTGAAATAAAATATAATTTTGAATTTTTCAACATATTAAGCTTGGTAGGGTTAAATGAGCATGGTGCTAATGTTATCTAACAAGTTGTTATTTATTTTTTGATCAATCTTTATATATATATATATATATCAAATTCTCTCTAAAAAGGACTTGGAAAGTATTAACAAACATGGATAAAAAGGACTCAATTGAGAAATATGTTAAACATTTAATACTTGATTGATAAAATCTTTTATGTTGGACTAATTAAAGCATGTCCAAAATTATATTTATCCAGCATCAATGCATAAGATGATGTGTACTTGCGGGATTTTATAATTTTATAACACAATAATCATCTAATTAGGGTATTTACCAACAATAGTTTAGATGACATAAGGTTTATAGGTACCCTAATTATTGGTCTATCTTTAAAATTGATGTGTTTTTATCTTAGCTAAAATTAATCCTTTTTTGGATAGGTTATGATTATGACGAGTTTTTATTTATATGAGCTTTCTTTTTCGATAATTTGGATTAGTGTGTAGGAAATTATATTATGAAAACTTGTTTTTTAATAATTGTTTTATAAAGAATTTTGAGAAGTCATTACTTAAGGTAATGTTTGGCATGTCGAACAATATTGATTAGACTAAACTAAACAAATAATTATTTTATCTTGTGTTTAGTGTGTTTTGGATTCAATTAGACAATAATAATCATGTTTATACTTACATTGACCTGAATCATTGGATCTATTAACCAATGGAACTTCTTGAAAAGACCATTTTGTCACTTAATTTTCAATTCATTGGTTGTTATCATGGAGGGGAGGGATTCTAATTTCACTATTAACTCATAATAGTAAAACACTAATCAATTTTAGTTTTTTTCTTTAATATCAATTATAAAACACATGTTTTATATTTTGCCTATATTATCTATTAACTAAACAAAATATAAAATAATTATTTTATTTTATACATCATTATTAAACTATGTCTCTATACTCTTTCTTGTTTATTCTTCCATAAAACAATAATCAAATGATGCAATGAAATAATTAGGGGAATAAAAAAGAGATTTCTTTTTGTTTCATTTTCTTTTTATTTAACATCTAATATCTTTCTTTGGCACATAGGGGTAAATACATGCTACCTTTATATCCTTAAAAGTTATGCATCGATATTCTTGATTAAACTGCTTGTCTATTTTTAATTATACCATGAAATATAGTATAAATTCATATTTAAAAATGAGGGGGTGTTATGAGTGGTTGGTTAATATGAGATTCATGTTTTTTTTTCCAATATGGTATGCACCAAGATTGGGACTAGATGGAAGGCAATACTGAAGTATACTTGTATTCCTCTTGATTGATTAAAAATTACAAGTTGGATATGGAAAGAAAAATATTATCCCTAACCATCTCAGACAAAGTTGTAAACCCTCTAAAAAATTAATAAAGTTTTCATAATAAAGTTTCTCAATGCCTCCAACCATGCTTGAAAGCTCTAGGCTTCTTTCCTAGTAGAAAATAAGCTTAGTTTCTAGACCATCTTGATTGGTCTTTGGCTCAAAGATCCCACTACTTTAATACACCAATTTCATTATAAGTTATTTGAAGCTATCTTTTAGTATAGCTTAATTAAAAGGTAACACATTGCATGTTATCTTTCAAAGAGGTATAAACCACCTTAAGATCCTTTAGTTCATCCTCTATAACAACCTTCTCATTACTTAGTTGTTAAAAAGTAATTTCATATTCCCTATATTTAGCAATGACCTCCCTCACATGGATCATCTTGATCATCCAATACCTTTTAAAATGGGTGCAAATTATGAAAGTTTATCAAAGACAAAATGGTTAAAAAACAATGATAATATAGTAAAATAAATAACATCAAATAAAAAGATTTTTTATATTAAAGGCTATTTTTCTAGCCAGTGATAAATGTTGTAGCTCCCATTAGACATCATTAAGATGTCTAAAGAATGGTGACAGCCCTTTCTATTTGTTTACCCACCTTTAGACCAACATCTTTAGAGCCATATCTCTCACTAATAAAAGTCTTTAGAGCTTTTCTTCTTCCTCAATTAGGAGAAAATTGAATAGGGTTTGACTAAGGACAAGTCAAGCAAAAACATCTTTGAATCTTTGCCCAACTTTTTTATGAACAACCTAGGTAGAAGTCTTAGTAATTGTGATCTCTATAGCCAAAACTAGAGGTAAAGGTAGAGGTTTGTAATCATCAAATAAGCCTTTGCAATTGAGGTTAGAAATACTTATCTCTATAAAGGTGAAGACCTTTTTTTACTAACAATAAAACCCATAATTGCTTCAATGAATCAAATCTACTTGACTCCTAGCTAGGAGAGTACAACTTCCCCTAACTTTTATTTATGGAAAATTTGTATCTCTCATTATTATTTCATCGGAAACAATAAACTCGTCTATTTTGATATAGTTGTGCTTCTTCATCTCTTCTACAGTCATGACTCTATTCATATCAAAAGATTGAAACCCTTTTTCTTGATACAAACAAGCTTTTCCTTACATACTTAACTAAAGTCTTTCATTCTCTTTCAGTTGTTAACCCTGCACAAAAACAAAAGTCATAAATGAACTTGGATGCATAGAAAAGACAAAGGATAAAAAAGTTGCATACTTTGTAACATGGTATAGTAATGTCTTTTAGTTATTTTATTAATGTTTGATTTGGTTAAAACTAATTCCAATGCAATATATATTTTTTCGTCGTCCGATCTCAAACAAGGTTTATTCTTCACCTCAAGAAAATGTACTCTTCAATAATAAGAACAACTCCCATATCTCTTTTTTTATCATATCTATGGGGCTAATTGGCATATTATAACTAATTTTTCAGCCATTTGTCTCTTTCATTTCTTTATATGTGTAGGGTTTTACCTGCAAAGTTCCCTTCATGGATCCTCTTGGTATGACAATGAATGTAAAGAAACCAATACATATAGTTGTCACCATTGATGTTAGTGACTATATGGTAAAGAAGTCTTAAAGATGTTGACAATAGGCTCAATTATAATGAGCCTAAGGAATTTATCAAAGACAACTAGGATTATCTATCTATTATGATATAACTAGCTTAGAGCCCAACTTATAATATCAAAATACTTCCTTCCCTCACAAACTTGTAGAGAGGAAAGGTATACCCCAACTCATATATGCACATGAGAGTTGTAATTTTAAATTAACCTAGGCAAAGCCCAAGGTCGGTTGGCTAATATGCTTTATCATGGCCCATATAACACTGAATAACAAATTTGTCTCATAGAATTAAAGAGGGTTTTTAGGTTTCATCATAAAATTATGATTTTTAAAAGAGTCTCTACCATAGAGAATAAAAAAAAAGCTCAAAAACTTTAACAAAAGAGCAAGGAAGAAAAAAATATAAAATATTATTATTATTATTATTATTATTATTATTATTATTATTATTATTATTATTATTGTTGTTGCATATATAATGAAAAAAATACCTCGGATAATAAAAAAAAACTAAAAATTATAACAAAAAAGTAAACAAAAAAATAAAATAAATGATAAAAGAAAAATAAATATTATTAGCCTTAAGAAAATCATTTGAAAAAATGTCAACTATTATTATTATTATTATTGCATAAATAATGAAAAAAAACATAGTTACCTCGAAGAATAAAAAAACTAAAAATTATAGCAAAAGAGAAAACAAAAAAAAAATAACAAAATAAATAAATAAATATTATTAGCCTTAAAAAAATTCATTTGACTTGAAGAATAAATAAAAAAAAAGACATATTAATTTTCAAATGATCATCAACACAAATTAAAATTTAAGGACTAAATAAAAAAATACAACCCCAACAAAAGAGAAAATAATTAAAAATTAAAAACTAAAAACTAAAACTATGAGCATATACATATAAACATGGACAAAAATAGAGATCAATGCATAAATATATATAAAATAATAAAGGAATTAAATTCAAATAAAACAATTAAAAGTATAAGGGCTGAAATGAAAATAAAACATATGATTAATTTCAATCGAATGACCAAATTGAAAAAAAAATCAAAACTTTCTATACCGAAAATATTAAGGGAATTTAAAATGAAACACCAAATTAAAAGAATAAAGGACATAAATGAAAAGACAATATATAATTAATATCAATTGAAGGATAAAATTGAAAATAATCAAAATTATTATACCGAAAAAACTAAGAGATTTAAAACTAAAACCTAAAATTAAAAGAATATAGATCGAGATGAAAATGACATATATAATTAATTTCAATTGAATGATGAAATTGAAAACACATCCAAACTTATATTACAAAAATCAGGACCATACAAAACATTCAAAAGAGAATGGATTGAAATGCAGCCACCATAAACATAGGAGACTAACATGTAATTTGACCTTCATGAGAGAGAAAATGGTACAAAAAAGTTCAATCGACCACGTTCACTGATATGACCATCTTGGGACGCCACTGTTGAGACGTTGGATGAATATTTTTCACTATTAGAGGATGTCGCATGCGCTGTCAGAAGAGAGCGTGATGAAGAAAACCATCAACGTGTCCAGACAACGCGCCAACAATACTCGCAAGAAAAAATAATTAAAAAAAAAAAGAGAAAAGTTGCCAAACACCCCTGTCGACAATTCTTGTTTTTTTTTGTCTTATATGAAAGTAATATGGTTATTTTACTATGCACAAAAATATAAAAAATCAAAAATACCCCTTGAGTAGGCAACTGTTTTTTGTTTGTTAATAGAGAGTAAAATAGTAGTTGTATTATACAAAAATTACGCGGTAAATACTAAAATATCCCTCAAATATTATGGTAATGTCAATCGATTTCTTGGAAAAGTTTAAAATACCTCTAATTCCAAGGCTAAATTTAAGACATACTAAGAAATTTCTCAAAATAATAATTATATTATTATAATTTATAGTAATATGTGTCTACTGTTACAATGATAGTGTATGCTTTCTTTTAGTTTTTTTTTTATAACGTATAAGGCAAGGAAATGATGGAAAAAAAAACACGGCTTGGAAAGGTCCACGGTGTTGCTGACGAGCTGGTGCAGAGTTTATTCCAAGAGGTGCCACAGCCAGAACTATTCGTAGAAGTTCGTGGTTGCACTGATGAGGAGGAACGGCTTAGAATGTTGGGGCTATATTGTAAAGAATAAGAAAGGTCAATGTTAATGTTTGTTGACTTTTCGCTACTTTCGGAGGACATCAATCACTGCACTGGTGGATGGACGGTGTAGAGCCTCAAATGAGGCGTAGAAGAACCTTGTGTGTGGCTGTCAATTGCTAAGATGAGGGTTAATTTTGGTTTTGTTTCAAACTTCAAGGATTAAAGAAAAAAAGTTGTTGTATAGGTCAGGAAGCGATGTTCATTATAAAGAAAAACTATCTACTTTGGCCCGTTTGGGAGCAATTGAAAAGTATTTTTCCAAAAAAAAATGATTTTTTTTCTTTAAATTATTTTTATAATATTTTTAAATCATTTTGACTTGTTGATGTTAAAAATAATTTTTTTATAAAAAAAACATCATTTTAGTATATTTCTAAATGAAATATGGATTAAAACAAAGGTATTGAAAAGTAATGAAATTGAATAAAACAAAAACAAAAAATACAACCACATGAGCTAGATTGAAAAAAATGAGCCTTGTTTGTTTCAAGGAAAGTGGTTTCCGGGAAACCACTTTCCAAACTTTCCTGTGTTTGTTTGTCTTCTGGAAAGTTGGTCAACGGAAAACATTTTTCAATCAAAGAAAAATTTGGCTTGATTTTCATGAAAGTGTTTTCCGGAAAATTTGGGCGGAAAACACTTTCCAGAAGTTGTGAAAAATTTAGAAATATCATTATTTGCTGATTATATGAAATTTGATCCTCAAACTTTTGATTGCTATATATAATTTGTTTTGAATATTTATTTTTCAATTCCATCTCTTAAAATTTAATTTTTTATATTAATTTTTGGTCCTTATTTTTTATAATTGCTATTTGTTTTTTTTTCTTATCATTTTTTTTATTGAAATTTTTTTTATCTATCAAATTTGGTCCCTCATTTTTTTTTATTGTTACTTATTTTATTTGAAATAATTTATGAAATGTTAATTATTATTATTTTAATTTATTCACCTTTCATTTTTTTTTAAATTTTTTTAGATTTGATCTCTATTATTTTGATTATTATTTATTTTATTTGAGATAATTTATGAAATTATATTTTTTTCAATTTCATTCTCATTCAACTTTTTAATTTGTAAGATTTGTTCCTCATTATTTTAATAAACTTGAAAAAAAAATTTATTAATAAATTATTTTCCAGTTCATTTTCCATAACACAAACAAACACTGGAAAGTGTTTTCCAGTTCATTTTCCATAACACTGTCAAACATCGGAATTCACTTTCTCCAGAATTCATTTTTAAAAAAAAAACCATTTTTCAGCAAAAAAGGGGCCGAAATCTCCAAGGAACAAAATAAAAGGAGGCACTATTCCCCTTCACTATTGTCCATGATACGATTGCGTATAAGGAAAGATTTACCGTACAAAACGCCCAAATCTTTTAGTATTTCTTATAATTATTTCTAGTTATAATATAATAATTGTAATTATATGATAATAAAATAGAAAGAATATTTATGAGAATATCCGGGCTTGGCTCCAGAATATTTATTTAGGCTTGAACTAGTTTATTGAGCCCAGAAAGGGACAGTTTGGTCAATGAAATTTACAACGGCTCTTCCAAGGTAAACAAAGTGGCCGTTGAACTTTCCAAAACGTAAATTTGAAAAAACACCTCTCTCTCTCCCTCTCTACTCGTCTTATCTATCTTCGAAATATCACTCTCATTTGCCATTCATTCATTCTAAGCAGCACCGGTTTCGTCTCATAATTCACAACCAATCGCTCTCACAAGATCAACAACAAATCTCTCTTTTTTTCTTTAATTTTTTGCTGGATTTCTTTAATCTTAACCTCTGTTTTGCAGGGTGTTTCTTTCTTATTTTTCTATTATTCGTTCTTGTTTTATTTTTTATTTTTTTGATATTGACGTGATGGATGCAGGATCTATGAACTCTTCTTCATACTTGAAAGCGCAATCCCGTTCCCCCCTTCAAGAACAATTTCTTCATAGAAAGAATTCTAAAGACAACGTAAGATACTTCCTTTTTTTTCCTTTTTTTTCTTGTTACAATTTCTTGAATAGGGAAGAATTCTTCTTGAACAAAAAAGAAAGAAAGAATCGAATTGTGTTATATTTATATATTATTTTTTTGTAAATTAGTCCTATTAGTTTTATTTAACAATTGAATTGTGATTTTTTCTAAAATATTCTTCAATTTTATTGAAATTCTCCAATTTCACCCACTGCAAAAGTACTCTTGTTAAAGAGTAACGTATGTATTTTTTAACAAGTAGACTGAATTAAAAAAAAAATGAAAATAATCGGAGACTAAATTGTAATTTGATCAATTTTGAATTGGGTTCTTACAAAACTCATGCTTGTAACAGTTGGATAGATTTATACCAAACCGATCAGCCATGGACTTAGATTATGCCCATTACATGCTAACACAGGGAAGAAAAGGAGGAAAAGAGAACCCAACAGCTACAGTCAACTCACCATCAAGAGAGGCGTACAGGAAGCAACTGGCAGAAGCCTTGAACCTGAACCGAACTCGAATTCTAGCCTTCAAAAACAAGCCCCCTACACCAGTTGAACTTATCCCTCAAGGCCACTTATCCTCCTCTCTTCACTACCAAGCCAAGCCCACCAAGACCCGGAGATGCATTCCTCAGACGTCGGAGAGGACATTGGATGCACCTGATCTTGTTGATGATTTCTACCTTAACTTGCTGGATTGGGGCAGTAAGAATGTTCTAGCCATAGCTCTTGAAAACACAGTGTACTTGTGGGATGCTTCAAATGGTTCTACCTCAGAATTGGTCACAGTTGGTGATGAAGACGGGCCTGTCACTAGTGTCAATTGGGCTCCTGATGGACTCCACCTTTCCATTGGCTTGAATAATTCTAATGTACAGTTATGGGATTCTGCTTCCTGTAAACAGGTACCTAGTCCTTTTACGATGTTGCCTTGTCTACTTCTAAGCTTTTCTCCTTTAACTGTTTTCTTACCTAGTTTGTTTGATGATGTTGTTGTCAGCTAAGGACCTTGAGAGGTTGCCACAGGTCGAGAGTCGGGTCAATGGCATGGAACAATCACATCCTGACAACTGGAGGAATGGATGGTAAAATAATTAACAATGATGTGAGAATCAGATCACACATTGTGGAGACTTACAGAGGGCATCAACAAGAGGTTTGTGGGCTCAAATGGTCAACTTCAGGTCAACAATTGGCAAGTGGAGGGAATGATAATCTAATTCATATATGGGATAGATCTGTGGCATCATCAAACTCGGCCACACAATGGTTTCACAGACTCGAGGAACATACCTCTGCAGTGAAAGCTCTGGCTTGGTGTCCTTTCCAAGGGAATTTGCTAGCCTCTGGAGGCGGTGGAGGAGACAGGAGTATTAAGTTTTGGAACACACACACAGGTGCGTGCCTGAATTCCATAGACACTGGGTCTCAAGTTTGTGCTCTGCTGTGGAACAAGAATGAGAAGGAACTGCTTAGCTCTCATGGGTTTACTCAAAATCAACTCATCCTTTGGAAATATCCATCTTTGCTGAAAATGGCTGAGCTCACTGGCCATACTTCCAGAGTCCTTTACATGGCTCAGGTAATAATTTAAGGATTTAAATATTAATTTTGTTAATCTCTCTTTTATTTCTTTGACTTCTTGTGTTGTAACAGTCTTTTTTTTCACCCTCAGAGTCCGGATGGTTGTACAGTGGCAACCGCAGCAGGGGATGAAACACTGAGATTCTGGAACGTTTTTGGTGTTCCAGAAGTGGCTGCTAAAGCTGCTCCGAAAGCAAATCCAGAGCCATTTTCTCGCTTCAATCGCATCCGCTGATGTCAAAATGAAAACAACAAAACAAGTTGCATATGTTTGACCCCCCCACCACCACCACACCAGCAACATCCAAGGTAGATTTTTTCCCAAATCTGTTCATGAAACGTCTCTATGTCCTGAGTTGGTCAATGGGGGGAAACAAACTGATGTCTATCTATGATCATAAACTTTTCTTATGGTGAAATTATCAGAAATGCAATCTGTCAGTGTGCGTGGTATGGATGCTTGTTGTTATCTCATGCTTCAAAATTGGATTTTAGGAAGCGGATAAGAAATATGCAGGTGAGAAATTTACGTTTACTTTCTTTCTTGCTGGCTTTTTTTTCTCTCTCCAATGAATGAAACTATGCTATACATATCTTATATGGTCATGAAATTTGTCATGTAGGTAGGTGGTGGGTGAAACTTGATTGAGCGCATCTTTGAGCAAGCTTGGCATCAGTTCATATGAAGTGGAAGTCCATAATACACAAAGTTCTTGCGGACACACAGCATAAGTTTCATGTTTAGACGAGTGACACAGCATAAGTTTCATGTTTAGACGAGTGAAGTTACTTGTTGGTCTTGGGGTGAAAGTAAATCTGCATGTTGGCCTTTTTCTTTTCTACATTTTATTCTTGTTTTGAAGTTCTAACAGCAAACTCTGCATTGATTTTCTCCTGCATTTGGCTAGCTGGTTTAGATTAGTGTATTGTAAACCAGTGAGGTCAACTTTGCTTTTTGAAAGTTATGCCGAGCATTAGATACTGCAAGAAAGATGGAGAGAATTAATTTGTTGTTTTTCTAAGAAAAAACAGATTAGATTGCAAAAACATAAATAATACAAAAAAAATACAGGATTTAAATAAAAGAAGAAGAAAATGATAAGCCCAAGAAAATGTACTTGTTACTCCTAAAATACACCCGATGCACTGTATAAACACTGTATAAAACTGTTATCCAGAATTTTCTTGCCAGCATGTCATTGTTTCTCTAGCTATCTCCCTTAGCAAAACCTTCGTCAACCCCCTCTCTCTCTCTCCCTGTAATCAACTCCCTCTTACATTGATGCCCTCAACCATTCTACCACTAGTCGTAATAATTGTAGTTGTTAGAATCCGAAACCAAGTCTTCTATTATATTAAAACGATGTAGTTTTATTTTTACAAAACCATTTTATATTAGTTGGATAAGAAATGGCCACGTCTACCCAGTCAAGTCAACGATCTTAACGTAAAAATCAATTTAACTTGCAATTTATTCAGACTTCATTCTTCTCTTAATAAAAAAATATAATGAATATAATCTAAAATACATATAGATGTTAAACGTTTAAACTCGAATTGTTAGGGCTCTTCTTCCGAGAAAAAGAACCCTCCAAAAATAAGCGTATGCCGCTATCTGCGGCGAGCACACGGTATTCTTTAGTAAAAGGCGAAAGAATAGTTCGCTCTGTGCCCACCGCGCGGCTGCGTGATTTGAGAATGGTGTATGCTTTGGCTTTTATAAGCACTTGATAGAAGCTCATTTTCTTTTTGTTCGATGTGGGATACCTGATAGCCTTGTCCTTTCTGCCTGACCACACACAAATCTGACCGTTTTGTAAGACCAAGAACTAGAGTAGGAAATCCAATGATTACATCAAAAATCAACCTTATGACAGAATTTAAGTATTTCCTGGTATTTTTCTCCGTTGTGAACTACTAAAGCATAGAGATTTTTTTTTATATTAATATTAAATTTAATTAAGCAGTTTTATCTTGGAATCTGTAAATTTTATTTTTATTTAATTTAAATTTCTAATTAAATTATGTGAGAGCTGAGATAAAATAAATTATTTAATTTAATGAATCTAAAATAATTTGGATAACCAATAAAAATATAACAAGCTTAAAAAAATTAAGACAAATATTTTTTTAATGTTGAGATAATATTAGATTGAATCGATCTTGGATCACCTTGCAACTTGGGTCATAGACTTCAATGAGTTTAATAATTTTGTTGTTTTTTTTTAAAATTGTGAATACATGCTAGCTTTAAACTCTACTATTTTCTTTCCGTTCCTTTTGTTTCAGTGGTATGTGTTGCGTTGTAGATCTATAACTAAGGGAACTCTCAAACGTGCTGCCGAATCATCGTCATTTTCCCCACGGCTCTATGTAACAGATGAGTGGAAATTGCAGATTTCACCCGAAGACAAAAACCCAGTAATGCTCTCTTTCCGCTTTTAACCATGAAGCAGATGATGACTTTGGGAAGCAGACTCTCTGCTTTCCTCAGTCATGAATTGATGCTCTCTTTCCGGGTTTTCTTACCATGAAGCAGATGATGACTTTGGGAAGCAGGCTCTCTGCTTTGGTTACGCTTTCGGCACAGTGCAGAAGAAATCAAACAAATGAGGAGGTGAAATGCACTGTTCAAGCCCACAGTGAATTCAGTGTATAATAACTCTTGTAACCTTGCAAAAAGCAACATATATGTTGCCAGCGAAAGTGTAATCAACAAGATGTTATTGGATCGTTAAGGTTATAGTACAGAGAATAAAAAGGCTATCAAAAAACAAACGTGTTCATCCATGCAATTTTAGAGAATGATTTTTGGATATAGATTTACGCTTCCACTTAATTATTTATTTGTTCTTGATAATTCGACATAAATAATTTCTATATATGCTGTTATGAAATACAGACCTAGCATATATTTGCTATGATATTCTTCAAAATCACATTACCGGTGGCATGCAGGCCATAGCCTGAATGGCACCGTTGTATCGAAAAGAAACACCGTGTTTACCAGTTTGAACATCAATGGCTGCCGCCGACCACCATTATTATTCCTTCAGAGATACAAGGTTACATAACCAAAGCAAAGACATACATGGATTATACTTTCAAAAATAGAAAGTATCACAAAGGCTAGTTCTTGCCTAACTTCTCCCTCATATAGGCCAGCATCTTGTCATAGTCAGGGATATTCTCTTTAATCGCAGGAACTTCAATGAAGTTCTTAGCCCAGGCATGTAATTTAGGTAACGTGCTTGGTTCCAACACTTTCACACCCACTGCTTCTCCCATGGCCGGCAACCAATAAGCACATGGTCCATATGAGATGTCTACTAGATTTATGTTGTCACCCCCGAAAAACTTTTTATCTCCGAGGGCTTGATCTTCCAGGATTTTCAGCACTTCCACTATATCTTTTGCTGCCTTCTCTCTCTCTTCTTCTTCGCTTGCTACGTAAAACGCTCCAAAAGCATCAGCACACTGGAAAATAAATGGTTAGGTGTGAATTTCTGATTCCTGTGGACATTTCCAAGATAAGAGTGGATATATTTGAGGGAAATTCCAAGTTTGAGATCATTTAAAGAGATCATCAAGTTTTTCTACATAAACATGTGAGAAATTACTATTATATTCCCATTGACACATCCATGTTCTGAATTATTCAACTCATTATCATAGAGATTGATCATGAGAATAAATTAATTGATCATGAAGATTAATTGTCTAATTTTTCTCCTTGATAGGGAGGAGAAAATCAGATAATTAATTGATGAGAGGGATCCTTGATCTACCTATAAATAATAGCATATGTACTTTATCTATGATGGTATAAATTAGAAGGTTTCTTTCTTTTATTTAGAAGTGGTGCTACTGTTGCATTGGAAATTTTATTAGGAGCTTGAGCAAAAATAATTAAAAGTATTTATAATTTAAATTTTCATTAATATATATATTTAGCATTCAATTATATAAAGTGTATGACAAAACCATGTCGATGTGGGTAACAAGGTTATAAGATCATTAAAAAAAAGAAAAAAAAAATGAGAGTACTGCCCCCAAAATATTGCTAGGCCTTATGAACACTGTAGCACACAGTGTGTGTATCTATGATACATGGGGTGATTAAGGCCATTAGTTGAAGAGAATTGTAAGATCGATCACTTTACCTTGGTAACTCCATATTGGATCCAAAATCGAGCCATGGCTCTGTCGTAAGGATCTTTTGGCAGCAAGGAATTCTCCGGCCATGTTTCTTCAATGTATTCTAGAATGACAAGAGACTCGGCAATTGGCTTGCCGTCATGAACAAGGACTGGGATCTTTTTATAAACTGGATTGTATTTCAATAGCAATTCACTCTTGTTAAGAAGGTCTTCTTCTATGTAATCATACTCTACACCTTTTAGTTTCAGAGCCCAGATAACTCTGTAACTGAAGGGGCTGGACCAGAAACCATGTAGCTTCACTTCTGCCATTGCTGTAATGAGTTGAAGAACTCAAGATTGCAAGGTATATGTCGTTTTATAGTGATTTTTGGCTTGGGCAATAAGATTGAGTTTAGAAATTTGGATACAAGGAACAATATTTTTTGTTTCTTTTTTCCAAGTATTGACTTGACGAAGCAAACAACTTTGGATTTTTATTTTTTAAAAATACAATCTTGATATTGCTATGGTCAGGATGCAATATACTGCTATGCCAAGTCGTTTTATAATCTATTATGACTATTGCTTGGGCGACAATGTTAAAGGGGAAATCCAAAATGCCCGTCCTTGGAGGATTATTTTATGAAAAAAAATATGACAAATTTGGATAAAATAACAAATTCAATGACTTCAATGGCTGTATTTCCTTATATATATATAAAAAAAAGCTGGAGGGTGATTTTATCTAGAGTTAAATTCCAAAACTAATAGTGAACTAGCGTCCTTTGCGTGGTCTTCCTGTCTGACCATCTAGATCTCACATCAATATTTCCTTCACTTAATTGTATGGTTTCCTGATATCCAAACAGCGAAGTTAGTTTGAATCAAGAAAACAGTCCAGCAACTGCAATCTCTTTCTTCCCGACCGGTATCGGAGACCGATCCCAATTGTAAATCCAGCTCTGTCCAAGTTTGCATTTGAACTTGATGGTTGCAAAAATCAGAGACAGATGTATACTATATGCTTTTTAACCAAACCATACATTAAAAAAACAACTCGGAGTATTACAGGCCAGCCGCAGAATCTCTCACCATGGCATTCATTTCAATTTGCTTGGACCCGCCGTTCAGGTATAGGCATTAAATGAGAACCTTGCCGCCACCAGATCGCATAAATTCACACCATAAGCTCGCAGCAGAACTATGGATGTGAAATTATTCCCAGGGGAACTGTGTGCATAACCTTGGCATAACCCAAATCTCATTAGATTAGAATATAAAAATATCAGAAAAACCTTTCTGCACCAGTTCTTACAGGCCCAAGGATGATAAAGTCGGTAGCAGTATATCTCTTCATTTCTTTTCTTCCCGCAACTAAACAACTACCCTTATAGACCACAATGGGTTTTATCTGGATTTTGCAAAACTCCAGGTATTATGGGGGGGAAATCCAACAGGGGAAATTTCAAGGTGCTCTAAATGGACAAATTCAAGAACCACTGAAAAAATCCATAGAAAGTAACTCAGCTGAAGAGAAACAATAACTATGATGTAGCTTTTTGTGGACTTGTACTGCTTCATCTCCTTAATAACACCATCAGCAAGAGCATCAGCATCGTTGTTCTTCCCAAAGAATTTCACAAGTTCCATGTTCGGGTCCATCAAGTATCTGCACAAGATTATGGAGATATTGTTAACAAACAGAAATTAAAAACAAGGGTTGAAAACGCAGCCCACTGGTGTTGAAAATATTATATGTTACATGAGCTCCACATTAATTGTCTTTCTTAAGTCTCCACTCGTAGTAGACATTATTCTTGCCATACTCGGACCACCAAAGAAGTAGAGAGTTTAAAAGATGGAAAGTTAATTTGAAAGTTTGAAGTTCACGGAAAGCAAGTTCAATTAACACTAAGCATGCCCATGAGAAATATTTACATGATTATGGAGTGATCCACAAGGTAATCTGAATCTTCTTCAGATGTCTTCATATAATAGATCCTATATGCACGAGCAGTTCTCTTTATCTCTTCTAGGCTGCCTGTTAACCCAATTAATTTTGGATGGAACTCTGTAACAGAGGAAAAGATCAAAATTCACTGATTAAATTACTAGTGGAACATGAGAATAAATTAAAATTGTAATCAAAATGTGTATAGAAGCACCTTTGACATATTCGCGTACTTGCTCAACATTATCTCTCTCAGGATCCACAGTTATGAATACAGGCACGATATCAAACCCTGCCTTCTCCTCTGCAAGAATTGAACAAGTTCAAAACCACATCATGTAATAACAAAGGCTGGCACTTAACTAAAGGGGAAAAAAAGGCTAGCAGAAATTGCATCTTTACAAATATGTGTGTAATATATTTATAAAAGGAGTCATGAGGCTGAAAAATCCAACACTTGCTGGTATTGATACTTTGTTCCATGTAAATTGCTATTGACAAAATCCTGACACAAAAATCTCACATGGTTGAAAAGAAACACTGGAGACAAGTTATTCTGTACAGAATCACTATTACCAGTTTATTTTTGTGATGAACTAGAATTCCCCACCCTTCATCCTTACCCTAGTTTCCATTGATATTACGACAAGAGTGTTCAAGATATCCATATTGAGATAGCACAACCAATTCCAGCACTCAGAGAGCAATTCATAGACTTTTGAAATATTATGGTTTACGAGCAATAGACAGCATATAAAAAAATATTTCAGTTAATACTCGCAATAACTAGTTGAATCAAACAAAATCTCCAATACATCTCAGCAATGATAATAACTTGTTCTAATACAGTACTCTGGCTTCTCATAATCCTAGAATCAGAGAAGACTAGAGCATTTTTCATCCAAAAAAACCAGTGTTTCTATATTACAAAAACATGTATCTGTATTAGAAATTAACTAATTATAACCAAATATGTTCCTATCAAATGAAAAAATCAGCTACTCACTTATTTTATCAATTGCAGCAGCTAGCTTTTGCAGCTCGTCTGGACAAATATCAGGGCAATGAGTGAATCCAAAATATATCATTGTCCATTTCCCCATAAAGTCTTTCTCTGTAACAGGCTTCCCATCATGATCAATAAGATTAAATGGGACCTCCAATCTCTGGTTTTCCCGCAGATGGTCCCACTTTCACAATTGCAGAACTTTTATTTATAGCTGCACACACATAATTATCAACACAAACACAAACCATACAATACAATACTTAAAATGGTCAAATTCAAATTACCCTTTAAAGCAAGTTATCAATCTATTCAAGAGAAACTTGAATGATATTGACAGAAGCGGTTAACTTGTGTCCTTCCTTTCCTCCATATTAAACTAATACTGTACAAATCAAACATGAAGATTCTGTCTTGTGCAAACATAAGGTGCTTACTACAGTCCACAGAGTGAACCAGAGTGATAGAGTAGCTAGCTTATAACAGGCCCCTTGATCTAAAATTCAAACAGACCAACTTGTCTTGGGAAATGATTAAACACAGCGGTATCCATTTATCTCCGGCTCAAAGCGCTAAACTAGGGATGTGAACTCAGGGGGAAAATTACAGTAGTTTTTTGCAAATAATTGTACATTATATTTCACTCAATAAAATTTTCAAAGCAGAGTGGTGAAGCTACTACATATACTTCTCACAATTGATTAAGTTAATTAATTTCCAGATCTGATTTGTTATCATTTACTTAAGAAATCAACAAACATCAAACTCACCATAGAAATCATCTACCTTCAATACGTTGCTTCTTCATCCTGTCATAGTACCAAATTAATCCAGCTCCAGTAGCCGCCAGAAACAGAAAACTCAACCATGAAATAGGGCTGCAAAAGATAATTAATTATATAATAATTACAATAATCAGTCAAATTATATTATAAAGACTGACGAAACAAAACCCTAATTTAAGAAGATGATGATGATCATCATCATAATAATAATACCCCACGCCGCACTGTTCTTCTAGCATTATTTTTATCATCTTGATGCTTTGAATCCCCAGCCTTTTCATTTCCATTAGATTTAGCCTCTTCAGTGTTTTTCGAAGTCTCTGAATCAACAACAGTGGGAGTAGTAGTAGGAATTGAAGTGCTGAACAGAAATCTTTGGGTGATCTGTGGCAGCGATTGGATTCCTCCACCGAGAGGTAAAACCTAAAAAAAAAGAAAGATCAAAGATCAAATTCCTGAGTTAGTAAAAACTGAAATTGAGAAATTCACGAAAAGATTTAACGAACGAACAGATCGAGGAAGAGGTAAGAAGTGGATTTGAAGATGCGGCGGTGCAATGAGAGAGGTAGCGAGAAGTGAGACATCGGTAGGTGTGGTGCAGGTAGTTTGCTTTTCTTGATAGAGCAGTAGTTGCCATTGAAAATATTTTGAGCTCGTCTCTGCTTCGTTCTTTCTTCTTCTTTTTCTACTTTCTTTCTGATGCGGCTACGGCTGGATTTGGAGTCGCTCGTGTCGAGTGTACTTTCATGAGCGTATTTTGTAATTTTAAAAGTATTTTTTAAAAATTATATTTTTATTAGTGTTTTTTTTTTAAAAAAACAATTATATTAATAGGTTAAAAATAAGTTTTTAGAAAATGTTTATTCTTTGTATTAAAATAATATTTTTTTTTAATTTTTAAAAAAAAATATTTTTAATATTAAAAATATATAAAAATGCTAAAAAACTTAATTTAAAATAAAACAAATAAAAATAACAAAAAATTTATTTTTTCTCAAAAATAATTTCAAAATATAATATCAAACAATACCTATAAATTCCACCCTGATTTTTTTTTTAAAATCGTTGTTTGAGCAAGAAATTGTTTGACAACTCATAGTCAAGATAATTAAAATCATGAGTTAATTTATAAAATTATATAATTTTACAAGTTAACATATATTTAGCAAGTATAATTGATTTAAAAAATAAAAAACAAAAAAAATCAAATTAAAATTGTTTTAACTTTGGTAAAATTTATTGAACTCGTTATTTCAATTGTGTTTTTATAAGAAATATAGTGCCACCTCATTTTATTATAAAAAATAAGTGTGTCTCATAGTAAAACTTTAATCTCTCTTCTTCTCTTGTCATTTGTTTTATTGCTCGTCTCAACCTTTTTTTTTCAACCTTGGTTGATTCAAATTCCAACAAGAGCTTGGAGTAGCAACTTCACGTGTTTTTTTTTCCCATCTCATATTTTTTTTTCTATACTATTTTTTTCTTCAAATATTCCTAAGAGAGGAAATTATGATCTTGTGTTTTTTTTGGATGGATGAGGATGAAACCAATATGGTTGATGGTTAGATTTATAAATTAAAGGCTTGTTTCTAGATCTAGTTTGTGGTGGTTTTGATGGATTTTTAGTGTCTATTTGGGAATGTAGTTGAGATTGCTTTTAAAAATATTTTTCATTCAGAAATACATTAAAATAATTTTTATTTTATTTTTAAAAAAATATTTTTGACATCATTACATCAAATTATCTAAAAATACTAATTTTTTTTAATTTAAAATAAAAAATAAAAATATTAATTTTTTAAATTTTTCAAAAATATTTTTAAAATGCATTGCTAAACACCTTGTTCAAGGACGGATTAGAAGAGATTTTAGGACTAGAAAATGGGGGCAAGGAAGGCTATTGTTCTTTTTAGAAGCTAAGGTGATAGGGGTTCATGGGAGAGGGGTAATGGATGGTTGTTTGTTGTGAAATCGTAGGGGTGCAAGTGCAAATTGTGACCCAACGATCTTGTTTGACTATATTATAGTTTGGTTCTAACAATATTGTTTGAATTAATTACATAGCTTAATTGAATTGATTTTTGAACATATGACATTTTGAAAAGATTCCGCTGAAAATAAGCTTGATGTGATATGGCAACATGATATAAATATAGCATTTTATTTATGATTTTAAAATTTTACAATTTGAGTTTACATTGTGTATTTCAATCATATCAAAAATGTATTTTTGACAATCTTATGCGTAGCTACGGTATAGTGCGGAACAAAGCTTTTCTTTTATATAACCAAAAAATAACAAGCAAATATCACTGATGTATTTTTTAAAAAAAAAAATGAACAAAAGCTCAAAACTTGATGTGCAAATTAAATAAAACATATATAGGGTTATGTACAGGGTTATTGATCCCGTCCCGGGTATCATTCCGGTTTTGTGTTTGGAACGGAACGTTCCGGTTTCGGTACCGTTCCGGGTACCGTTCCGGTTTTGTACTGTTCATTTTTATTTAATTATATATATGAAAAAAATAAAATATTAATTTAACAAGTATAATTTAAATTCAAGATAAATGAAATTTAAATTATACAATACAAACATAATCTCAAAATTAGAAACATCTTTAAAATTCTTTATGTGTTTTTTTTATGCAACTCACACACCCATTCTCCTTTTTCATTATATTTTTTTGGGTACATATTACAATTACATAACATATACAAGAAATAGAAATAATAATTTAAAACAAATAATACAAGAATTAGTACAAATTCTATAATTATAGAGCACCAGGCACTAACACTTCCACAATGTACATTTTAATATAGTTTAAAAAACACTTCACAGCATAACTCAACCCTCATCACCAAACCCTAAGTATATAAGCTAACTTACTAAACCCTATCTCTTCATTTCACAGCCGTCAGCCTCCTTTCCCTCAGACTCCTCTCTCTCTTTCTCACTTCATCAGTTTTATGAGTTTCACTGAAAGTATTCACCTACCCCTTTTCCTTCCAAAAGCTCTGGCAGCAAGGGCAAGAGAAATCAAACAAAGAAATCGAGATGATCATGAAATGATTCTTTTCTTCTCCGCACGTCTTCCATGTTGAGGAGCAAAGCGGATCGTAAATGGAGAACATACAGCAGTGTAGATCAAATTATAAAACCTTAGCCATGGAATTTACTGCGTTTTAGAGCAATGCTAAGTTCATCCTATCACCGTTCTCTCTGTTTTTTGTTTTGAAAAAATTAAATCAAACAGACAAATGGCAGATGAGTGGCCGATCTGTGAAGGGGGCAGGGTCGTGAAGCAGGCGAAGGCCATTGATGAAGGCTATGGGGTGAAAAGAGGGGAAGCCGTCGGAGAGGGAAGGGAGATGATGGCTGACACCGGAACGGAACCCCCGGTACAAAACCGGGGCATTCCGGCCGGAATTTGGGCGGAACGGCCGGATCGGTCCGGAATTCTACCCGGGACAAAAACGTCGCCGTTTTGTCCCGGAATTTCGACTGGGACGGGCCGTTCCGGCCGTTCCGGCCGGAACGGTACGGGATTAATAACCCTGGTACTTATGTATGCTAATAAATATAAAAAAGTAGTAAACACTAACCAAGTATTAAGTTGAAAGGTTGAAAAACAAACGCATATTAAGATATCCGATCCAATGTGACGGGGTCAATTAGGTCAATTTTTTATTAAAATAAAAACATTTTGTTCTTTTTTTTCTTATTGTTAAACTAGCCAAGTAAAGACAAGTCAGTCAAGTCATTAAAAACATAACTAGATCAAACTATTTCTTTTAGGTTAATATCTTTTTTTTATTTAACTTGAAACTCACTTGGATTAGGCTTCAAAGCTGTGAGCTTTTTTTATATTCATACCCTATCAATGATTTATTGGGTAACAAATTTAGATATTTATTAACTATTTATCTGGTTTTAGGTATCCATATAGGTATATCTATTATCTAACTATAATTTATTATTCAGTAAAAAAATTATATATATATATATATCGTATTAACAAAAAAAATAAATGTTATACAGGTATATTTATATAATATAAATATATATTTTAGATTACATTTTTAATTTGAGTTTGACAATATGTATATCTTATATATTACCTATCGAGCAAGGTAGAAATATATTCATTCATTCATTCATTCATTCATTCAAGTTGAGTTAAATTAAAGTTTATCAAATTCAGATTAAATTGAATCTCTAATTTAACTTTCAACTCATGATAAGATTAATTATTTAAATCTTAGATTGATAATACATTTAGATATTGACGTCATTAGCTGTCAAGTATTATCGAAAAGTTTAGGATGTTAAAAGATACATAAATACATTTAATTGAGATTACCTTTTAATATTAAAAATTTTATGGCAATCTTAACACAAAAGATATAATTAAGAATATGTATAATTTTCACAGCCGAATTGAGAAAAAATAATTACAGTTGAGTAAAATTTAGCTCAGAATTGAAGTTTTGGTTTTTTCTCTTACAAATAATTTCAATGTTTGGACTGCCTAAACCTAACACACTGTAATTAAAACACTAGAATTTATTGTTTCATTGTTCTTTCTAATCAAAGTTTTTAATGCTTATCATCGTTATTCATAAAGAAGCCATGTTCATAAAAGGCAGATATATCAATAAGGCAAACTCATTTTGGCTTCGTCAACTCCACCAAATCATGACAATAAAACAGAGCTATAGTCATAGAACAACATAGTCCCATAGCTTCATTCTTACAGACAAGTCAAAAAAAATTTATTTCATCGAGGAAGAAAAGGACTTTTGAATAAAATAAATAAATGAATACTCAACTGCGAAATTTCTCAAACCTCAAAATTTGCACTGCAGGAGCAATAAATTAAGAAGTTTTGAGGCTGTTTCGCTCCAGGAGCAAACTGTTTAGGAATGGGAAGCAATCCCAGCAGGCTATCAGAGAAGCTTTAACTGATGAGTTTCACAAGTCATTAAAGCTCGACACACAATCATTGACTCATTGCGTGTAACCAGAACTCATTAAAACAGACAATTGCCCATAAAGAGAAAAAAACAGAACACAAGACCAGGGAATGATGAGCACACATCAAATTAGAGTTATCTCAAACATTCGAGTCAGAAATATAATGGAACAAACAACATTTCCCTTTGCAATAAAATATATTCACATTTTAGTTGTATCCAGTTACTGAATGAGGCCTAACCCAGTAAGGCTAAATCACTTAATAGTTAGATAGCTAAAATGCTCCTGCAGACATTTTTACAACACTACAATTTTAAAAGCCTTACTTCCAAAACTAATTTAATTCGAAAGGAAAACTTAGCAGGATGCACTAATTGCAACAACCCTCCAAAGTTGTTCCAACCAAAACACACATCTAAATGATTCAAAGCACTCATAACAGCGAGCAAACAAAAAAAACAGAAATCAAATTTTCTCCAACTTCAATAGCCGAAGCGCACAACAAATTGCACGGCCAACAAAATTATAAACGAAGATAAGAGCCAATTTTGCTTCAACTGAACGAACCATCGAGGAACCCATCCAACCTCAATGGTCAGAGAAAGAAGCTTATCTGAAAAAAAGTTATTCAAGAATTGAAATGTACACCAACAACAGCAGAACACATCACTAGAGCAACAAAATCAAGGGCAAAATATAGGCTACAACAAAAAAAAAAATTGTCCCAGGAATCAAAAGATCAATAAATTTGAAGCAAAAGTAAATAAAATCAAACTACACATGAAGCCATCATTGACATTGATGACTATTAAAGCTAAGAGAAGAAGGTATTTCTTTCAGATTAATGAAGGGGTTGGCAATCCTTGACTCACTAAGAGCATTACACGTAGATTCAATCAAGCCAAGTCGAGCTATTAAATTCTTCTTCAATTCTTCCATCGATTCTCTGTATGCTTCAAGCTCATCCTGTTCCATGTTATCAATGGGCAGATCCCACCAAAATCCACCCCCATTCATATTGTTCATGCTCCCGATCATCTTCGCGACAGTTTGCTCCTCCTCCAATCGCTTCAGGGATTCTGCATATTCTTGTTTATTAGCTAACTGGTTCTCTACATTGTTCTTGATGAGCGACGGGAAATTGTTAGGGACCCGTTCTGTTTCAGCAAGATAGCGATCAAGAACCTGATCGACGTCTGGTTGGCCGCAGGAGAATAGCTTCCGATGCTCGGAGAAGATGATGACTGCTGTTTCAGCCCCACACAAGGTAGAAAGTTCTGTTGCTTTCTTGAACAGCCCGTTTTTGCGTTTTGAAAACGTGACATAGCGATTGCTTTCTTTCTCTACTCTCTTTATCTCGATCTTTTGCCGGCCTTTGCTGGTCCTGCGTGTCTCCTGCTGCTGCTGGTTCGCTGCGTCCATGGTGGTGTTAGAGATTGAAAAGGCTTGAAAGGGGTTTAGGGTTTTGAGATGTTTCATTGTATATTTATTGAAATCCTTTCAGAGATCCTTGACATGTTATTTTGGAAAGTTATTAACAGATTGAATAGGAAAGGAGAATTTATTAGTATTCCTATTGCATAAATTATTTTTTTATATAAAAAAGGAGCCCCTTAAAATTAAAAGAAGAGGAAATCGTGAATAAACCCTAACCTTATCAAATTCAGGTATCCGCAAATTCTACTAAAAAATTAAGCATGTAAAAGAAAATTGAAATGATTTGCGATTAAGAAAATAGTGAAAAGATTTATTTTACCTGTGAGAGAAAGGCGATTATGCTTCTGGAATGTGCCTTAATTATAGCGTGGAAGGTTCATCTCTATTTATAGGTAGGCGAATCTTTAGGGTTGGGCGTTTTAGACTGCAGATAGGCCCATGGTCTTGGACCAAGGCCCATAGCATCGGGTCAGTTCCCAGAATGATTGCTTCGGTTTACACATTCCTCTCGAGTAGTTTTCATCATGGTTGTTAAATTGGGCTTACGTTAAGTGTAAGAAATATAAATAAATGTCCCAGGAATCAAAACATAAATAAATTTAAAGCAAAAGTAAATAAAATCAAACTACTCATGAAGGCATCATTGACATTAATGACTATTATAACAACCACTAAAAGAGATGAGACATTCCCTGTAGCATGTGAGTGTAAACACCGTGGATTGGACATTTGCTCTTCATGCTTCGCACGCGTACGTGAGCTTTTTTTTTCTTTGATGCACAGTGGATTAACATTTTTGTCCCTTGAAAAAAAGACAAAAAACGGTTGCACGCTGGAGGGGTGCGGAGGTAATTGCGCGCATACGGATTGGTCCGATCCGATCCGGTTCACCGCAATTTTTGTTTTTTTAATATTATTTTAAAAATGGCTAAATACGAATATAGCCTCTATTAAGACAAAATTGATAAATTAGTCATAGGGGTAGCCCGGTAATTGACCATCATTTTTATTATTATTTTTTTCGGAATGTTGTCGGCGCGTGCGGGACACGCGACCGACAGTATTCCGCCTCATGCCCCTGCTAAGGTGGCTTGTGAGGGCTTCTAGAGTCTCTAAAAATGGGCTATCGGAGTCTCTGCCGATGCGTCTCCGCGTGCTCTTCCTCCCGGTGCGGCGCATTTCATCACACGATGTCCGTGTATGTGGCGGTGGCCGGTTAAAGCTGTTTGTTCCATTTCTCTCTCTCTCTTGCACGCAAAAGTACAAGAGAGCCCCCAGGTTTTGTTGACTTTTCACTTCGGTCCCTGGACTTTGAATTTTGTATATGGTCCTGATTTCTGTTATATAAGTTTTGATTTAGTTCAATTGAGTCGTTCGATTGAAATTAATTAAATGTTAATGTTTCACTTCGGTCCTCCTTCTTTTAATTTCCAGATTGGGTTTAAATACCTTAATATATTTCGGTACGGAAGTTGTGATTTTTTCAATTTTGTCCTATGATTAAAATTGATAATATATTTGATTTTCATTTCAGCCCTTATACTTTTAATTTTTGATTTTAATCCCTATATTTTTTTATATTTGTAGAATAGTCTCTATTTTTGTCCATGTATATATATATATATATATATGTGTGTGTGTGTGCCCTTAGCTTTGGTTTTTAATTTTATTTTGTGTTTATAATCATTTGAAAATTGATAGTTATGTTATTTTTTTTTACCTTTGCTCTTGAATATTTTTCACCTAATAATTTTTATTTTTATTTTATTTTTTTGTTTAATATTTTGTTAAAGTTTTTAGGATTATTTTAGTCTTTCATTTTTTTTTCTGTTTCTTTCATAATAATAATAATAATTTAATTACTTTTCTTACTTACTCTTATGTTAATGTTTTTTTTTAGTTAATAATAATAATGATAATAATTTAATTGTTTTTCTTGCTTACTCTTTTGTTAATGTTTTGTAGTTTTTTCTTCTGGGGATTATTTGATATTTTTTATTTTGTTGATGGTAATAGCAATGATAATTTTTATTTTTAGTTTAGTTTTTTTGTTTGATCTGTTGTTAAAGTTTTTAAGATTTTTTTAGTCTTCCATTTAGTTTTGTTTCTTTCATTATTAACACAACAACAACAACAACAACAACAACAATAATAATAATAATAATAATAATAATAATAATAATAATAATAATAATAATAATTTAATTATTTTTCTTGCTTCCTCTTACGTTAATGTTTTTGAGTGTTTTTTTTCAGGATAATTTGATAATTTTTATTGTTTTGATAGTAATAGCAATGATAATTTTAGATTTTAAAACTTCGATGTTGCTATTGTTATAATAAGGTGTATTGATATATTTTATTATATTAAATTTTGCATATATAAATATTTTAATTTTGGACCAACAAATCCTATTAATTTCTTTAATCCCAACAATCATTAAAATTGTTTGTTCACCGCAACATAGTGCGGTCAATTTTTTCATTTTCAAGGCAAATGATTTTTTTTAGGTAATAATTTTTTATTTTTGTTTTATCATTTATTTTATTTTTTATTTACTCTTTTGTTAATTTTTTATTCTTTTAGTCTTTGATTTAATTTAGTTTTTTTTTGTTATTAACGCAATAATAATATTAATATTAAGAATAATAATAATAATTTTTAGTTTTTGTTCTTGCTGTTTTTGTTAATTTTTTTGTGTTTTTTTCTCGGGGTAGTTTAATAATTTTTATTTCTTTGACAATAATTGTGATAATAATTTTAGAAGTTAAGACTTCGATGTTCCTGTTGTTATGATATGGTATTTTGATCTTTTTCATTATATCAAACTTTACATGTAAAAATATTATATTTTAATCTAAACAGCTGTAAAAATTATTTGATCCGCCCGCAATGAAAGTTCGAGCAATCAAACTAGTTAAAGCTAAAAGGGAAGAAGGTATTTCCTTCAGATTAATGAAGGGAGTTAGCAATCCTTGACTCACTAAGAGCATTACACGGAGATTCAATCAAGCCAAGTCGAGCTATTAAATTCTTCTTCAATTGTTCCATCGATTCTCTGTATGCTTCAAGCTCATCCTGTTCCATGTTATCAATGGGCAGATCCCACCAAAATCCACCCCCATTCATATTGTTCATGCTCCCGATCATCTTCGTAACTGTTTGCTCCTCTTCCAATCGCTTCAGAGATTCTGCATGTTCTTGCTTTTTAGCTAACTGGTTCTCTATATTGTTCTTGATGAGCGACGAGAAATTGTTAGGGACCCGTTCTGTTTCAGCAAGATAGCGATCAAGAACCTGATCGACGTCGGTTGGCCGAAGGAGAACAACTTACGATGCCCGGAGAAGATGATGACTGCTATTTCAACCATACACAAGGTAAAAAGTTATGTTGCTTTCTTGAACAACCCATTTTTGCGTTTTGAAAACGTGACATAGCGATTGCTTTCTTTCTCTACTCTCTTTATCTCAATCTTTTGACGACCTTTGTTGGTCCTGCGTGTCTCCTGCTGCTGCTGGTTCGTTGCGTCCATGGTGGTGTTAGAGATTGAAAAGGCTTGAGAGGAAGAATAAGGTTTAGGGTTTTGAGATGTTGTGTTGTGTATTTATTGATTTCTGAGATCCTTGTACTATTATTTTGGAAAAGTTCTTAGCTGTCTGAATAGAAAATTAAACCATTTGTTAAAATATTGAAATGAAAGGAGATTCTCTTTCTTGCATGATTTAGGAATTATTTTCATAATATCTTGTATATATTATTCTTTCCCTCCCATTATGCACACCATTCCTAGCTCAATCTTAATTATTTTTTTAATTAGCTATAAAGTCTAAGAAACAAAACCAAAAACCGAAAGACAAAACAAGAAATTATATATGTTAAAAATACAAAAACAAATTAGTTCCAACAGCAGGGCGCAAGTTTATGTCTCGTATTATCTAGAGCTCATGACTCATAACTCAGATAATAAATTTAATAAATTAACCTAATTGACACTTTTTTTTTAATTTCAATAGTATTTTTATTTTTGCCTTTATTTTTTTTCTCTAAAATTATATATTTTTATTTTCACTGTTCCTTATTGTTTCAAAATTCCTTTTTTTTTCCTCTAACCTAGGTATTCGGGGCAGCTTATGCGCACCACGACTAATCTCCGGACCTTTTTTTTTTACATTTTTTCCCCATTTTTTTCCTTTTATATATATTTTTTATTTTTTATTTTTTTTATAACCGAGGTGTCCATGTCAGCTTACACGCATCATGATTATTTTTTTCCAAAATGAACAATGATTTCCACTGTTCATGTTTCAAAAGATGCTTTTCCCTTGCACTTTTCTTTTTACCGGGACATCTTTTTTTTTCTCTGTTTTTTTTTATAACAGGGTGTCCTGACCAACTTAAGCGCACCATGTTTTTTTTTTCCGAATCGCACATTTAAACAACAATGAACACTGATTTTCACTGTTCATTCCTGTTTGAAAATGTGTTTTCCCCTTGCACTTTTTTTTTTTTTTTTTTTATAACCGGGTTCTTTTTTTTGTTTGTTTTTTCTTATTTTCTTTTTTGGTAATATTATTCGGTGTTGAAATTTCTAATTATTATACATAAGACATTCAAAATAATGGTAATGATTATTTGTAAATTTTGTTTTATTTTAAATATGTCAAACTAATTATATATTTTGATATTTATTTAATATTAGCGACTTAATATATATATATATATATATATATATATATATGACCTAGGTTTTTTTAGGAACAAAATATCATTATTCTGAAATATTTTTAATATAATAATATGAGGAATGAATCTTATAAAAATTAGTATATGCCTAAAAGAGATCGCACTTTTAAACCGTAATGAACAGTGATTTTAAGTGTTCATTATTGTTTGAAAAGGTACTTAGTCCTTACACTTTTTATTCTTGTTCTTTTTTAATCGGGCTTCATTTTTTTATTTGTTTTTTTATAACCGGGGTGTCCGAAGCAGCTTACGCGCACCACGACTAATCTCTCAACCCATTTTTTTTTACATTTTTGTTTCCTATTTTTTTTTGCAACTTATTCATTTTTTTTGTTTTTTTATAACTGAGGTGTTTAGATAAGTTTACACATACCATAATTTTTTTCCCTATCACACTTTTAAACAACAATGAACAATGATTTTCACTGTTCATTATTATTTGAAAAGATGTTTTCCCCTTACACTTTTTTTTTAAAAAAAAACAGGCTTCCTTTTTTTTTCTTAATTGTTTTTTTGTTAATATTGTTAGGTGTTGAAATTTCTAATTATTATAGATAAAACATTCAAAATAATGATAATAATTATTTATAAGTTTTGTTTTATTTTAAATATGTCAGATTAATTATATATTTTGATATGTATTTAATATTAACGCTTATATATATATATATATATATATATATATATATATATATATATATATATATATATCTAGGAAATATTTTTTATATCATTGGTTCTGAAAGACTTTTAATATAATAATATGAGGAATAAATCTTATAAAAATAAAAAATAATAGAATTTTTTTTCTAACAATAATTATGGTCTCACTAATTTTTATTATTTTCACTGTTATTAAGGTTATTTTTTTAATGTTTATATTTTAATTTGTGGTGATGATTGTTAGAAAATTGATATTTACTATTTTTTCTCTTTGTTTTTTTTAAATTATTTTTATTTATTCTTCAAGTCGATTAACTTTTTTTAAATCTAATAAATTTATTTTTGTTTTTTGTCATTTATTGAGTTTTTTTAATATTTTTCTTGTTAATATTGATAAGTGTTGAAATTTCGAATTATTATAGATAAAACACTCAAAAGTAATAATAATTATTATTTGTAATATTTTTTTTCTTATAAATGTATGAGACTAATTATATATTTTGATATTTATTTAATATTAGCACCTTCATATATATATATATATATATATATGACATTTATTATTTTCAAAAAATAATAATTTACTATCAGTATTTTAAAATATTTTAAATATAATATTATAAGGAATAAATATTAAAAAATAAAAAATAATAATTTCTTTTTGAAACAATAATTACGGTGTCATCGATAGTATGACCAATAATAATAAACAAAATAATTATGTATAATAATATTTATAATGACACCTATAGCAATTATAGCAAAAATTTATTGGTTAATGTTATTTTTGGTGAAAGATATTTTTTGCATTTTTTTTTATGTATGATATTTCAGATTTCATATCATGAAAAAATATAAACAAAACCACACAAACAAGACATGTAGAAAAATTATGTCAAATTATCTACAATAATCAAATAAAAAATTGCCCTGCATCTCTCCACAATCGGCACCAAATATTTTAACACGTAACAAAATTATTAATGATCCTAAATTTTTATATATATTATTTTTGGGATTTTTTCCTTAAAAAATAGAAGAAATTAATTATATATTGTGATATTTTTTTTTTCATATTAACATCTTAAATATATGTATAAAAAAATTGAACATACTTTTATTTAAAAATCTCACATTAATTTAATCTCAGTGTTCTAAATTTTTTTAATATAATAATATGAAGAAAAAATCTGAAAATATAATCTTTGATAAATTTTAGTAGTTGTATTTTTTCTATCTGTCCAACAAATTATTTGACAGATAGTTAAAACATGCTCAACAAACAATTAATATGTTGCAGGCAACAAATATATATCTTCAGTCAATTTGATCAATTACGGTTTTGCTATCTACCAATTAAATTATTACAAAAATAGTTAAACAAAAAACCCATTAATCAAATAGTTTATTGCATAAAATAAATTACTTATCTGTGCTACAATTCAACAATTATAATTTTTCCTATTTGCTATTGAAAAAATTCATGAAACAAATAAAACATACATAACAATCAATCAATATGTTACACAAAATATGTGACTCATTTTAACAGAATTTTTTAAGATTTCAATTGTACAATCTACCAATTAAATAATTATAATAACAATTTTAACAGTAACATTCAATGATTTTTAGACGAGAAAAAACCATTTCTAACATATTATATCAATTAATCAATATGTTACACGAAATATGTGACTCATTTTAACAGAAATTTTTAGATTTCAATTGTACAATCTACCAATTAAATAATTATCAAAACAATTTTAACAATAACATTCAATGATTTTTAGACAGGAAAAAAACCGTTTCTAACATATTATATCAATTACAATTTTACTAATTAAATATTAAAATAACCAATTACAACATGTATAAAATCAATCAATTTTCTACATAAAAAAAACCCCAGCATAGCATTCGGGCAATTTCACTCGTATTTTCTATAATATTATCTAGATATCATGGCTCATATCTAGGTCAGAAGTTTAATAAATTAACATAATTGAATTTTTTTTTTTAATTTTAACATTGGATAGAATAAAAAATACAATCAAAGTATTGTAAACATAGATCACCGAGAGGCATTATTCCACAGTCCCCAGATACACCCCCATAACTTTAATTACAAAGATCACCCAGCCATCAAACCTTTTAGGATGAAAATTCTTAGTAGTAATACAAGTTTACCCAGAAAAACAATTACGAGTTAGTTATCACAAGGATGCGCATCACCGTTATCCTAGTGCTATGTCATCAGCAGTGTGGCACGCGTGAAATGAAGAAAGAAAGAAAAGAGTCTTGAAAACAGCAACATACAGTCACGCATCTGTTAGCTTTTAATCCACTTCCGCACTACTGCTGGTTCTTAAATGACTGCACAGAATGTAACAAACATACTCATGCACAGAATGTAACAAACATACTCATGCACAGAATGTAACATGCACCATCGGAAGCACGCCGTAGAAGATATCTTTTCTGAAATTAAATTACTTGTATAGCTAGCATATCACCTCAAAATTCTTGGACACCTGCTCGGCAAGTTCTTGCTTTTTCTTTGCCGCTGCAGAAAAGAACATGATGCAAGTGAGATATCATCAGATTAATAGCCAGCAGTGACTGAAACTGCAGTTCCAGATCACAAAATGCAACAGAAACGTACCCATGTTTGAAATATCATCAATCCTCCTTGATGACCTCACTGCAAACCTCTGGAATGCAGGACTGCAAGCATAAAACAACAAAATTAAAAAGGGTCGATAATGTGAAGGTTAAATCCTCTACTGTTCAAAATCGAAGGTTGATAATGAGAATGCTGGGATCATAAAGCAATAACCGACTCTTTCAAGCAAGCAGGCACTGAAGGAGCCAAAAAAAGATGAACTGGTAGTCGAGCAGCTATCACCTAGGCAAACCAACTAAATCCTATAATCGTTATTCATAAAGAAGCCATGCTCATAAATTGCAGATATATCAATAACGCAAACTCATTTCTGTTCATCAACTCCACCAAATCATGATAATAAAACAGTTTTATAATAATAGAACAACATGGTCCCATAGCTTCATTCTTACAGAAGAGTCAAGTTTTTTTTGTTTATTTCTTTGAGGAAGAAAAGGAGTTTTGAATAAAATAAATAAATGAATACTCAACAGCAAAATTTTCTCAAACCTCAAAATTTGCACTGCAGGCACAATAAATTAAAAAGTTTTGAGGCTGTTTCGCTTCAGGATCAAACTGTTTAGGAATGGGAGGCGATCCCAACAGGCTATCAGAGAAGCTTTAACTAACCAGTTTCACAAGTCATTAAAGCTCGACACACAATCATTGACTCATAGCGTGTAACCAGAAACTCGTTAAAACAGACAATTGTCCATAAAGAGAAAAAACAGAACACAAGACCAGTGAATGAAGAGCACACTTATCTCAAACATTCGAGTCATAAATATAATGGAAAAAACAACATTTCCCATTGCAATAAAATATATTCACAATTTCTGAGCTACCTGTTGTGAATAATTACCCTACAGGCATTTTAGTTGTATCCAGTTACTGAATGACTCAGCCTAACCCAATAAGGCTAAATCACTTAATAGTTAGATAGCTAAAATGCTCCTGCAGACATTATTTACAACACTACAATTTAAATGATTCATAGCACTCATATCAACGAGCAAACAAAAAAAAACACAGAAATCAAATTTTCTCCAACTTCAATAGCCGAAGCGCATGACAAATTGCACGGCTAACAAACAAAATTATAAACGAAGATAAGAGCCAATTTTGCTTCAACTGAACGAACCATCGAGGAACCCATCCAACCTCAATGGTCAGAGAAAGAAGCTTATCTGAAAAAAAGTTATTCAAGAATTGAAATGTACACCAACAACAGCAGAGCACATCACCAGAGCAACAAAATCAAAGGCGGATATGAAATTAATAGAATCAACAATACCTGTTAGCAAGACTATTTACGACAAGCTCATTCACAACATAGGATATGACTCTGTGCATGAAATTCCCACCCGCCATAGCTTGTTAGCTTCTATTAAACTTCTTAAAAGCCAAAAAAAAAAAGCGACCTAACAGACACAAATCAGAATATGTTTGATATTAAGAAATGAAATTGATTAATCGACCAATCTAACTAGAATTTATTTTTATTTCTATTGCAAAAATTATTTTTTTATATAAAAAAGGGAGCCCTTTAAAATTAATAGAAGAGGAAATCGTGAACAAACCCTAAACTTATCAAATTCAGGTATCCGCAAATTCTATTAAAAAATTAGGCACGTAAAGAGAAAATCGAAATGATTATTAAACAAGATAATTAAGGAATTGATTGCGATTAAGAAAATAGTGAAAAGATTTATTATACCTGTGAGAGAAAGGCGATTGGAAAGCTATGCTTCTGGAATGTGCCTAAATTGTAGCGTGGAAGCTTCATCTATATTTATAGGCAGGCGAGTCTTTAGGGTTGGGAGGTTTTAGACTACAGAGAGGCCCATGGTCTTGGAACATGGCCCATAGCATCCATTCTCAGAATGATCGCTTCGGTTTACACATTCCTCTCGAGTAGGTTTCATCATGGTTGTTAAACTGGGCTTACGTTGAGTGTAAGAAATATTAATCCGATTAAATTTGATTAAATTTGATTAATTTTAATATTTTTTAAATAAAAAGGCAAAAACAATATTATTTTAATAAATGTAACAGAATATTTTAATGATTTATATTATTTTTTAGATAGATTCCTTATCGGATATGAATATAAATTGTTTTATATCTGCTTGATACATTTCTAAGAAAATATTAAATTATTTTGGATATTAGCTAATTAATTTTTAAGGAATGTGATGTCATTTATAAATTTTATTAGTTAAGATATTTACTTTCCATATGAGGGAAATATACGTGAATACTGATTTCTTTATTTTAATCAATGTTTTAGAACATGATGTCATTTATAAAATTTATTGGACAAGTGTCTATTTGACACTGCTTTTTTAAAAAACGTATTTGAAAAAACATTACAAAAAGCATTACAAAAAAAACGTATTCGAATTTCGTAGAAACCAAGATGCTAATGGAGCATTAATATACTTTTGTTTTTGTATTTTAAATATATTTTAAACAAAGCAAAAACAATAAAAATATATTATTTAAAATAAATAGAAAACTTGCTGCTAATTCTACCAAGAAAAATTCATCAAAAACAGACGTGGATACCCATTGCCCAATCACATGCATCGCCTAAAGATACAGGCAGCAACAACATAAAAAAAAGTCTCAGGAATCAAAAGATCAATAAATTTAGAGCAAAAGTAAATAAAATCAAACTACACATGAAGCCATCATTGACATTGATGACTATTAAAGCTAAGAGAAGAAGGTATTTCCTTCAGATTAATGAAGGGGTTGGCAATCCTTGACTCAGTAAGAGCATTACAGGTAGATTCAATCAAGCCAAGTCGAGCTATTAAATTCTTCTTCAATTCTTCCATCGATTCTCTGTATGCTTCAAGCTCATCCTGTTCCATGTTATCAATGGGCAGATCCCACCAAAATCCACCCCCATTCATATTTTTCATGCTCCCGATCATCTTCGCAACAGTTTGCTCCTCTTCCAATCGCTTCAGGGATTCTGCATATTCTTGTTTATTACCTAACTGGTTCTCTACATTGTTCTTGATGAGCGACGGGAAGTTGTTAGGGGACCCGTTCTGTTTCAGCAAGATAGCGATCAAGAACCTGATCGACGTCTGGTTGGCCGCAGGAGAATAGCTTCCGGTGCTCGGAGAAGATGATGACCGCTGTTTCAGCCCCACACAAGGTAGAAAGTTCTGTTGCTTTCTTGAACAGCCCGTTTTTGCGTTTTGAAAACGTGACATAGCGATTGCTTTCTCTCTCTACTCTCTTTATCTCGATCTTTTTTGACGGCCTTTGCTGGTCCTGCGTGTCTCCTGCTGCTGGTTCGAATTCGCTGCGTCCATGGTGGTGTTAGAGATTGAAAAGGCTTGAAAGGGAGAACAGGGTTTAGGGTTTTGAGATGTTGCGTTGTGTATTTATTGATTTCGATAATCGGAAAGTTCTTAGCTGCCTGAATAGGAAATTATACCGTTTGTTAAAAATTGAAATGAAAGGAGAATCTCTTTCTTGCATGATTTAGGAATTACGAGATCTGCTTCTTTAATTCAACTACAAGAATCATAAAAATTAAAAGATAAAAAAAGACCTTCGAAGAAAAGGAAAGAAATATAATTTCTTTACAAAACGGTACGTACAAGGAAATTGGAGCTCTTGAGGCTCGATGCTGAGAAGTTCGTCGGTAGTCATTTTGATGGGATCGGCGAGAGAGTCACCGGAGTTAGAAGCGAGAGGTAGTGGTTTGCCGTGACAAGGGAGGGGATAGTTTGGTTTTCCGATGAGAGAGAGAGAGCAGAGAACAAATGGGAGCGAGAAAGAGATTAGTAGAAAAGAAGAAGAAATAGTAAAGTAACAACGTTACTTGCGTAGGACAGTGATGTCACGTCGGTGTTTTTTCTTTGTTGCTTACTTAATAGTAAAGTAATAAAAAATTTGGTTGTTTGGTAACTACTATGGATCGGGAAATACATGAGGTGTTTTTTTTAACTTACGTCACGTGTACTTTGAAAAACACCAAACCAAACGCTGCCTTATTTTTTGTAAGGTTATTGCTGCCGATGCGTCCATCTCTAATTCGTCTGCCACTCTGCATTGCATATCATTATTGTAATGGCTGATTCGAATTTCGGGGTGTTTTACAGTAAGTTTTAAAAAAAAATATTGAAAAAAAATATTTTTTTATTTTAAATTAAAAAAATAATGTGTTTATATTATTTTTATATGTTAATGTCAAAAATATTTTTTTTTAAAAATAAAAAAAATATCATTTTAATATATTAATAAACAAAAAACATTTTTCAAACAAACTTTAATCACTCTTTCAAACAATCATTTTATCTGTAAATGACCAAGTTATGCATCATCTAATTTGTAATTATTTTTATTAAAATAATATTTTTTAATATTAACTTAATTAGGTAAGTTATTCAATAATACAGGCATCGTTGTCTTTCCAATTTTATTTTATTTTTATTCCGGAGCTCGCTCAAACTGAAACAACAAAGACAATAGTATAAAGTTGAAAATCATCTCTATCAGCACAGTGGAAAAAAAGAGAGAAAAAGAATCATTACAATTAAAAAATAAATAAATTTTGAGAATCATTGCTAGGATCATGATAAATAAATGTTTAGAATCATCGACCTACGATGATGGTATTAGTGTGCCGTAGCGGTGCAGCTATTGTTTCATAAAGATCTGATATATTTTTTTGGTTTATATTAAAAAACAAAAACAATTTTTACCAAAAAAAAAAAACAAAAACAAAAACAAATAAAATTCTATTTTAATTTATTTATAAATAAACAACAATTTATACCACTATTCTACATAGCCACGAGCGAATTTGCTGCGCACTGCGCTGAGCTTTTTTCTATATAATAAACTAATTGATTTTATATGTGTTACAATTAGTTATTTTAATATTTAATTAGTAAAATTGTAATTGATAGAATCTGTTAGAAACGTGTTTTTCCCCCGCCTAAAAGTTGTAATTGATCAAATTGACTAAAGATATATTATTTATTGTTTGCAACATATTAATTATTTGTTAGGCATGTTTTAACTATTTGTTGAATAATTTATTAGACAGATAGCAAAAATACAGTTGCTAAAATTTATCAAAGATTATTTTTTTCAGATTTTTTCTTCATATTATTATATTAAAAAATTTTTAGAAACTGAGATTAAATTAATGTGAGATTTTTAAAGAAAAGTCAGTTTAATTTTTTTATATCTATTTTAAGATGTTAATATGAAGAAAAAAATATCACAATATATAATTAGTCTCTCCTATTTTTTAAGGAAAAAGTCCCAAAAATAATATATATAAAAATTTAGGGCCATTAACAATTTTGTTACATGTTAAAAAATTTGGTGCCGACTGTGGCGAATGTCGAGCAATGTTTTTTTATTATTATTGCAGATAATTTGGCATATTTATTCTACATGTCTTGTCTATGTGTGGTTTCATATTTTTTTTTCTTCGTGATATGAGATCTGAAATATTATACATAAAAAAAGACACGAAAGTTATTTTTTCACAAAAATAACATTGACCAATGAATTTTTGTCACAATTATTATAGCTATCATTATAAATATTATTATACATAATTAATATTCTAATTATTATTGATCATACTATCCATGACATCGTAATTATTGTTTTAAAAAAATTATTTTTTATTTTTTAAGATTTATTCCCTCATATTATTATATTAAAAATATTTTAGAGTACTTGTAGTAAAATTATTATTTTTTGAAAATAATAAATAGGTCATATATATATATATATATATATATATATATATATATATATATATATATATATATATATATATATATATATCAAGGTGATAATATTAAATAAATATTAAAATATATAATTAGTCTCATATATTTATAAGAAAAAAATATTACGAATAATCATTATTATTATTTTGAATATTTTATCTATAATAATTAGAAATTTCAACACCTAACAATATTAACAAAAAAGAAATTAGAGAACTCAATAAATGATAAAACAAAAATAAATATTATTAGATTTAAAAAAGTTATTCAACTTGAAGAATAAATAAAAATAATTTAAAAAAAAACAAAGAGAAAAAATAATAAATATCAATTTTCAAACGATCATCAACACAAATTAAAATGTAAACATTAAAAAAAATAACCTTAATAACAATGGAAATAATAAAAATTGGTGATACCATAATTATTGTTAGAAAAAAATTCCATTTTTTTTTATAAGATGTATTCCTCATATTATTGTATTAAAAGTATTTCAGAACAATAATATAAAAAAATTCAAAAAAACCTAGGTCATATATATATATATATATATATATATAATTAGTCTGACATATTTAAAATAAAATAAAACTTATAAATAATATTATCATTATTTTGAATGTCTTATCTATAATGATTAGAAATTTCAACACCTAACAATATTAGCAAAAAAAAAAAAAATTAAGAAAAAGCAAACAAAAAAAAAGGAAGCCTGATTATAAAAAAAGAAAAGAAAAGAAAAAAAAAGCCTTTTTTTATATATCTGAATGTTTTTTCGACTTACATGCATATGCATCTCGATTAAATTTTTAATCTTTTATATTTGTGCTCATAAAAGTTTTTCACACAATAAAACGGCAAGACACTAGTTTTCACACTAGAATCATGACCCCTAAAATATATAGCCAGCGAATTTAAACTCTAAACTTTGAAGAAAATATATCTTTCAAGTCCAAAATCTTTATTGCTAGACTATCTCATTAGAATTCGCTAGACTCTCTAATTAAACTTATTAGAATTCGAAAAGGTCGAATACCATTAATCATAGTTGTTAATTTCTGTACCGTTCCGGCCGGAACATGCCATGCTAGTAAGAAAACTAGGGACAAAACGACGTCGTTTTCATTCCGGCTCGTTCCGGAAATTCCAGCCAGAACGTCCCGATTCCGTTCCGGGATCAAAAAAAAAAAAATCAGAAACAGAATAGAAAAGAAGAACTCAACCCATAAATTATATATTAGTATAAACTGTTTCTCGGCCACCTTGCCCGAAACATAGAAAAACTGTTTCTTCTTGTACATACGAAATCAGACCGTTGCAGAGGACGAGGAAAAGGAGAAGACTATATATTTTATGCAGTGGGATGAATGTGGTTCAGCGGTTTGATTGGTGAAAGGTGGATCTGAAGCAGCGTTGTTGGCCATTCTTTTGGATTCCGAGAAAGAGAGGCTAGCTGGGTGTGTTTGGTGTGGAGGGGGCGGCGGCGGCCAGAGAAGAAGAAAGGATGGGTAGAGTTTTTTTTATTGAAATGAAGGGGACAAACGGGGTGGGGTGGTTTTTATACATATTATTGGTTTTTATACTAATTATTATAATAATTAATTATTAATTATTATAATAATAGTTAACATAAAAAAATAGGGGTATTAATTTGTAATTAATTTGATTGAATTATTTGTAATGGAATGTATTTTAATTAATTATGTTTGAAATTATTGATTATTTCTTAATGTGTTCATTTTGTTTTTGCTTAAGTTTTTCTAACATTAAAAAACAATAAGTAACATTAATTAATTTCAAATACAACAACCATAAAAAAACATAGAATTACTTGAAAAACATACAATAAGTAGCTTAAATTTCAAATTTCAAATATTCTGGATCTTTTAATTATAATTAAATTCATTTTTTATTTTTTATTTTAAAAATAATAATTTTATTGTTGGAATTTTAGAGATGTTTCTAATTTTGAGATTATGTTTGTTTGACTTTGTGTTTGTATTGTATAATTTAAAGTTAATATATCTTGAATTTTAATTATACTTGTTAAATTAATATTTTATTTTTTCACACACACACACACACACACACACACACATATATATATATATATATATATATATATATATATATATATATATATGAATAGTACGACACCGAAACGGCACGCCGGAACGTTCCGTTTCAATCGAAAAACCGGAACGGCGACCGAAACGGTATTGACAACTTTGATTTCAATAAATGTTTCTAAAATAAACCTGTTCTTCCTAACTAACCTTGTTATCGCTGTACACTGCATTAAAATCTTAAAAGTTATGGTGATATTACGATACCATATTGTAGGAGTTTGATGTTTTAGTTAAATATCTCATACGAGTACTCAATTGAGATTTGTATTACACTTTATAGGTCAATTTCAGATTTGCTCTTCTATCTATCATGCTCGGATGGTCTAGTGCATGGTGATGCTGCCTTTACAGTTCTGCAGTTCGAATAGGAAATAATTTAATTTCAAAAAAAAAAATGTTCATGCTACATAAAATTATTCAGTATTATTATTAAACCTTGAAATTACCTTCTGAATTGATTTTTTTTTATTAGCCCTTAAACCAATGAAAAAGTTATGGTGATTTGATTTATTTGACTTGATAGTCTAAGAATAATTTGAATTACCGATACAAAATATAATTTAAATTAAAAAAAAATTTATTTTTTAATATTGAAAACAATAATATATTAAATTGATCCGGCTTCACAGCTTAGTCCAACAAATTCGTGACCTGAACTCCATTGTTATCAAAAACTTAGTTTTTTTAAGCTATTTTTATTACTTAATTATAACATATAAATATAAAAATAGACAGCAAGCACTAATGTTTAAAATTATAATAACTTTATAAAAAATCAATTAAAAATAACTTACGAAGATAAACTTAAAATCAGGCGGAATGATAAAATTGAAAGGAAAAAAAAAATTATCCTACATTGTTCACATGAATAGTGAAGGAGGTGGTTGCACCCTGCTCTGTGATTGAAGTCATTTCTGAGCATCAGATTTTTCCAATTAATGGAGTTCCTGACTTGCTTGGTACTGCTGTTGAAAAGGTTCTCTGCTACAATGTCCTGCTACTTCTCAAATTATGACCTGTATGATTTACTAGTGATGCTGGGTTTTTATGTTGATCATTAATTCAACCAACATTAGGTTTATATAAGAATAATTATGTGTTTGTGGACGGTCAAATAAAATGAAATCTAATTAAAAATGATATGCTAAGTATTTTTATACAATTGAGTTTTTGATGTATCTAATAGGATATGAACTTTTAATGTGTAGAGATTAAAGAGCTATTTCTATTTTAATGATGAGTTAAAATAGAAATACCAAAGAGTGGGAATGTCAAAAGGCATGAACATCAAAAAGTATCTGGTTACATATATATATGGTCATGGTCCCCAGATTACACGTGTTCTTTCATTCTCATTCTGACATCCCATCATTAGAGAGAAAAAAATAAGGTTAATGTAGAGATAATCAAAAGGCTCTCAAAGAAGAGCGTGTTAATTTGGAAGACCATCTATTGTACGATTATAGAGAGCGACTTTCAGATATGGTTCTAGGTACGCTTCCGCTTTATCGTTTATGCGCTCTTGATAATTCAACATGAATAATTTCTTTTATGCTATGAAATTCTAGTCCCTAACATTTTTTTCATTTAGGTGCTCACAAAAGTCAGAAGGTTATTTCCTAACAGATTTACGTTTTTCATATAATTATATTAGATGCAGATCAAGAGCTATTGATGGACTGTGCTTTTGCTTTCTTAATTCTTAAGCTACTGATAGCAAGAGAAAATCCGATGGATGTTTTAGCCTGCGAGCTGTCTGAAAGACACATTGTGAATTGAAAATTGAAAGAACCTTTCGACATTGAAAAATCAAAAGTCCATGTGTACAATTGATCACAGAAAGATGAGAATTTCTTCGAGCTGACACTCTTTTTTTTCAACTACAAATAAGCAAGGAATATCCGATTCCATGTATCAGGAACTCCCGGCAAGCACCAGTGTATGCAATCTGCATGCTGAAGTGGGTCTGCCCTCTGTTCTTTTGTCAGCAATTTGCCACCAGTCTCGGTGTAGACCGACGAGTGAGCATCGATTCGGTACTCTGATAGCTGTGTTATGTTGATGAAAGTAACGGGGAACTTTCATTTTCTTTCCTATGCTTGCCACCACGCTCATCATTCGTTTGTCAGATCCAGTTCCCCAGTATTTCTTCTTCAGCACCGGTTTCGTTTCATTGAAGCACTTGGTCCCTTGTGTGCTGTTCCAGTCTTCACCCCTGTCGATCAAGAAAACATTATGATTACAGGGGGATCTAGTGCACAATGCGCAGTTTAAAAAATGAATAAAGCCCAAGAAAATCCTGTTGGATATGACTTGTTAGAGAATAATATACATTGTATTTTAGGATTTCATCTAACAGCTTAAGCTTATAGGTGAAATGATTTTCTGATATGGTATCAGAGTCTTGTAACCCAGTGGTCAGGAATTCAAATCTTACCACACCATTCTATTTGATAAAAATCAAGCATAAGATAGTGTAGATGTGTATAAGTTTCAAGCCCAATGAGTTTTTACTTAAAGGGAGGGTGTTAGAGAATAATATAAATCATATTTTAAGACCTTGTCTAACAATTTAAATTTTTAAGTGAAATGATTCCTTAACAGACATACCTTGTGTGTGTAGGAGACATTGTAGTAAAGAAGACACGAGTCTTGTTGGGGTTAATGTTGGAGTCGATCCAGTTAGCCCATGTCTTCAGACCTATCCTGTACGCCACTGTAGTGTCCAACTCTTCATACCCTTCTTCTCCGTTCGCAAATGAACCCCATCTACAATATTCATATAAACATTACTGGTTCAACTTTGGCAATTCTTACTTGTCAAAAACATGATTCTGGAACTTGCATAGTATTTTGATAGAAAGTTATTCAGGGAGATTACAGTGTTTTGAGCCTGAGACCACTCATCCACCAGACATAGGTGTTGAACACAAGAAAGTCCACGCCTCCCCAGTTTTTGGCGTGCCTGTCAATGGAATCCACTTTCAGTATCCTCTTCTTTGGATCTGCTATGATATGGTGATCGGTATTGGATTCAATAAGAAACGGGGCCCAGTAGAACTCAATGGTAGCATCATATTCCTGAAGCATTGATCAGAATAATTAGCTGAATTGGTAGAAATAACACGGTGGGATCATTTTAGATAGACCTCGTTGTTCTTGGGAAGAAATCTAAAAATGTCCTCTAATTTTATAGTACCTTGGCTCTGAAGACTGAATGAGATCGGCCCTGTTTATAGGATTTCTTGTCTTCAGGTATAATCCATTCCACCAGACAGATAAATGATTGCCACTGGCCCCTCTGAAGCGAATCACCTACAAACAGCAGCCTCTTGCCTCTAAGCTTCTTCAGAGCAAGCTCTGGATTAAATCTGAAAGTGCAGCCATTAACATGTCAGAGAACTAAACTGTATATCATCCTTTAATATGCTTACAGCTTCAGAAATTCCTGCAAGATTGCTAAACTTGTTTACCTCGGCAAGGTACAGTCATCCGGCTGCCACTCCCACCGACTGTAATCAGAATCCCTGCGTCCATTCTTGACACAAGAAACTTGTCTGTCTAGATATGGGCAGCTCCTGTCTGTGTACAAGGGCCTGAATGTCTTGTTATACATCCACTTTCCTGTATTGACAGTGCACTCTTCCGGATCGAACTCGAATCTATCATCCATTTGGAGGCTCTTAAGGTTATCCTCTGCAGTTCTATCTTCTGTTGGAAATGGCATTTACAGGGTAAGATCAGAACGGTGTTTTTTCTTACAAAATCGAAGCAGGACAACAGGTTCATGATAAAGACAAGCCGTTTCATACTTACTAGATTGTTTGACTGCATTTCTCCTGGGACAGGATTTGAGCTTGAAAAGAGACCTGGAAGAGTCAGTGTACAAGAGAGCAATGAATGCAAAGCTGCAAATCACAAAAGTGACAATGGAGATGGGAAGTTTCCCTTTCGGAGGCTTCATTGCAGCTGACAGAGAGGGAGCAATGCTCATGGTTGCAGGCACGAGAGCAGGAGCTTAACTGAAGCAACAGAATGATGAGGACATTTTTACGAGGCCTTGTTTTGGGGTATTTTTATGGCTGATTGAGTAGAAGTAAAGCCAAAGCCATGTATTTTTTGGATTTCACTTTTTTCTTTTTTTTTTACATCTTTTTAAAGTATAAGTTGGGGGGCCAACATCTTGGGCTGCTGCTGTCCTCTCTGTTAGTTAGAAGTTATATCATTTCTGAGTTATTGTGCTATTGCTATCATGCTAGCTATACCATTTTTAGCGTTCATTGGGTGCAAAAGGTTCCTTGTGGAGCAAATTGGCAACCTCTCCCTTTCTTTCTCCCCCTCCCTTCAGACTTCTTTTCATGTATCATTAAATATCAGAATTTTCATAACTTGTACAAACTGTTTGTTCATATTATATTTTATCTGGGAGCTTCTGTTTGTATATATATATATATATATATAGAGAGAGAGAGAGAGAGAGAGAGAAGGCAGAGAGAGATCACGTTATTCCTCACTGGGTAATATCATACTCGTACTCATAATGTACATCACATTTCAAGTCGTTGTTCTTGAAGTTGGTAAAAATAAATTTAGTGTCAAGGGAGAATCACCTTGATGGTGAATAAAGTGCTTGAGTGTATTTAATGATGTGGGTGAAAGCTAAAAACAACAACAAAAAAAACATAAATTTGGACGAGAGAAATCCTCTCTTATAAATAATGTTTATCAAGACTCTCTTTTTAGGAGGCCTATAAAATCTTAAATAACTGTTTAGGAGTATGGTTGTGATTGTTTTTTAAAATGTTTTTTATTTGGCAATGTATTGAAATGATATTTTTTTATTTTTTGAAAATTATTTTTGATATCATCACATGAAAATTATCTAAAAACATCAAAAAAATTTAATTTAAAATAAAAAAATAAAATAAAAAATTATCTCGGGCTATTGTATTTTGTACATCATATTATTCATAGATTAATTCAAAAAACACAAGATATAGAGATAAAATCATGTAGAATGCTAACATTATTAATTAAGCTGGAACTACTTATATATTATGTGTCTAGTTTTTGTTTTATTTTTATTAGCGTGGGTGTCCGGGTCAACTTGCATGCACTTCAAGTATTCTTATAGTTCCTGAAGTTAATAATCATATAAATTTTGAATGATTGTCATATTAACAACCACAAGAAAAGCAAACCTCTTAGTATCAAACTCGTATCTCTAGCTGGTTATGTATCTAGTATTTATTGATTTAAATTTATACAATAACTTTTTCTAAAAGAAGATCATCGACATTTCTTTATATTTTCAACAAATGGGATGTCAACTTTCATGCATCGAGACAGAATTTCTAAGATTAGACGATGAATTATATTAAATTAATTGGATGATGATGAAACTGGTTTATCATCATAAAATATGGGTTTCTGATGAATATAAAATATGTAGAATTTTGGCAATGCTAAGGACCTTGCCATCCTGACTCGGTTAAGTCCAAATCGATTAAATTTCTGCCAAAAACTCTTAAATAATTCGATACTGGAAGGATGGGAACTGCTAGCACATTGGGAAATAATGAGATTAGATACTGAGTCATTGATGTTACATGGTGGTATATATTATTTATAGAGCATGATTATTATCCATACTGCTACACGTCATTTCATAGCCTTTTTCCTTTTAAAACTTTCAACAACTATTCGAGGCATGCGTTTTAAAAGTATGTTTTTGAAGAAACTATATTTTAAATTAGTATTTTGATATTTTTAGATTATTTTGATATATTGAAAACAAAATAATTTTTAAAAAATAAAAAATATATTATTTTGATATATTTTAAAAAATAATACTTTTAAAAATAATTTCAACCATATTTACAAACAAATTATATATGTGATATGGAGAATTGTTGCTATTTGGGTCAAGGTTGTCAATTTTGTTTTGATTGGTGTTTTGTTGTTTTTCAATTGAAATGAAATGTTTCAGTTTTAGAGTGTTTCGACGCATCGCTTTCGAGGGTTGTATTGTTTATGTATATATATATATAATTAAATATATTAATTTTAAAAAAAATAGTTCAAATTTAAAAATAAAATTATTTAGAATTGTGCAATTTAATTTAAAAAAAGACATAATAAAATGATTTTTCTGAACAAAATTATGAGCATATATAATATTACAAGAATGTCATTATCAATCTTGCAAGGTCATTTCATTTTCTGATTTGCTTTGAAATTTTAACATAATATATATAAATATGTCAAGAGACTCCTAGTAAAATTGCATTTCAATCTAATGAGCATATTAAGAGATATGATAGATATTATAAAATTATTCATTATTTATAAAAAAAAACATTATTCGATCGAAAACGGAATGGACGGAACGAAACCAGAACGTTTCAACCGGTATTTGGCCAAAAAATCCGGAATGAGCCGGAATTTAAACCGAGATAAAAACAACATCGTTTTTACTTTGTTTTTTAAACTAACATAAAACATTACAGTCATTTCAGCTGAAACAAAACAAAATTAATAACCCTGATTTGGGCCCATGATGTAGATGGAATAAATAGGCAATAAAATCTATGGTCCCAAGAGGTTATAATCAAAATAAATATATCCATGTAATTTAATAAATGCATCGTTTCAGATGGATTTAACAGGAAGGATATCACATCAATGTGATGAAGTGGGTAGCCACTCAATGGTAACCTTAAATCAACATCACCCTCCTAGATTGAGTAATATGTAGGTGAGAATGGTGTCGATGGCTTGAAATGTGGATTTAGCCTCATAACACGACAAAGTACGAAGTTGCTTTCAGGAATAAAGAGAAGCATTTTCATTTTATTTTATTTTAATCGTTTTCGATATATTAGAGCAAGAATTAGGTAGGATTTGTAGTAGTTGCAAGTTAAGAAGAAGAAGAAAAAAAACTTTTTTTAATAAAATCTATACAAAACTATAATATATATTGATTAATTAAAAAAAATTAGAATTAAATAAAATATAGTTTTATTTAATAGTAGGAAAACCCCATCCTTCTATTTGGGTTTCTTTTTGGGAAAGAATTTAATGCACGTGCCAATCCCGATCATTCAGAAAATGTAAGATTGGTTGGTACCTAACAAACCCCACTTTAACACTATAATTTCTCCCTCATTGTCGAGTTTTTAAGTAAAAGATATCCTCGACTTAGATTTTTTTTTATTAATAGATATTAAATTCTATTTTTGAACAACTTTCATCAACATAAAATTTGAATTGCCAAAAAAAAAAACTCTAAATTTATGTGCATTGATTATAATAAATCTTAAATTTGAGCTATATAAACCAAGTTTGTTAATACCATTTTAGTTGTTATTTTTTTTTATTATTGATACGAAACGTTTTAGTTTTGAAGCGTTTCGGGTTATATTGTTCATATATAATTAATTAATTAATTATATGGAAAAAAAACTTAAAAATCAAACAAAATAAATATAATTTTTATTTTTTATAAAATCAAAGTTGACAAAATTTTTCTTTTAAGCTAAAATTTATTTTTGATTAACTATATCTTTAATTTTCTTTGAGTCAAAAATTATATATATAAAAATAGATATTATGGTTTTGTTTGATAAAAGAACGACTTCTAGAAAATACCAGATTGGTGGCCCGTACAATGTCACAAGCACGACCTAAAGTAAGAAGTTCAAAAACTGATTATGTTTTTATAGAAATAAGAGAAATTTGGTATTCGAGTTATATCTTGACTAAGTTGATCATATGATATGGCTGCAAAAAGAATAAAAAATAATATTATTTTGTGCAAAGCTAGGTTAACAAACAAAACATGTGATTTGGGACACATGCTATTAGAATAACTCTATAGAAGTATGATTCCATGAAAAAACTTTTTTAAAAAAAAACATTGTTGAATGACAATAGTAGGAAAAAAATAAGACAAATTAAATATCAACCCTCATTAACTTTTTTAAATTTACTGATCCAAGTCATCAAACCATACACTATACATGAAAATAATGTGAAGGTCAATCTCTAGAAAATGAAAAGTTAAATGATAAAATTGAAAACAAATATAAAAAAACCAAAAACAAAATAACAAGGGTTAAAATTCAAAATAAAAAATAAATTAAAGGGAAACCATAAATTTATGATTTGAGAGTTAAATTGAAAAGAATAAAATCATTAACAAAAGAAGAAAAAAAAACCCAAAAGAATGATGACAAAAATAATTATACACTATAAACCTAAATGGAAAGGTGAAATTTAAAACAATAATTTTTTTTAAAAAAAATCAGAAATCAAAAGAATAGCAATGAAATTGAAAATATCACTACATGATGAAAACACTGAATATGCAAATATTTTTCAATGCATTATATTACACAAAATATTTCCTAGATTCAAATCAAAAAAAAACTTATGCACACTTCTAATTAAATAAATCGAGAAACATTTTGCAAAGAAATGAGAAAAAAAATCATTAACAATATATATATATATAATATATATATATAGATCATGATATTTAATATCACAACACAGATTCTTTATCTAGTTGTGCTTAATGAATTTGTTTGTCTAGATCAATTTGTAATAGAAATTGACTCATACATAAAAGTTTCTAGATGTAAATTAAAAAAATTATTCACACATCCAATAAAATAAATCAATAACCATTGTGCAAAGAAATGGGAAAAAAGTCATTAACAATATATATATATAACAAGAAAAAAAATATAAATCAAGATATTTCAACAACACTAGTTCTTTATATGGTTGTGTTTAATAAATTTGATTATAAAAATCAATTTGTAATATCAATTGACACACATAAAATTTATTAAATAAAGAAAACAAAATTATGCTAGGTTTAACATATTAAAAATATTATAAGAAAGTAAATATCTTTATTTTTAAAATAAAAGTAATCTATATATAAAAAAATACAAATAAATCATACTAGCCTCTTCAAAATCTAAACACATGCAATATAATTAAAAAAAAATATATTTATAAGAGGCTAAATAGGTTAAACAATCACAGAAAAAAATATTAATTAAAACAAAAACTTAAGAATTATTTTAAAAGTGGCATATAAAATAAGGTATTAATTAAAAAAATTAAAAGAACAAGGTCAAACGTTGTTAGGCCTTGTAAATTACATTCCTTTTAAAAAAGGGACCCACGTGCAAACCTTTTATTGTTTTTCTTAAGTTAATAGACATACAAAATAATAGATGACATGTAGTGCAACCCAAGTATTTGAGAGGAAAACTAAACAACTCATCATGTAGGCCAAATTCTAGCCATTATGATAGCTTTGAAAACAAGACTTGTGATCTTTTCAAAAAAAGAAATTTGATATTAAGTTTTAAAAATTAAAAGGACTCGTCATCAATAACTAAAAAAGGATGAGGGACTAGAATGTAGTTTTTAAATAAATTTCAAGATCATCATCTATTTTACCTGTTTTTTTCACTTAAATTCTTTATCCTTAATTCAACTTTTCCTCACCAACAAAATATGCATTTTGGTGCTAATTTAGACTAAAAAAAAATTCAAAATAAAGATTTAACGACAAAAATTGAGAATTATTTAAAATAAAATAATTTCTTAAATACTTAGAAACACGTACGTGAGAAAATAAACAATGAACAATGCTCAGTAAAGGCAGGATCCTTTTAGTTTTTAACTTTAGTGTCTATCACGAAAGGTGGGCCTCAGACAACTATTCTAGCCCGTTAAAATTCTCGCCTTGGGAAATATGGGCCGCGTCTCTCAAAGAAAATGAAAGCCCATTGGTGGAAACAAAAGCCCGACTTCCTCTTATAAGCTTTCCTCTGATAACCTGAGCACGGATGCTTGCTCCTCTGCTCTCTGACTCTCAGCTTCTCATTTTGCTTTCAATGGCTACCATCACCTTCTCTTCGCTACAAGCATCTCCTTCTCTTCACTGCCTTTCTTTAAATTCTCCCAAAAATACCCCCACTCTCTCATTCTATTCACACTCAAAACCCTTCCCTTCCATCTCCTTAAAACCCTTTAATACAACACTTCAAATTTAAACCTCGCTCTTTAATTATCAGCGCAGCTTTCAAAACCTTCTCAGAGACGGAGTCAATCACCGTCCCATTAACGGAAGATGAGTTCAACTCAAAGATGCCGTCAGATTGTGGCGTTTATGCTGTTTTTGATAAAAGTAATGATCTTCAATTTATTGGTGTCACTCGGAATATTGGGGCCAGCGTTTTCTCTCACCTGAAATCCTTGCCGGAGCTATGTCACTCCGTTAAGGTATTTCCCCCCCCCCCCCTTCAGTTTTTTTCCCCTTTAATTGCTTGACCTTCAAACCCTTTTGTGATAATTACAATTGACACTTTGAATCTTGAATGCTTAACTACTATTATATTATATAATGGATTGTTTAGTCTATAATTTTTTTGAATTTATAGTTACATCCTAAGAAATTACATAAATATTGTCTTGAAAGTTGTTCTGAAGTCAAAATCTTGGTTGGCTAGATGTTGTGGGGACACTTGATGAATTTAGAGTTTCTAACGAGTGGATGTTGAATTCAAGGGCTGTTCGAAAAGGAAAAGATTTGATTGTCTGTAACGGAAATCCAATACGGACCAGTTTAAAAAAGATGGGATTTGGTTGAACTTTGAGCGCGGAGCTTGAGTTATCAAGGGGAATCTGAACTTGGGAAATGTGTTATTGATGCTAGTGTGATTGAGCCTTCTAAATCTAGCTTCAGAATTTCTTTGTTTGATTTTTACCATTTGCATAGAAAGAAGATACTGTTAATGCACGCGCATTGCGAAAAAAAAAGATTCGTTGTTCGGCTTCCCCCTGATCGTTTTTTTCCCTTAACCAACTTCCTTTAGAAGACGCCTTGCAAAATTGAGGCATCCAGCTGAATAGTGGTGCTTCGGAGGATAGCATTGGTGACTTCTTCAAAATTAGAAGACCTTGCTAAGCTTTGTCTCTTAATATGTGTTGTCTGCTATGCAAATGTGTTGCCCCATGGGATGGAAGATATGGAGCAAGTCTTTTTTTTTCATTTTTATTATTGATCGGGAAGTTGGGGTCTGACTTAACATGGTGGAGGATCTAATTTCAACAGGTTTTGGGAGAAAGAAAGAAACAAGTTGTTTTTGAATTTTGCAACTTTGCTATTATTTAGTGTAGCAGGTGGAACAAATGCTGGTATCTTTGGAAGTCATTATCTTTCCCAAACAGTGTTTATGGGACAGAATTTTCATTCTCTCAAAAAAAAACAAACATGGAAGTAACAATGCCTCGAGAAACTGTCAACATGGGAGCATGTTAGATTTCAATGTAAATACCATAAGAAACACTATCAGTCTATAAGCAATATAGCAGCTTGCTGTGTGATCTTATATTGAGATATTTAAATTGTTGAAAACAGATTGAAGGTGCACAATTGGCTTATCTGCATCTTCTAAATTCTTTTCAATTAAATCAGCGTGATAAATGTTTTTATGCAGACTTTTTCCATGAAAACTGTTATGTAGGTTGGGGTAGTAGACGACCCTGATAAAGCATCTCTGACCGAAGCTTGGAAATCCTGGATGGAAGAGCATATAAAAACCACAGGAAAGGTTCCACCAGGCAATGAAACGGGGAATGCTACTTGGATTCGACAACCACCAAAGAAGAAGGCAGATCTTCGGCTTACACCCGGTCGTCATGTCCAGCTAACAGTTCCACTGGAAGATCTGATTGACCGGTTGGTTAAGGAGAACAAAGTGGTGGCTTTCATCAAGGGATCTCGAAGTGCTCCAATGTGTGGATTCTCTCAGAGAGTAGTTGGCATTCTTGAATCTGAAGGCGTGGATTATGAGAGTGTTGACGTGCTTGATGAAGAATACAATTATGGATTGAGGGAAACACTGAAGAAGTATAGTAATTGGCCCACATTCCCACAAATATTCATGAATGGCGAGTTGGTAGGAGGGTGTGATATCTTGACCTCCATGCATGAGAAAGGTGAGCTCGCTGGTCACTCCAAAAAATAGATTTTTTGAGTTCTCGAAATCACTCTCTTATGGAGAATGTAGCAACACAGAATAATAATTTAGAGTCCCAAGACGTTGGATTTGCTATATGTTCGTTATCTTGCTGTAGATCTCAGGCATGCAACTTCTAAGCTTTCATTATCCAAGTCATAAACAAAGGGGGAAATGGTTTCATTTAATTGGTTTCATCTTCTTGGAAACTCCCACACGCTCACAAACACAGGAGAGACTGCATGGAATTGGGACATGGGACATGGGACATGTATAAATATGGCTTTACTTGATTGTTGCGTTGGATTTTGAGCTGCTATTGTGGTTCATTGGTTTTTATTATTTCCAATTCTCAACCTTACAGTACTGCCTTCTTTGTTTTGGGGGGTAAAATTGTTGGCGTAGCATTTTTATTCTTTTTATATATATATATAAAAAAAAAGGAACAGCTGGAAGAAGAAATTAACACTGTTGAATAATGGACAGAAGAAAGAAATTACTGCGGAAGCAACCAAAAAATATCATAAAAGGCCCTGTTATTCACATAAATTAGCTTTTATTTTGGAGTTTTATGGTGTCTCTTGGATTCTGCTTGGCTTGCAATTCATCACTTGCAGTTGCAACTTGGATAGGCGCATTGGTTATGGTCTAGCCTTTTTATTTTACCCCCTTATTTCATGGCTTTCCCAGCTCTCACCGTCATCCTCGCCGCAGCCTGCAAGACAATGCCAATCCAAGGTTTGATGTGGTGCATCATCTCTGTTTTATATCTCTGTTTTAAATGTTTGGGCCTGTTTGGGAGAGCAGTAGCGGTTGTGGTTGTGGTTGGAAAAATGGAGTTTTTAAAATGGAGTTTTTAAAAATGGAAAGTGTTTGGTTAAAACTGTGGTTGAGTTGAAGGTTGAAGAAAAAGGAGTTTTGGTGTTTGGTTACCAAACTTTACAAACTGCTTTTAACTTGTGAAATTACTTTAAAGGGTATATATATATATATATATATAGTAATGGCTGATTTTTAATTTTTTTTTATTTTTTAAAATATATTTTGACATTGATATATCAAAATAATTAATTTAAAGATTTATTTTTTTGATTTTTTTAAAAGCAAATTTAAAAGCACGAAAAATAATTGTGTTTAATTATTATTATTTTAATTATATTAAAAAAAATTAAAATAATTACATAATTATAGAATATAAATTTTTTTTTTTAACCCTACCCACCCGAATCCCTACCCATTTCCATTCTCATTCCCATTCCCATCTTCCCAATTCTATTTACTTGCGCCGCCCACCCCCCCAAAGCCAAATACACCAGACCCCATTTTCTACTTCCCTCTCCCCCACCGTCCTCTTCCCTCTTCTTCCACCACCACCACCACCACCACCACCACCACTCAAACTCTTCCCCGTCCTCCTCGGCCATGCACTCTGCTATAGACCCTTTGTCGCAGATTGATGATCTGGTGGATGGCGAGCGAATCATCATCAGGATTCTTGAGGTGGTTTCTCGTGCTTTCTTCTCTCTCTATGGAGGCTGTGGGTGATGATGGTGCTGCGGGGTGGTGGTGTATTTGTTTATGTGTGTGCATGTTTGGCTGTGGTTTGTGCAGACGGAGAAGATAAGGTCAGAAGGGTAAAGATTTTTCAACGGATATATTGTAGGCAGATGGTTTATACGCCGTTCGAATCGGCGTTTGAAAAGCACCTCCAAGGTGCTTTTCAAAAAACGCCGTTTGGGTGTTAATTTCGGTGGGTCCCACTACAAAAAAATGGTGTTTGGTTTTTACCAAACACCAAAACACCATCCAGTTTGGCAAACGCCAGACGCACTGGTGCGCCAAACGGGTGCTTTGTCAAATCAAATTTGCTGGTCTTGCCATCTCAGGGTTTATTCGGAGATATAGTTTAGAATTAGGGGTTGAAGACGTGTTTGGAAACAACTTCGACAAAGTCGATGTTAACAAACACATCCTTAAACAAAAAACATTATTAGAGATTATATCCCAATTCAAACTGTACTATTCAAGAAATAATTTATTTAACCTCCTAAAAATCTACTGAAAAGTTCTGCTGTTCAAACAAAATCCGAAACGGCTGAATAAACTAAATGTATAGGGAGATTGGGATCCCCCTGAGATAAAGGTAATAAAGCAATATTCCACTGCATAATCAAGGAGTTAGTATGGAAACCATTTGAGTTTTATTTTTATTTTTTCATAAACAAATTAAAAAAATAAAAAATATTACATAAATACATTTCTGAAAAATTGTTTTCAAAGCAAATTGAACCCGACAATAAAATAGCTTAGCGTGCAAGTTATTGTAACTACAGTGGACAGATGAAACCTAGCCCATTCCATCACTACGTAGTCTCTGAACTAGAGCAAGAGAAGAGGAAGCCATGTTGTTTCGGATCTGCATGCATGGGAACGTCTATGCAGGTGATTTTGGAAGTTTCGAGTATGATGGCATATGGGTTCGTTTTTTTAGTAGCACTAAGATGGATCCAGGTCACCGAGGGTTTCAAAAGGGATGAAATCATAAATTTAAAACAATTCCCAGCCAAAAGCTTCCGACGGGCCAATCATTTATAAATGTCAAAAGCTAGAGCCGGGAGCAACAGAGAGATTTACTCTAGATAAATGTTTTGGTTACATACATCTGCATGGTATAAAACCGAACCAAAATTGGATGAGGCATTCATCATTCATCTGGAAAAAAATAAAGTACGAGACTGTCCTGTCCATCTTGCCATTGGTTACCCTAGCTTCTGACATTGCAATGGGTGAACCGTGCAAAACTCGTAACCATGCCTCGTAATGCTACTCCTAATTCTGACCTAATATACTTACTTTTAGTTATTGGTTCTGTCACTAGATTGGCATCTTCTTGTTCTAAATTTTTTTCCAAGATACTGCTGATCACCAAGTCAACAGTTGCATCTTATGCATGGCCTTCGTTCTCAAAACTTTATAAGCTTCTATCAGCTTTGCTGAAGCCATTCCCTTTTCTTTTTTTTGGTTGGTTGTACATGGTCATTATCAGGTGCATGATCAGAAACTCAGTTCAACCAAGAAATCATAGTAGAGTAAAAAAGGTTTGGGATCTGATAGCACCTTTATAATTTAAGTAAAACACGTAAGGATGGGCTAAGGAAACTCCCGCTATTTACTTCTCCACTTCTTTAGGGATAACAGCCTCGCCGAGATAAACTTGTCGCATCTCATCTCTCCATATCTGCAAGAAAATTACCACATGGATTAAATCTGACTGGTCCAGCCAAAATGTTTCAGCAAATAATAATCAGGAGTTAGTATTATCTGAATATAGATGCTGCTTGCTACGAGACATTCCACGTGTGTCACTCTGATTACACAATGCTCTACTGTCCATTTAACTATTTCTCTCTCATTTAGATCAATATCAATTAAAGCCAAAAGTGTGGCACAAAAAGAGAGAGGAGGGGTTAGTTATGGGGAGAGGGGTTGGAGGAATATGGGACTGATAGGAACCACTTATTTGAGAGCCTTGTGCTTCATAAAGGTATTCACCCTCATCACTTGCAGTAAAAAAAAATACAGCCTTCGAACAATTCAAAAGAGGTCATGGCTTCTTGTTTGAACATGTCAGTATTAAAAAGTTCAGAATCAGGTACTTACCGCCTCTCGAAATTCCACCCGGATATGAGGCACGTTTGTCCTGTGAATATCGTTTCCATCCGGTCCTCTCCTGTAGTACTCTTTACCAATCCAGTGCGACTGAAGTGGGAATTTGCAAGGGCAAATGTCCAGAAATTAGATTTAAAATCATTTATATAAACCCTCAGAACAAGCATTACCCCAACAAAAAGAAGACAAAAACAATCTTCTATGCTGGCTGTAAGATATGCCCATTTCAGTCCTCCATTTGTGATGGTTGTCACAATGTCATGCAGACAGATCACTTCGCTTTGAAGACAGCCCAGGTCAGACTAGGTCCCCCCATGGAAATGAATCCATGGAAAAATATTTAGAACCTTATTTTTGCATTTCAAAAGCAATTTTGTAAAAAAAAATGCATTTTTTTTCTTTGCTTCAAACTAAGTTTTTTTTTAGTATTTTAGATCATTTTGATGTGCTTGAGTCAAAAAATTAATTTTGAAAAAATTGTAATAAAATATTATTTTGATACATTTCTAAGCAAAATGCACTCTGAAAAGCAATCACTACTACACTCTCAAACACCTCCTTATTAGGCAACACACAACATGGCATACATATTGTTCTTCATAGGGACATACAACAAATGATATCTCAAAAGCAACACCCGAAAAGGAATGATCCTTTCATAAGAATATCCTCACTCCCATCTCCAGTTTTCCATAAACTTGCTAATGATTAAGAATGACAAGAATAAATTACTCGTGGTACAAAGTCAGTTGATGAAATAAAAAGGAGTAACCAATCAAGCTAATCAGTGATTACATAAAGGAAACAAGGGAAATTAGTGACTATATAGATAGAAAAAATCAAAGATTTTGACCATCCCATTTCTGTTTCAGGAACATGTTGTCTTCATTTTTTTATTTTTTTTATTTTCTTAACAAAACTTGTTGCATCAGCACCAGATCCTTTCCTTTATAAATTACAGAATCTTAAATACAAGCTAGGAGAAACCGAATGTACCTTTAAAGCATGTGAGAAACCTGATTGGAAGACCGAATTTCGAGCAATCTCACACAGATCACATGAGCTCAACTTCCACACCTGGCAGGAAAGCTTGCACTGATAAATTTGAACTCAAGAGATAAAAAAAAATCACTTCAGGGTGAGAAAAGCAGCACTTACAGAAGCAGCTATGCTATATTCTTCCACCAAGGGCTCTTTTGTTAAGTGAATTTGGAGCGGATCATCGGTAGAAAGGGAAACATTGAGACCCCTTTGGAAAAACATAGGAAAAGGATTCCTATGGTAATCTAAAAATAAGGAATTGTTGCTCAGAGGAGACATAGCTAAGCCAATCTGTATAGCAAAAATGCCACCATTTCTGATTAATGTCACAAAAATAGAAGTACAGGACATCCATTTAAAATAACAGTAATGATACTAAAACGAATATATCTTCCATACTTGTGCTAGATAATACAAATATTGAAGCACTGGAGATTTCCTCAGATTGATCCCATGGGCAATATTATGAGATGTAAGAAATGTTGCAGCAAGATGGTCAATATCACCAGCCTGAAAATGATTATGTATGTGAGGTAGCAGAAGATCTGAACATTTTTGCAAAGTAAGAAGGAAAAGCTGGAAGGAATACCTCTCCAGAATGGGGACGGAATTTGATAGTTGTCATGCCCTTTGACTCACGAAGCTGAAAAACAATGTTGAAATAGATTGATTGAAGAAGAAAACAGCCAGCAAAACATTGGGATGGACTGCCAGATCAAGCTGGGAGAAAAGCTGCCAAGTTATGTTGAAAAACATTAAATCATTTGATGGTTGCATTTTTCTATATTATGCAGCAGAAGTTTCATCTAGATTATGACATTTGAATGTAGAACCTGGAAATATTCTTTCTTGACACTAATGATATCATGACAAGAATCAGAATGGTCATAAGAAAAATGCAAGACACCTATCCAAGAAAAATATTCCAAAAGAAAGGAGCATTGATTTAATAAACATCTTCATGTAACACGTTATTAAGTATACTATTGCTTCTGAAGTATAACACAGACCTTGTTTAATGTGTAGAGGTTGGCATAACAGTAATAAACATAATATGAAAATGCAGGATTGAACACATTGGTCCATTGGGCTGGTGTAGGCATGTGCTTTGTTGGGCGTCTTTCAGGTTTGCTTTCATCGTCAACCAGGTCCAGCCCAACAACCTGAAAAATAAAACAAATGGCAAGTTGCATATTATTCAATAAGAGGGAGCAGTAAAGTTGGATGTCAAGCACTCTTAGAGCCTCATAATAATCTCTGTGAGGATACGAGGGCCAGGTTATGATTTCAAAGGAAGAAACAAAAGATGATGAAATTTAGATATCCCACAACCACCCTAGGTAAATGTATTACTTGCTTCTTGTGCTTGATCCACCATCAAGTCCTAAGTCATGTGTTTCATAGACAACCCTGCCAGATTTTGCCAGTTATAACATTTTGGTAAATTTTTCTGTCAGGGATCTCTTTTGATCTCCATTCAACAACCTTCCAAAATACAACACCTAGATGGGAAAGATAACACATTGAAGCATGGACCATTGAGTTTTCCCCCTTTCTTTTATTGATGTAGTGAAAGGAAGTACAAACAATGCGCACAAAAACAACAAAAACAAAGACAAATAAAAACACCAGTGTAATCTGGAAACAGAACAGCCAACAACTAACTGAGCTCACTAAATCTGTTAACAAAAAATCATATCATACTCATGTCAGTTGAAGAATTCAATTGTTTTAATGCGTAACTGCTAGATCCTCCCAAACATCTCAACAAAAGTTCCTCGGAAAGCTGGTTTGGTGATAAAATGGGGTGGTAATATCTACAGTCAATTAAAAAACCTTTTATACACTGTGATGCTATCTGCAACATGACAGCATGTTTAGAAAATGGCAAACCTGTTTCAAGAAAACATGCAACTGAGGATGTGAATCCGGATCAACTGTGACCTCAAAAAGCGGAATGAAGATATTATCAAGAATATTCTGAAATGATGTAACAATCCCCATTTCCTTGTAGATATTGTACAGTCGAGGAAGCTGAAAATGCAAAAGATATCACAAAACATGAAATTAAATGCTGGCTCGAATTTTACTACTGATTCGGGCATCTCATAGTAAACAGCATATTCAACAGCAGTCAAACCCACCATCACTCAGCTGAGCTAACCAACTTTTCCTTTAAGAAACCAAAAAAAAATGAACTTCAGTAAGGGGGATTTAGATACTGTCAGTACCTGGATTAACCAAACAACGTTTTCACTGTACAAGTCATTATTCACTATCCAACTAGCCAATTGGTCCCATTCACTCTGCTTTCTACCGTATATTGATATTCTGTATTCAGCCATCTGCAACAACAAAACCATGTAACATGAATAAGTAGCAATGGGAGAAAACAAGCATGAGCAAAAGTGAAGCATTCTGTAGATGCTTCTTGAGAAACATGTCAAGAGTTTTTTCCATCATCTAATGTCAGCACATGAGCCTCAAGCAGGATAGGAATTAGTAAAGCAAAATATCAAGATCCAATAATCAGAAAAGCTTCAAAATCTTCCTAAATTAATATCAGGTACAAGTAAATAGTTCCTGCCATGATTAGCATGATGTATGGAATAATAGCCAACGCCTCAAATCCTAAGATAGGATAGAGTCTAAAATCATTACTTTAAGATTCAAGAATTTGGCAACAAAAACACTAAAATATAACTTCTACCCATAACTTGCTGATCTGATCAGGTCTAGAGAATGAGAGAAGGATCAACAAAAGAAGAAACACAACAAAACATGGTCATGGATCATGAACATGGTGTCTCTGGCATTTCTTAATTGCTGTTGGCATGAAATATAGACAATTTTACAAAATTATCACTAATGCACAGATTTTAAATATTTAACAAAGAATGGCCAGAACTGTAAATTTAAATATCATTGGAAAATGTGAAACACATTAAGGAAACCAGAATCTATATCTATGCATTAAAAATCAACTATGAGTAGGAAAAAGATGCACCTGATATTTACTTGCAGAAAGATCAGAAAAGACTTGTTTTGTCAGTTCACCAAGGAAACGGCCTGCTCATCAACATACAGCAATAAGCATAGATTAGGCAAAGCAGAACATATAACTAGCAGGGAAGAAAAGCAGCTTACAAATTAGTAGAAAAAATAAAATAAAGCATCACAACATGAACACCATGTAGCCACTATGAGATGCAAGCATGTAAAATAAAACTTGAGTCTTAATATGTGTACATTCTAGCACCCAAAGTTTTAAGGTTTCCTTTGCAATTCATTGTGAGGCCTGCCTTGAGCAACACACAAAATGAGTAATCCTCCCCTTTCAACACAATGTCACTCACTCGTCACAGAATTGGCAACCTGAGCCCTTTAAGCTAGAGATTTCAAGTTTTTAATCTCTAGGTTTGTTTACTTTGGGATCAACTGGAAGACTGTTTCCTATACAATAAGTATTTCATTTTTCTCATTGCCCCTGTTCTTTTTTATTAAGTTTGCTTTAAGAGTATGAAGGATCAACTTCTATCTGCCCACCCAGAAGTGAAAAACAGAGGAAAAAAGATTTTTTTCTCTCAAGAGAAAATCAAGATGTAAATTGGATAAGATTAAATTAAGGAGCACCTTGGAGAAGATTGTCTTGTTTAAGGAAAATCTCCCTGAGTCTACTCTGACCACAAGGATTGTACTTCAGGTTGAACTTATCAAAGCGATGAAAAGTGCTCTTGTCCGCATGAACATCTAAAAGGTCAACATTGAGATCATACCTGTTCCCACAGATGTCAATATGATCACAATCTTGTATATGACAATATGAATATGATAACAGCAAAAAAGAGTTCTTTACCCTGTCAAATCCAAACTCTCAAACACTTCTTTCAATGTCAAGTATGTTCCATCTCGAAAAATTACAACCTGAATAAAAGAGAAAAAAAGTTCACGACAACAACAAATATATATTAAAATATCCACCTAATAATCAGATTGTATCATATTATTTAGGTGGACAGGATATCAAAGTTCTGGTTAACTGCGCAAGATTATGGAATGATTAATGGCCCATTCCAATGCAGAAAGAAAAGAGGAGAAAGGTGTATATTGTTTGATTTCTGAAAAGAAAAGGGCAGGGAATCCAAATTTTTACCTCATCAGGCTCTTTCCTCAGTTTTGACTTTATAAACCTTAAAAGATGTTTCTGGTTCATGCATGCAGAATGATGAACATGCGTATCAACTTTCCTGACATTATAAAAGTCACGGTGTGGAGCACTTTTCTGAGCTAGAAACTCTCTATCCGCATTAAGCATCAAATGAAGGTTGAATTTCTGAGACATTGAGAAAAGCATAAATCCAGAAGTCTAATTATTATCAAGAAAACTTGCTTCTTAATAAATTGAGATGCTCAATGAAAGATGTATTTACCTGTTCTAGGAGATTCAATCGATGATGACATAAAGGTTCTGATATTTCCAATTGCAATAACTCGAAGTATGTGGTGCAAATCAGTGAAAAACATTGTCGCATCAGCAACAGGAAAAAGATTTTCCTTAGCTAAGAAAAGGGGGAAAACAAAGCATATATTAACATCCCAATAATGAAATAAAGGATTGAAACATAACAAACAAGAAACTGAAGCTCAAAGCTTACAGTCTTTATTTGGATAGACATGGATTACCCCATCTTCCATCTCGAAATAATGCTGTGAAAAAAAAAGAATGAAAGGCATATATGATCAAAAAAAAGGAAGTCAAGAATAATCCTGACTAGGGTGTTTCACAAAAAGCCAAAATGAAACATATACTCACATCAGATTTTCCCTCTGGAGTAAAGGAGAACGGGTCAGGATTAGGCTTTGGTGTACTAGGATCAGAAATAATTTCTTTCTCCCATGGTGCGATTGCCTCCTTGAATACATATCTTTTTCGCATTTCAAGACATTCTTGAAGAATTATATAGGAATCCACTTCATCTGGTGATGGCACCTCTGCTGATGCAAAATAAATTTGTAAGAAAAAACATCATTATAAAATGGAGCATCAGTCCTAACAGAAACTTACATACTTCCAATCTTAAAAGCAGTGAATAACTCAAATAGGTGCACTTGCATTCAAAATAACCAAGCAAAAACACAGACAACAACTGTAAGAGGGGTAGACCCAGACAGATAATATTTAAACATGTATCCATTTAAGAATGCACATGTATTCTGTGCATCATTCTCTCTAAAGAATTTAAATATATGCATCTTTCACGATAAAACAATAAACAACTGCTTGCATTTTGTGGCCATTCATCTTGCACTTTGGTGGGAGAATAGCAGCAAAAAAGATCAGATTAGTGATATTAAAAAATCATGTAGGATATGAGAAGCCCTTTAAATATTTTACCAATTTAGCAAGCCAAAGCAAGGACAATTAACAGAAGTATGGATGAGAAGCAGTTGATACCCATAGGAGAAATTTTAAGCCGGGCAAAAGTTTCTTGTTCTGGCTCTTTCCTTAGAATATCAGCAGCAATAGGATCAGGCTGAACACCAGACAAACTATGGGATCGAATCATGCTTGAAGCAGGTACAGGGGCTTGGTCTCCATTTGCATTAATGTGTTGTGGTAAAACATCTTTTATATCCTAAAAATGCAAGCCACAAAATTAAGAATAGAAGGAAATCCTTTCAAAATGAAGAATGTGTGCATGTGGGTATGTAAATGAAATACTGATGCTGTTGAGCAAAATAGTAAATGTGCATTTCCAAAGATCACAAACTTACAGCATTTCCATTAATATGCAGATATGTAGCATCTAGTTTAGAGTTGTCAGTCATATTATCTTCATCATCTGATCCTTCCACGCTGTCAAAGGCACTAGCACTAGCACCAGGAGACTTTGGAGATGTTGGTCTGATGAAACTTCCAGGTCTCTTGATATGCCCAGAAGATTTCCCTGGAACAGCACAATACTGGATGTATTCAGCAAACAGGATAACAGCTCCCCATCTCAAATGAAAAGGTGAAAAAACAAAAAATAATGGAGTACATAAATTTCAATTGAATTCCAAGCCATTTCAAGTTGGCACTATTTGAATCTACAGCTGGTGGCCTTCTATACATAAGGGGTAGAAGAGGGGTTAAGATTTTATTGGAAGGCACAAGGAAGAGCAGCCCAAACAAACTGTTAAGAGGACAACTGTAATTAGCTTGATAATGAAGCCATTAACGACTCTGGACCATTTCCAATTTGTTCACCAAGACGAAATACTTCAATCCCAAGTTAAGTTTCCATATTCATCTTCAACGCATATAAATGCCTCACCTAGGATAAGCTTTCAACCCTGTCACTACGCAACAGATAAAAAAAATATTGCACTTCTCTTCTTATTCAAATTATATATTAATAAATATCATTCTCATGTTGCTTGGCTTAAAATCCGCAAGTAATCTATTTTTCTTATCCATCGATCCCTTCTTTAACATCATTCCTTCCCTCTTAAAACAGAGAGATATTAAACGCAATTTTATCAAATACAAATGATCTCCGCAAGCAGAAAATCATACTAAATACAAAACAGAATACAACCATTAATATAAATATATTATATTGATTATATTATACACATAACAGGGTAATTATATTAAATTAAAATAGTCCTAAAATATCATTTGACTGCACTGTTGAAAATTATTATAAGTAAAACAGAGCAGTCAAATTCAAGCCGAGCTTTAAATATTCACTCCGGCGAGAAGTCCGACAAGTTCATACCTTCAGGCAAATTATGAAGCCTCGGTAATCCAGCCGGAATCCCGCCGACATAAACCACCTGGCCATTACGTTTCTCTTCTCCATCAATTCCACCACCAGAAATCGCCGTCACGTCCGGTAACGAGGCCGAGCCACGCTTGTTATAGTAACCGTTACTTCCTTTCCTCCGTCCGTGACTCCGGCGCTTCTTCCAATGCTGCGGCGACGACCCTCCTCCAACTCCTCCGCCGCCGTCGGAGTCATAATCTCTTTCTCGTTCTCTCTCTACTGTCTTGGCGAACTCGAGAAGTTGATTTAGGGTTTTGCGGTGCATATAATAAGCGGATACTGCCACAAATGATGCACCTACTAGAGCCGCCATCGCTAGATGCAGCGAGTACGCGTCCATTACTTTCTCTCTCTAAAAAACTATTTATCTCTCAAAAAAAAATCTGTTTAAGTGGATTTTTGAAGGATTATAGTGAGCTTCGTTGATGGTGAGCTTTGCTGATAGCGAGCTGTGTTGATAGTGAGAGAGGGCTGAGCAACTGTTGGGGGAGGAGGAGGTTTGTGTTTCTATTTCAAGCTTGACGCGGCTTGTTTGGGTATTTATAGGCAAAACTGAGAAGAGGACACTCTCTCTCTCTCTCTCTATAAGTGTTTTTTAAGAGGTTCAAATCAGCCATCCATATATATAAATATATAAATTTGCTCACTGAACTTTAACACAAACCAATATTGCCCCCATCAGGCTAATACTATTCGAAAGGGCTTAGTGGTAAATATGTTGGTTTAAAGGATGTTTAGCGTTTCTGCATGTCAGGAAAAAAAAACATTCAAGAAAAGGTTTCCAAATATGGAAATAAAAAATTCTTAGTACTTGAAGTGTAGAAAACTAAAGTAGTAAAGTTTACATCTCTAATACAGCTAGCGTTGAAAATTGCATTCCATCAAAATTTAAAATATAAAAGAATATTTAAAACTATTTTTTTTATATTTTTTATCCTTTTAGATGTAACGATATCAATGATATTTTAAAAAATATTTTTTGATATTTTTTCAAGCAAAAAAATATTTTAAAAAATAATTATTATACTCTCAAACACATCTAAATCTAATTAATCATATCTATTCTTTTTATATATATATATATATATATATATATATATATATATATATATATATATATATATATATGTTGGTATCATTTACAACCACTCATAAATAGTTTTTTTTTTAGGATCCACACTCAAAAAGCTTTAAAAGAAAAATGTTTTATTAAAAAGATACACTTATAAAATATGGTTTTATTGATATGTTTATGCTTGTGTATTTTGAATAAAATAATTCCCAAAATATTTTGTAGGGTTGTAACGACTACACAAATAATTTCTCTCACAATTAAATGCCTCCCTATATATATTATGACGTAAAATTTAAGGATTCTTCATCTAACAATGGTGATAGGGTAGGGAATTCTTTAAAGGTCTGATGGAGGGTACAATTGATAAAAGTCTCATTCTGTAGAGGTGAATTGTGCAATTCCGAAATTTAAAAATCTCATTGAAATTAATTATAATTGGAGGGCTGGTTTCAATTTCTTCTTTTCATCCCTCTGTTAGAGTACTTTTTAGCTTTACTTTTCACTGATGGCTACAAAAATAATTGTACTGCGCGGTGACCCATTGCAGTATGTTTTAAAAAAAATATATATATTATTATTTTAAATTAAAAAATTGATGTTTTGATGGTATGTAAAATGATTTTTAAAAAATAAAAATATATTATTTTAATATATTTTTAAACAAAAAAAATATTTTAAAAGATAACCTTAATCAGAATACTAAACAAGCACAAATTTGTCACTTTAGTGCTATTAATGATTGTTTATTGAGGATTTTAAATTAAAATTTATTGATTATTTAACACTATGTTTAGAAAATATTTAAAAAATATATTTTTTTTAAAATTAAAAAAAAATGTTTCCAATTGATTAGCAGATATAAAATATATATTTTTATAAAAAAATTGATATATTTTTAAATAAAAATTAAAAACAATCTAACTAATATTGTAAACAACATAGGAGTGTTTGACACTACATTTCAAAAGTGTTTTAAAAAAAATATTTTTAATTTTTTTTAAAATGTTTTTATGAGATTATTTTCATGTGCTGATGTCAAAAAATAATTTTTAAAAAAAAATAAAAAATAGCATTTTAATGCATTTATAAACGAAAAAGAACTTTCAAAAATATTATCAACTACACTACCAAACAAACATTTAGAGTTTGTTTAGTAGTGTAGTTGAAAGGTTACTTTTGAAAGTATTTTTTATTCAAAATTGTATCAAAATGATATTTTTTTTATTTTTTTAAAAAATTATTTTTAATATCATCATATAAAATGATTTATAAACATTAAGAAAATAAAAATAAAAAAAAATCAACTTTTTTTGAAAACATGCCAAACAATAATTAATTAGATCGTGGTGGTATACGGGTGGAACCCATTGTCGGGCTAGGGTAGAGGGGGCAGGATAAGGGGTTCGTGTAATTAAAGGCGTGGATTGTGAGTCATTTTCGCTATCCACACGTTGGGTACAAAATCAAATATGCCAAGGAGATGCAGCGCATATGTTAAAGGAGGTCCTTTTTTTTTTTTTTTTGTCTTGTTTCGTTTTAAAGCAGGTGTTCAATATTAAGAATTTAAGATTTTTCTCTCTTCTTTAATTAAGATTTAAGTGCTTCTTAAAAAATTATTTTATGTCATAATTGCTCCAACTTTTACTTTAGTAAAGACTAGTCAACTGCCCGCACTACGTTGCGGGTGTAGTGCGGGCGAAAAAAATAATTTTTACAGCTGTTAAGATTAAAATATAATATTTTAATATATAAAATTTGGTATACTAAAAGATATCAACATTGTCTATTATAATAACAATAATATCGAAGTCTCAACTTTTAAAATTATCATTATTATTATTGTCAAAAAATTATCATTATTATTATTGCCAAAAAAATCCTAAAAACCTCAACAGAAGATCAAGCATTTTTTTATTATTATTGCTATCACTGTTAAAACAATAAAAATTATCAAATTATTCTAAGAGAAAAATACTTAAACACATTAACAAAGGAGCAAGGAAGAAAAAAAAAATTATTATTATTATTATTATTATTATTATTATTATTATTATTATTATTACTGTTACTATTATTATTATTATTATTATTATTATTATTATTATTATTATTATTATTATTCTATTATTATTATTATTATCATCATTATTTTTTATTGAGAGAAAAAAAACCTAAACACATTAACAAAAGAGTAAGGAAAAAAATATTATTATTATTATTATTATTATTATTATTATTATTATTATTATTATTACTATTATTATTATTATTATTATTATTATTATTATTATTATTACTGTTACTATTATTATTATTATTATTATATTATTATTATTATTATTATTATTATCATCATTATTTTTATTGAGAAAAAAAACCTAAACACATTAACAAAAGAGTAAGGAAAAAAATATTATTATTGTTATTATTATTATTATTACTATTATTATTATTATTATTATTATTATTAATATTATTATTATTATTATTATTAATCTTATTATAAAAAACAATTATTATTATTATTATTATTAATCTTATTATAAAAAACAAATATTCTGTTTAAAAACAAATGTATATGAAATGTAATGTAAAGGATAGCATTGAATAAAATCGAAACTTTGACACCAAAACAAATAAAGAATTTCAAGTGAAATCGGAAATTAAAAGCTTGGGGACTGACATGAAACTTCCATGTATACTGAATTTCCATTCAAGGATACAATTGAAAGAAATCGAACTTTGATACTCGAATATATTATGCATTGAACTCAAATCCGAAATTAAAAAGATCGAGGACCGAAAATGAAACTTCGTAAATCAACACGACAAAAAGACAATCAAACAATCAGGGACTAAATGAAAACTAACTACAAAACTGGGGACTCCCGTTAATGTTTTGCCGGGAGGAGAGAGAAACGGTGGAGCAAACGTTTGATCGTGAAGGGGAACGTTTCAGGCCACCTGTGGTAGAAACGCGCGACACCATCGGCTGGAGGTAATGGAGGCGAACCGTTTAGGACGCCGGAATCAAATTTCTGACCACCGTATAACATGTCACGCGCCACTCTAAGGGGGCGTGCGCGAAAAATTTGAAACCGCGTCCAACGGACGCGCCTGTGCTGTCGGCAGAGAGTACTGTTTGGAAGCCTGGTCAATTACTTAATAACCCCTAACCCGAATGCTTGAAATTTGTCTTTTATGGGGATAGCAACGTATTAGCACACTCCGAGCACTGTGCATAATCGAATAAAATATACTTAATTAAAGAGTCAATTACGGAAGCAGCCCTCCTTCCGTTTGAGCGTTTTTGTCTTTAGGGGGGATAGAACGGTAGTTACCCCTTTTCGACACTGTTGAAGAAAAGGGGGGTAAATACGGGTTTAAGCCCCTGCAGCAAAACGGGATTTTGTCGCTTTCGAGGGGTTGTTTGGTTAATACACTCGTTCATCTCCGGAAAAAACAAAAAAGGGTGGACGAACTTCAGCGACGCTACGGACGACAAAAGTCCAGATCCACAGTGCACATGAGTCACAATATACAGTACCCACCCCGAGCTGTTTTAGCTCTTTTGTTAATAATAGATTATTTGTTTGCGTTGCAGGTTGGAACAACTTTTAAAAATATATATAAGTTTTTATTTTAACTTTATTTAAAAATGTGTTTTTTAGTGAAATTGCTTTTATTTTAGATATTTTTTAAAAGTGTTTTTTTATTAAAAAAAATATTAAATTGATGTCTTTTAGTGTTTTTTTATGGTGTTAATAAGATGATATGAAAATCAAATAAAAAAATATTTAAAACAAAACATCATAGAAGTTATGGTGAAGTGGGTAAACCTACTTTATTTATCTAGGTATACAAATGGATTGGATAATTCTTGATCACATACTTGTATTTGTATATACAAATATTTTTTGTGATTGTAATTTTTTAATATGTATCTAAAATAATTCTTGGATTTTCATTTAAATATTAACTTTGTTATGTAAAATACATAACTTCTCATAGATGTGTATTTTATTCAATGAAAATTGTTTGTGAAACAAAATCACATGGATCTTTGTTGTCTCAATTATCTTTAATACAAATGGAAGGTGCAAAAAAATTCCAATTTTTCATGAAGGAATGTAAATCTCCGTTGTCATTTTTATTTTCACATAAAGGGTCCATTTGTTTTTTGGAAAAGATATATTTTCTTGAGGAAAATATTTTTATATAAATAGAATTTTCTTTAAAAATATATTTGTATTATTTTAAAATATCTTTTATCAAGTAAATTATTGTTAATTTAATGGTTTTTAAATGATAGAAACGAGATGAGAAAAGTTGTGATGATTGTACAATAGGTAGTGTTGATGATAGTATTTATGATAATAATTGTCATGATTGTTATAATCTATTTTGACCTTTTATTTTTGAAATAATTTAATTTTTTCCCAAATTTATGCATTCTCGATGTAATTCAACTAATTTTTAGCCATTTGATGATTGTTTTATCGTTTCATGGTTTTCAACCATTTTGTTTGTCATATTCATGTCAATCAATGGTTTTAAGACAGAAATATTTTTAAATTGATTATTTTTACTATATAATTATATAAAACAATAGTATATAAGAAATTATTAAAATCCAATAAATTTTATAATTCGTGTTGCAGGAGGACCGGGATAGTCCAATTTGTTATTATCTCACTATTTTTAATATATATATAGAGAGAGAGAGACTTCACCCTTCATTTTTTTTTTTATATCAAGGGTATAAATTGTTTTTCAACTTTATGTAGTATTTTAAAATGGATACAATTCAAAGTGGTGCTATGATTAAGTTTTATATAATAAAAATTTTAATTTTACTAAACATTTAAACACACTCGGTCCATCTTGTCTTGTGTATAGCTTAAAATTAAAAAAAAATATTAATACCAGGTTGAAAAAAGTATAAATACAACCAAATTTATTGCTTTGAATCACAATTCTTGACATAGAGCTCATATTATAAGTTAGAGTGTAAGATGGTAATGGATATTGTTTCAGTGAGAGCAGAAAAAACAAGAAGCTTCTGTTATGTACAACACTCCATATCAAGGTGATTCAAGTTGTTCAAAACTCTAAGTATAGAAATCTACTTGTGTATTATTTGATTATTTGAGATTATTTTAAAATAAATCCATTTTTAACAGAACTATATAATCAAGTAATACAATGGTATTTCTTTAAAAATACGGAATAATAAAGATTTAGTGTGGATGGAGAAAATAAAATATATTAAATAGTTTTTAGAATTTTCTATTGCCCTTTTATTCTAGTTTTAGGATAGAAATTTTCTAAATTGAATGTTAATCAATAAAAAAAAATTGATAGCAAATTGAAGAAAAAAAACATTGTCTAAATTATATAAAACTTGGATTAAATATTTGTATGGGTACGAGATGTATTAATACTTCTATTCAAATATACATAATTATAACAAATATGATAGCACATAAATAAGATAATATAGTTCAATTACTAAATAAATAATTGAATAATTAAATTGTATCATCTTCAAAATGCAAGACATATGATTAATTAGAGATGTACTAGATCATTGTTTAAGTTATGTTGTTGCAAGTAAAAAAAAATATATGTAGAAAAAATATCGTTGTTGATGTGTTTTTCACCAAAAACAAATTAGTGATTAACCTGGTGTGATTTGGTAGACTTGATATATTTAAAAATAAATTCATCACTCAGGTCATGAGACTATGATAACCCTATAAAAAAGAATATATTTTTTTTATATATAATCCAATTCTCAATTAATACAATATTAAAAGATGTAATAAAAATAAAATTCAACTTGGAAAAATAAGTCGGGTAAGCCTAAGTTAATCTGTCAAAGATGGATAATAAGATAGAGATAATCTTATAGAAAAAAATCAAAATAAACTCTCAATCAAACGTTTTATTGGAGGATGAAATATTTATAAAAAAAACAAAAAAGAAAATGATTTAAAAAAATCACTTGAGTCAATTGGCTAAACCGTGACCCGGGTCACAAGAATAAAATAACATCACAAAATGAAAATTTAAACAAACTATGAAGTTTAATTCACAATAAATATAACATTGAACGATAAAATTAAAAAACAATCAACTAAAAAAAAGACAGAAAACTTGAATCAAAGGACCTAACCTGTGACCTAGATCACAGAACTATAATGACTCTATAGATTATTTTTTTTATAAATCTCAAATTCTCAATCAGCATGTGTTTAAGGAATAAATTGAAAAAAATAAAAAAAATCTGACTAAACCTAAGTTAACTTGTCAAAATTTGGTTAAAAGATCATGATAATGTTATAAAAAATAAGTGAAAAAATATAAATTATAATTTTTAATCAATCAAATATTGAATGATGAAATAAAAAAAAACAAAAAAACAAAGAGTCAATATGGCTAACTTGCAAAACTCGCAATCTAGTTCATGAGTCCATAATAACCCTCATATAAAAAAAAATTAACAAACAATAATGAAGTTTATTTCTCTATCAATTTCACTTTTAAAAAATAAAATAATAAAATAATAAAAAATGACAAATAAAAATGACCTCGGTCATCATGACTAACATGCAAAACTCAAGTCTTGAATCACAAGATTGAAATAACTTTATGCAAAACAAATCAAAATAAATTATAACATTTTATACCTATTAATTCTAATATTGAAAAATGATTTAAAAAAAATAAATTTACAGTTTTCTTTAAAACAAATCCTAAAAAAATTAATAACTAGAAAATAAAATATTTTATTTTCTAATTTACAGCAAACTATAAAATAAAATAAAATATTTTTAAAAAAATATTTTTAAAATATAGTGTCAAACACCCTGTTAATAAAGGAGATAGACTTCACAGCTCGTAGTAATTTGTAGTTTGCTGCAAATTACAACATAAAAGCATTATATATATACATATAGGTCATATTTGGTATTTGGTACTGTATTTCAAAATTATTTTAAAAAATGATTTATATATTTATTTATTATTTTAATTTTTTTTATGTTTTTAGATTATTTTGATGTATTGATGTCAAATATAATTTTTTAAAAATAAAATAAATATTTATTTTGATTTATTTGTAAGTAAAAAACATTTTTTTAAAAATAATATGAATGAAACTATCATACTGTTGCATATTCCAATTCAAAAGGTGTTATCAAAAGTTGAAGCAAACTTTACAGACGGGCTTGGAGGCAGTTTGACACGACCTATAAAAAACAATCCGTATCTTTTAGTCATAATTTTTTTTCATACATAATATATACCAATGTAAATAAATAAACAAGTAAAAGATTTATATCATCCAAACATCTAAGTTATTTGATAAAAAAATAAAATATAAAAATCATTTCAAAGTCTTGGCCGCGTGTTTGTCGGTCAATTCTACAACAATATCATTTTGAATTAAAAAAATGAAATGTTTATGTAGGCAAAATTAAATAAAAAATTATTAAAAATTGATTTTGTCAAGGCTCACTTAAGTTTTTGACTATATTAAATTAATTTAAAATAAAAATAACTCGAGTTAAATTTCAGGTCCTTAGATTTGGCTAGACTAGATTTAATAATAAAGAGTTTAGAAGAAAAAAAAAGAATTAGATTTACCTAAGCACTTATGACATAGTAAAAAGCATGGACCTATAGGATATGCTTCTGTAAAGTGCCCTAATAATAGTGGATGCTTTATCACAGATAGACCTTATTGCCTTGGGAAATCTGTTGGCATCATATCGATCTCGTAAGAGACTATCCTCGGTTTCAGTATTGGAAAAGTGGACACTACAAGAGTTTTTTTTTTTTTTAACATGAAGATAAATAAAAGGGGAAATAAATTAAAAGGAAAATAAAAAAGGAAAGATCGAAAGGGTTGATATCAACTCGCCCCTTAAGTTGAGGGATCTATTCATTTTATTTTTGTTTTTATTAGATTAGAAATACATTTTATTGTGCATAAGAATACTGTTCAACAACAACAACAATATACTCGAATAAAAAAAGAAAAATACGATGCTTCTAGGAACATATCTACAACTGCATGACTGGATATCGTTAGGTCATATGCACCCATAACGAATAATCCAAATAAGGTCCTAAACTTCACTATAACTTAAGATCTAAACAAATGAAGAAACCAGGAATATTATTATATTTGGTCAATTCGGAGCAAGAAGACGAAACCTGTTTGGCATTGCGATTCCACCGGCTTTTGGCTAAGATTTGAATTATTTTTTTCATTTTAAATGAATATGTTTTTGTGTGTTTTAGATCATTTTGATGTGCTGATTTCAAAAATGATTTTTAAAAAATAAAAAAAATATTATTTTAATGTATTTCGGTACGATAAACACTTTGAAAAGCTACCGCAACTACACTCCCAAACAGGTCTGTAATTTCTTTAGAATATCGCCATCAATTTTACAGCATGGAGTGATGTGTTTTCCCACTTTACGAGTCAGTTTTGCAGCCTAATGAACTTTGTATTGATGGCAAATTAACTTATTGGGTGCCCTGCTAGAATTAATTATTTTATCGAAGGAAATTAAACTTTCTTTTTTATTGATGATTTCTATATAAATTATATGATTTCCTGGCAGCAGCGGTGAGAAGAAAACTGAAGGATAGATATAAATAAGTAGGGTTGCTAAGGTGGCCATTGTTTAGTTTCGGGTCTTTTTCATGAGTCACTTGTGCATGACAAAGAAGATGCGCACTTAATTCCTGTACTTGAATGGAGATATATACTCGTTAAATAAAGAAATCCACACATCTTAGCCGTCCATGCATGGCTAGAATAATTCGAGTGTCCATTATTCCATGCCTGCAGTCGATATATCTCTGAAATTCTTTTGTTGTCTAGCAACCTGTCCAGGCCACACACATGTGCTGGAGTCACGAGGGTGTCTTATCGTTTTTTCTCCAAATTTGGAACGCAAGTTGGTGGATATGTTATTGAAAAATAGTAAATGAGTGTGGTGGTTTAGGCTGTAAGAACAGCTATTGTAATAATTAATCATAATATTATACATAAGGCATCAAACACGATCGAGTAAACTTGCAGACGAGTCCTTTTTTTTTTTTTTTATTTATGTTGATTTTCGGGTTAGCATGCACGCATCTCGATTAATTAAATGGATATTAAAGTTAACAATTATGTAAGTTTCTAGTGATCATCATATTAATATTCACAAGACTCGAACTTGAGACCATAAAATAAACAAACTTTTTGAATCACAAGTTCTTACCACTAGGCCACATTCAACTATATTTTTTTCCAAACGGATGGAGAATCTAAGAAACCATGTTCATCATACTCGACTCAAGAGTTTGCCAAATAAATTGTTAATATAGCAGGTAAACCTGAAGTAATTATAAAAGAGTATTATTTTGAACAAAAACTATAAACCGTTTTAGGGTTCACCTGATTATTTTAACAAAATCAGGAATTGACATGGCAGATCATTTAATTGGTCAACAATTTCTAATCTAGTTTTAAAGTAAATTTTGACTCGGTTCTATAGTGGCTCATCACTAAATTGATAAATCACCGAGTTAAACTAGTCAATTTTTAACTCTTTTTTTTTTGAATTCGAGGAAAACTCCACTTCCTGGAAAGCGTATTTTATGGGATCAGGTGAGCGAGTAAAACTCCGGCTATCCCAAGTTTTTACAAAAAAATACACGTTCTGACTCGAACTCGAGATCTACTATGCAGATCTCAAGCTTTTGTCATCATATCATGCCACCTAACTTGTTTTGATAGTAAACTCCAGCACGATTCTGTATTAGCTTATCATTAAATCGACCTATTGGGTTGTATTGAGTGTAATAACTATGATAATAACGCAGAAAAACTCATATTATATGTATCTGAGTGTTGACAATTGATCAAGGAAACTACTGTTCTTGTAGTGGACACGTGTAGCAGGTGAGTAATATATCCACTAAGGTCGTAATAGATCCCTGATTCGAGGATTCCCTGCCTTGCATGGGTTAGTAATGCGGATGCTCTCCGGGCAAGTGTGTGGTGGCATTTACAGGGAAAAGGGGGAAACTGGCTAAAAAACGCCACCTCACACGACAACCTTTGCATATCGTCCTAACTCAAACATTATAAGTTTGTGGGTGAGAAGACGTTGGATAAGATCCTCGTGAATCTTATGCCCGTATGATTATTCCTTGCCACCACAACGAAAGGCGCGCGCTGAAACAAAAGATGTATTTGTTGCCAAATAGCTGCAGCAATTGCCTTGCCAGGTTCGTTTTGAGGAATGGAGAAATTCCCAGGTTCGTCTTTTAGGTCATAATTATTCTTGGATCTCAACAGTTGAATGGATGGGGGACGAGCCGTTTATGCTCGGTGGAGATGGGGAATCGAATTCTCTCCATGCAAGAGAATATGCATAATATTGGCAGCTTGAAGTTTGGCAAAAAGCAAGACAATGATCGGGAATATTAAAAGAAAAATCATTTTTTTTTAAATATTTCCAAAACAGGCAACAAGTAAAAATATACTTGTTGCCTGTTTTGGAAATATTTAAAAAAAATGATTTTTTATTTTATTTTTACTTTTTATCTTAGATTAATTTTCTGATATTTTTGTATATATGCTAATGTAAAAATTATTTTTTAAAAAATAAAAAATATTTTTAAATAACTTTAATCACATTCTTGAACATATTGTTGGATTTAAAATGACTGCTTTGCCAGATTACTACCCAAGTACTCGGTTCATTTGAGCAACATTTTTTAAAATAGTTTACTGGAAAAAAATCCTTAAAATCATAAATTATTTTTATGGTTAATTGATGTAACTTATGTGAATGCTACATTATTTGGAGTGAATAATGTTTTAACTCTTTAATTTGTCCTCGAAAAAAAGAATTAACAATAAAGTCGAAGAGAGTGTAAAAATAATTTATATATAACAATAAAGTACAAGTAATTTCAATTATAATCAGTTAATTATTCCATTAAAATATTAGAATGATATGTGGATTGCTACTGAGATGGATCATTATGATTATTATTTTTTGTACTTAAAAAAATATACATTTTTTTTAAATAATAGGCAGGAAAAAAACATGCACCCCCTATATTTTTTAAAGATTAGATTCAATTATTAAAAATATAAGATGATGTGACAAGAGATATATCATGCCACATTAATCTTTATTTGATTGACTGTTAACTAATTATATCTGTAGGATAAACAAACCTTTTCTTTTAAAATCACCCACTAGTCTACAGGGACTTTACAAGTGGAATGATGGAGGCGGTTCCCATCAAAGCTTTTTTCTTTTTATTTTCCTAAGGTAGTGTCATGTTTTTTTATTCACGATTGCATAATCTGTAAAGAAAAAAGAAAAAAAAATTGTCTGTGGTTAAAAAAATCATTCGTGGAGGCTACGAGAGCATGTTCCTTCGAGATGAAAATGGTTAGATTAGTCGAGTTTTATATAATTATTAATTTTAGAATTTATGAAATTAATTAAGGTGACCAAATATTCACATTAATAAATAAAAAGGTTAGTTTATAGTTATAAAATCTGGGTTTATTTGGCTAGTTAACATATTACATCATCGATTCAAAGTTTATTCGAACCTAGTTTTATTTTAAAATACTCTAAAATAATAAATGTTTTTTGAAAAAATCACAATTTAAATTTACTCACTGCTCAACCTCATCTTAACCGTAACCTAAGTTTGGGATAGTAAACCCCGGGTTGGGTCTTAGGTTAGCTCATTCTACAAGGGCGAAGTCAAAAGGGCTAGCCTGAGCGCAAACTTTGTATGACAGCAGTCCGAATTACCGTGCCGGGTTTTGGAAGTCAGGCTCGTCAGCATCCACTGGACTATCTCAAGAACTGGAGAGTTGAGGTCCGGTTAGGCTCGACGCCCCGAACTTTAGCCCATTACTAATACCTATTCAGAGCATAGTTGTTAATTTCGTTCTGTTCCGGCTGGAATGGCCGGAACGTTCCGTTCCATTAAAAAAAAGAGATAAAACGACATCGTTTTCATCTCGGATTTAATTCCGATCCGTTCCGAAATTCGGCCAATTCCAGCGAACTTTCGGCTTTCGCTCCGGGTTCAAAATCTATTTTTTTTATTTTTAAAAAAATATTTTTGACATCTATATATCAAAATAATTTAAGAACACCAAAATATTTTAAATAAAAAAGAATTCAAATTTTAATTATGCTTGTTAAATTAATATTTTATTTTTTTCATATATATATATATATATATATATATATATATATATATATATATGAAACAATACAACACCAAAACAACACGTCAGAACGCTCCAAAACCGATACTGTTCCGTTCCAATTAAAAAAATGGAACGGTGATCAGAATGGACAACTATAATTCGGAGTGCTTTCTCTGGGCTATTGAGGCATTGGATCAGCCAGTCAGATTCCTTGACATTCACGTAACATTTAAAGATATTTAATAAAAAAAAATTATATGCTTAAGAAAATCCGAGAGACACGTTTTGGGTGCAAAGCAACCAATAAAAAAAAAGGAAAAAAAATTAATGTGATACGTAAATATTGAACCGAGAAAATTGTTAGATTTTATTGAGCAGCAACTGAAATGCTTCACTTGAAATCCAAGTCTATATATTATTTTCTCCAAGGGCCTGTTTAGGAAAGACAGTTGTGATTATTTTTGAAAATACTTTTTATTTAGAAATATATTAAAATGATATTTTTTTTTTTTTTTAAAAATCATTTTTGATATCAGTACATCAAAATGATCTAAAAACACAAATAAAAATTTATTTAAAATGAAAAAAAATTCAAAATTTCATAAAACGTTGGTTGAAACGCTGAGCCAAACAGTCTCTAAATTCTTAGTTTCTAGCCGTTATAGTTTTGGCATGTTCATGATGTGATAACAATTATTTTTTAAAATATTTTTTTTTAGAAATGCATTAAAATAATATTTTTTATTTTTTAAAAAATTATGTTTGATATATCACATGAAAATGATCTAAAAACATCAACTTTTTTTAATTCAAAGTAAAAAATAAAAAAAAAATTTCAAATTTGTTCAAAAATGCTTTAAACACAATGCCAATAGCTTTAAGTATCTGTTTGAGAGTATGATTGTAGTTGTTTTTCAAAGTATTTTTATTCAAAAAAAATATATCAAAATAATGTTATTTATTTATTTTTTAAATATTTTTGATAACAACACATGAAAATGATTTAAAAACACTAATTTTTTAATTTAAAATGAAAAATAAAACATTTTTATTTTTTAAAAAATATTTTTAAAACACAGTGACTATATTAATTTGCACAGTTTAAGAGTGCTCCTCTCTCTCTATATATATTATCATGTATTTCGATTATTTTTTTTACAAGAAAGCATTGAATTATCCCACAGACAAATAAAATTTTAGCAACCGTGGTAGAAATCTCAAATTATTCTTCATGTATTTTAATTTAGAAATATATTAAAATAATATTTTTATATTTTAAAAGTTATTTCTGATATAGTATATTAAAAAAAAATATTTATAAGAAAATAATTTTAAACAAGAAAATGAGAAAATATTGTTTAAATGCAATTCGAAACATCTCCACGTAATAAATACATATAAAATCTTTCGAGAAAAAACCTTTTTTTTATTATTTTGAATTCTCGAACCATTGAACAGTCTCAGCTCACCATGTTGAGGTGCTTTTTTTTTTTAATCGTTTATCATTTTTAAAAGTGGTGATGATAGCTCATCATAGGGTGACAGGATGGCATGGCATGAAATATTTAAACCTTCCGAGACCCGGTCACCCACATGAAAAACTTTATATATATATATTTAGCCACTTACATGTGCTTTGTCATTATTAGAATTCATAATTCATGATTTAAATTTCAATTGAGCTATCTCGATTTTATGACCTGATTTATAAACTTAATAAGTTAACTCAAATATTTTTTATTTCATCTTTAAATTGTGATTAGAAATTAAATTTTATATTTTTTTAATTATTTTATATGAAGTTATTATAATTTTATAATCTGAACCATGAATTTTAGAGTCGAGTTAACTCTAATTAATTTAATATATTATTATTTTAATATTAAAAACATATTTTAAATTTTTTGGGTTAAACTATAATTTTACAGCTTATACTAATTTGTTTTAAACTTGCACGTCAACGGAATCTGACGACTGAATTATTTATTTATTTTACTAAAAAGTCATTATAAAAATAAAATATATGTTTTTAAAAAAGTTGAGTTTAATTCGCAGCATAGGCCGGATCACGTATCCGGTATCCCCCTACAGAAATGTCAAAAACCGACGATCACACTTTGGTACAAACGAGATTGAGTGAAACACCAAAATCAACGATTAAATGAAATGCCACGTCACAGACAGACCTCGCTTTAGCTATAATTAACAACACAGTAACCAATTCCCTCCTTGTCTCCCTTAAACTAAAAGTCTAAAACTAGTATTTCTTCTGGAGGTGGTATCGTCACAAAAACACTGATCACACCTACTCCACTTCTCTCAAAGCTAGGCAGCCTGCTTTCTCATCTCTAGAAAAATGGCGTACGTACTCAACCCAGCTTTGTCCTTGAATTTTTCGAGCTTTAAAAGGAAACGAGTTCGAACTCAGTATCTTGTCTCTCCGCTTTCTCTCTCTCTCAAGTAAGTCGGCTTAACTCGTTCGCCTCTCAGCTATATATTTCTCAAACCAAACGACTATTCAACTTCAACCTGGCCTTTCTTTCTTTCTGGTACTGTTTTAGCTAGTTTGTGGTGTTTTGCAGGGAGGAGAGTTACGATAAGAGCAGCAGAGACCGATGCAAATGAAGGTGTTTTTTTACATTCCATGGTTTAAATTAAGGGCGTGGATTTTTGTGTATCTTTTTTGAAAGAGAAATTTTTAAAAATGGTGCTAAGCTTGCGAGTAAAAATTGCAGCGAAACCTCAGGCACCAGGCAAGGCGCTGGCTGGTGGTGGTGGTGGTTCCAGCTTTAACCAGCTTCTTGGCATTAAAGGAGCTGCTCGAGAAACTGTCAGAACTCAATGCCTTTATTAATATATTTATATTTTCCAAGCTTCAGATTAACTTATGATATTCGTTTTTTTTTTTTAAAAAATAGTGCTTAATATGCTACTCTAATCTTTTGTGCATATAATCGGATTCGATATTAAGATAGATTATTTAATATATCTCAGATGATAATAAACGGATGAGATTGATTGACTGATATTTCTAGTGTTAATATTTCTACTATTTTTAGTTACAATCTCCTGAATGTCGACCCTAAAGAGTCAAATTTAAGACTTGGTAAGTACTAAGTACAGAGGGTGTAAGTTTCTGTAAACGTGCCCGTGGAGAATTCATAGTTGATAAACAGACATCCGAGTAAAATTGTTGCAATAAGGAAGGTTATAAGTTTGGCTTGGAAGATTTTGTGGTTTATGCCTAGATTTTTTGGATTTTTTTGTCTTCCGATGGTAAATTGTTCTTGTGATTTTGAATGTTGCCGTGCAAGGGAAGAGTGAAGAGAAGGATTACAGGGTTGTGCAAATGATAGAGCTGATTGTGTAAATTTTGCGTTGCAGAATAAATGGAAGATTCGACTTCAGCTTACAAAACCTGTTACCTGGCCTCCGTTGGTTTGTGGAGTAGTTTGTGGAGCTGCTGCTTCAGGTACTCTCTTTAAGTGTGACACATTTTGGTCTTGGAGCTGCTGCTTCAGGTACTCTCTTTAAGTGACACATTTTGGTCTTGGAGCTGCGCTTCAGGTACTCTCTTAAGTGTGACACATTTTGGTCTTTCATTGGTATGTGGATGGCCAGATTGTAGACGCTACAAGTAGGCTATCCCCTTAATTTTAATGGCTTTCAAAGCTTTCCTTTTATGTGAGATAATCCCGCATTATGCACGGACTCACTTCTGCTACATTTTGCTGAAATGGCAGGAAACTTTAACTGGACTTTGGAGGATGTTGCCAAATCGATTGTTTGCATGCTTATGTCTGGCCCATTTCTTACTGGCTATACGCAGGTACCCTTTCATGCACCTGGAGTAGGTCTTTTGGTGTTTAACTGTATATATATATGAATTTAGGTTTCAAGGGTTTCTCACATTTCACTTCCACAGACTATTAATGATTACTATGACCGAGAGATTGATGCAATTAATGAACCTTATCGTCCAATTCCATCTGGGGCTATTTCTGAGAATGAGGTCCGTGATATAACCAATCATGTTTGTTTATTTAATTTTTATGTAAAAATGGAGTAGTTTCTAGGAGGCCTTGGCTTGGGTGACACTTCTAAGGTATTGTCTTGCAACTCTCTGTAGGTTATCACCCAGTTTTGTTTGCTGCTTCTAGGAGGCCTTGGCTTGGGTGGTTTACTGGATGTGTGGGTAAGCAATTCAAATGTCGATGCCTGTTTTGCTGTGCATGACATTATTCTGGTTCTTGAATCCTTATTCTTCAATAGGCAGGGCATGACTTCCCTATAGTCTTTTACCTTGCTTTGGGTGGATCCTTGGTGTCGTACATATACTCTGCTCCTCCTTTGAAGGTAGGCTTTTCATTTCACTATTTCATCAAGTGAGACAATAGAACATTGTTATTGCTGTTGCAATTAACTCTAACTTGGTTCATAATATTGTTGTAGCTAAAACAAAATGGATGGATCGGAAACTTCGCCTTGGGAGTAAGCTATATCAGTTTGCCATGGTGAGTAACCTGCCTTGTATCATTCTTCATAAAATTGATGCTGCCATTTATATACTTTTGAAATTGATGCCTAATAAATTGACCATAATTCCTTCTAGAAATTTCAAGATTCCCCTCCGTTTTATAGGTTGTGAACTAGTCTCAATTACCTTTCCGTACATATATGATTCACCTAGTAATTCTCTTCGAGAATTTATAATATGCCCTGAAATTATTTCCTGGGCGCTGCTGCTATACAACCTGCACATCTCAATCAGAAATGACCACAACTATTCATATAAAGGCAACATTATCTTTTCAACCCCAAATTTTCATGATATTACAGAAACTGCAAGAAAAAAGATCAAACTACTGTATACCAGTTCAAATTGTCCACATGATGCACACGAAGAGACCAAGGGCATAGGACACATTTTGTGGCTAATGAGTTACTGAACTAAAGATTAACACAAATTGAATCAATGGAAAATGATTTACAACCAGCCCTTTATTCTTGTGACCATTCAAATCCTTATTCATAATAAAGCACCTGGAAAGCGATAAATTGGATGGTCATTATTTATAAATGTGTTGAAGTGAACCTGTGTACATATGGTTTTGTTGCACTCATGTCCTCACCTGTTTTCAGTTGTAACTAAATGTCACCTATGTGTATTTTCCAATGTCATCGAAAGTAAAGACTGTATTATGATCTATGACAGTAAGAAAGCTTTGACTTCAATTAATCTCTTGTTGTTAGGTGGGCTGGTCAAGCTTTGTTTGGGACCCTCACACCTGACATTATTGTCCTAACACTCTTGTACAGCATAGCTGGGGTACAGTTGACTGAAGTGATGTAAATCTGATTATCATGTCCTATCTGACTATTGCTAATTCACAGTTGTTCAATATCTTCAGCTAGGTATTGCTATTGTAAACGATTTTAAAAGTATTGAAGGAGATAGGGCACTAGGACTTCAGGTTAATGCACTCTAATGCTTGTAATGCACAGCTCTTGCTTTCCATAAATAGATTTGTCTCTTACCATTGTCTGTCTTTGTTTCAACCTTTCATGTTGCCATGCAATTTGAGCAGTCACTACCAGTAGCTTTTGGTGCTGAAACTGCCAAATGGATTTGTGTTGGTGCTATTGACATAACTCAGATATCCGTGGTTGGTATGTTGCTTTTTACACTTTCAATGGCCTTATTTCGCCTGTATTGCTGGTGCTCTTCTAAACTACAAAAAAATATTTTTTTGATAATTAATGAAACTGGCATAGCTTCAAATTTGAGAGATGATCTCTACTAGACGGCATATCTTCTTTCCCCATGAAGTTAAAAATGATAATTGAAGGGTTGTTTTTGTACAAAATAAAGCTGTAGGAATCAAGAACCATAATGCTGTAGGAATGTCTGTCTAGTTATCAAGGGATGAGGGATTTTAGTAATGTATGTTTTTTTCCCCAATTTAATCATGTGTGTGTTGTGTGGTTTTGGAGGAAACAGGTTTGTTTTTTATGCATCTGAAATATATCTTGGTGAAGGTGGTGTAGGTATATCTCATTTCAAGCTGCATTGATTAATGCAGGATATCTGCTAGGAGCTGGTAAACCTTATTATGCCTTAGCGCTACTCATTTTGATAATTCCACAAGTCTTTTTTCAGGTGAAGTATGCTTCCTGAAGTATAATGAGCTTGTAGTTCACAGACATTTTTTTGGTGTTACATATCTCTTTCTTAGGTTAGACTAAGGGTGTGATTTAGACGTCACATGCAAATGGCACCCAATTGACTTGCATTTAGTTTTTCTCTTGCTGATTGAATTCCTTGCTTCCTTACGCTGCATTTTGCTTTGTTTCAAATAATTTGTGTTATATCCTTCTCTTTTCCTACATCTTCTTGCCTTTCTTTTCCCCTTTTGTAAAGCCACGTTAACCTTTAATACTGAAGTGCATTGTTATCAAAATCGCAATTTTTATTGTGATTTTCGTGGTGTCAAAAAAGCGATTTTGACAATCTTGCTGGTGTGGGCTGTTATCTGCTTATGACCGGGTCACTGCCCCAGCCTGCTTCCATTGCAGCTGATTACTTCAAGAGTATATTCTCCTTTAGGGCCTTCAATCTTAGCTGTCTTCAGGATTGGAGGGACATAGTTTGACCTTCAACTAAGCACATATGCAAGAGGTTGTGAAGCCCTATAAGAAGTAACTATGCTTGAAAGCTTTTCTTTTTTGCTTGCATTTTATTTAGGTGACAGTAGAATCCTCCTAAACATATCTAACATTGAGTTTGAATGATTTATTAATGTTCCTTTTCTTTTATACCCTTCTTTGAAATGATAGCTTGCATTTCCCAAAATGAAATAAGAAATGATAGTTTGTTGTGAGAGAATGAACACTATGCTAATCTCTTGTTGCAAAAATTTGTGCAATGCAGTTCGAGTACTTCCTAAAGGACCCACTGAAGTATGATGTTAAATATCAGGTACCATGAATTTCTTACCAATGTAACTCCTGTTCTTTGAGATTATCATGTGGTGTGAAGTGGAAGTGAACTGCTGGAACCAAAATTTATCTATGTTTTACAGCACAGCATAACTAAGAAAAGATAGACAAATGTTTACTTGCAATTTAATACTAGGATATCATGTCAGGCCTTGAACGGTCCGGTAGTCATACAAAAATCACAACTACCAGGAAAATCTTTAAGCCAGAACTAACAACAATAGTATGTGGTATAATTTTCAGTAATGTTCTAGAGCTAATCTTTTTGAACAAATATTCAGCCCATGTCGGATCAATCGCGAGGAGTTCATGTACAATAATAAATCTTGTTTTGGCCAATTATCTCACAAGCACTGGCATTGTATTTCAGGCAAGCGCGCAACCTTTTCTCGTGCTTGGTTTGCTGGTGACTGCTTTGGCGACAAGCCATTGATTCCCTTCATGACAGAATCGCCATCGCCATCATCGCCAAGGTGAGCTAGCAAATGCGCCTCATACATGCTGCTTGATGTTATCAATCCAGCAGTAATAGATTGCCTTGTGATCCGTCTGCGTCTAAAACTAATTGCTGGCTTTTATCTAGCCCTGTAAAATGTCCCCAAGGCAGCGATTGGCACCCCTTGGGAATGTTTTTCCATCATTTTTCACTTTCCAACTGTGTTTTTGATAATAGATCTAGAACAGAAACCTTATGTTGTAAATTTTGATATTTAATTTCGGGTCATTTATGTATTTGGAATTTTCTTAAAAGGTATTATTCAAGAATTTCAAACAAATTTTGAAAGTGAATTAAGGCTCAACCAAAGAAAAGGAGTTATTTTCATGGAATTAATAAGCAAATTATTTGGCACAGGTCTAAGACATGAATGTTGTGAATTGTTCTGCACAAGTCTAAGACTTAAACTAACTTCATATATATATATACACACACTAGCCAATGCCTCCATCTCTTGTCGCGGGTGGTATTATATTTTTTCAACATAGAAAAATATTAATTGTGAGATTTTTTTATTATAATATAAATTTGGTAAAATAATAAATCTGTGCATAAACTATATAAAGTGCAAGTTTTCTATAAAATATATAAATTTTAAATGGATATAAATTTCTCTGCTTAATAGGTTTTAATGAAATAACTAATATGAATTTATTATTATTATTGTCAATTTTAGGGTCATTCCCCAAATCTACTCAAAAAAATAAGGAAAAATAAAATAAAAGGGATTGGTGTTGGCAGGAAAATCAAGGCGGAAATTTTGGATGTTTTCGAGAGCTCGATCGTACTTTTTTTTACCCAGAAATGAAGGAAAACACATCGAGGATAAAGTAATTTATTATCGGATAAATCTGTGTAAAAATTAAGTCAAAAAGATATGCATATATTTTTATGGGTCAATTCGAGTTAACCATTGGCCAATATAAAAGGGTAATTGCGTTGAGGATTAATTTAAGATCACGATCAAAGGATTTAATTAAAGTGTAAGGACTTAATTATACGTTTCAATTGGTCAAATTAATTTTATTAAGGGTTTAGTCGATGAGAAATCAAGTGCTCGAGTTAATACGGGTTTGATTTGAGAAAGTTGGAATTTTTGGAGACCGAATTGAATTTTTTTCAAGTCCCAATTATGCGAAATCGGGGTCAAATTGAGTGAATTGTGAGTCTCATGGTCAATTGAGGGTTAAATCACGCAAATCAGAAACCAAGTACCAGAATAAAAAAGGCGCGCAAAGCTAAGGTTGAGATTGAATTTTGATGGGTGTATAATTGTATAAAATCATAAGTTTAAGGCCAATTGAGGTACAAATTAGAGTAATTATAAATTGAAGGAACAAATCATACTTTTACTTTTTAAAATATTTTTTTTTGAAAATTGCACTGCATGTTCCGGAATGCCCGACATTGAATGTTCATGCGCGCCTCGCGTTAAATATTCATGGCAGCAACCCTTCGCTGCACGCCATGGGCAACCGAAGGGTTGGTTTTCTCTGCTTTATAAATAGCAATATGCAGGGGACTTAACGGAGATGAAATCAGACAAGAAAGGGTGCTCAAAATACAAAGAGTTGCACCAACGTGCAGAGCCAAATTCTCGTCAAAAAAGAAACGGGGGAGAGGGAGCAGGGAAGAAAATTTACAAAGGAAACACAGAAAAATAGAGAGATTGCAGAGCCAAATTCACGTAAAAAGATTGACTTAATCTTCATCCCTTCGTCTCTCTCTGTCAGCTCTCTCTCTCCGTCAGTCCACTCTCTCTCACTAAAACCAGGCGCCGGCGTCTCTCTCTCTCCTCCAGTAGCCATCAACTCCGGCCAACACGCACCATCTCGAACTCACCAGAAGCTACCCCTCCACGCCAAAGATCCCAGCATCGTGGAGTTTCAGTGGCGGCAGCAAGAATACCGCAGATTCTGTAGCACGCTAGACTCGATCCCACTTTTCCGACGCCCATTCTAGCCACCATTTTCCAATGCCATCATGACCATAGTAGTCAAATCCGTTCCGGGTGCCATTCCGGTTTTGTGATTGGAACGGAACGTTCCGATTTCGGTGCATTCCGGTGTGCCGTTCCAGTTTTGTACTGTTCATATTTAAATAATTATATATATGAAAAAAAATAAAATATTAATTTAACAAGTATAATTTAAATTCAAGATAAATGAACTTTAAATTATACAATACAAACATAATCTCAAAATTAGAAACATCTCTAAAATTCCAAAATATTATGAAAGTAAAATGTTCTAAAATAAAAGAAATATACATCAAATATCTTCTACATCATTAATATAAAAATAAGGATCTTGATCTGATATCTTTTAATATATTTATTTATATTTTAATATTAAAAACCACAGTAAGCAAATTTGCTTTCGTTCACTAATTAAAAATAATTAAAAATCAAAATCCTTGAAAACCAATAATATCATAATTAGCAAACAAATGGCAGTATGGCACTCTCAAAAGCAACTCTCACTGCTGTTTTGGCTTTAGCCTTCACTGTCCTCTCCGTTCACGCCGCAGCTCCAGCTCCTGCACCAACCGCCGCTGCCGCCGGGATCTATCCTTCCTTGGGCTCTGTCTTTGTCGCAGCAATCGTGGCTCTCTTCTTTGGACATGGACTCAAGATCTGAAGGAGCGACATGGATCTCTGAAGACTGGGTGTGGGTTTGAGATTTACTTAGCCCCTCCCTCCCCGCCATCTCTCTGGTCAGCCCTCCCTTTCTAAACTTCTCCATCTTCAGAACCCGCCCCACCCTCTCTTTCTTTCCAGCCTCCCTCTCCTCTGCTTCTCTCCTCTTTCGGACAGCTCCCTCCCTCCCCTCTGCAAGTTTGCTCAATATATATATGGGTTCGAAAACTTGAGATTTCAGTTGAGATTTGGGTGGATTTTTGAGGGATTACGGATGATTTGCGCGGTTGAAGAAATGAAATTGATTTGGGAATTATGGACGGGGGTTGTTGCTTCAGTGTATTTTGTAAGGCATGAAACGACGTCGTTTTGATATACCCGGAACGGTACGCCCGGTACCAAACCGAGTCGTTCTGGCCGGAATTCGGCCGGGATTCGCGGAACACCCCGGAATTAAAACCGGCACAAAAACGTGCCGTTTTGTGCCGATTTTACGCGTGAACGGCACGTTCCGGTTGTTCCGGCCGGAACGGAACGGATTTGACTACTCTGATCATGACTGGAAGAACCACCTAGACCTCATCTACCCAAAGGTATTAACAGGTATGTCGTTCATCACACTCGAAAATCTTCCATTCTATTGTAGATCATTGTCTTGCATGCGGGGAGTGAATTAATTCACTCCCTCAGCTGGCCCGTCGGGCTTTGTGCCCGGCTCGACCCCATGAATAAGACGGGCTTCCGGCTCGCTCAGGGCGGAAGCCCATCCCAGATGGAGGTCGGTCGCCGACCATCCGGGCTAGCGACCTAGCTCGAGGCAAGGTGGGATAGTGCAAGGTGAATGATAGCCACTCGAAAAAGAAATAGAAAATAGAAAAAAATAAAAAATTATATAAATTTGCAAATTTTCTAAAATAGTTTTTTTTTAGGAAATTATAAAAAGACAAAAATGTGTTGTTTTTGTGCATACGACCAATACACTAATATATTTTGAAAATTCCTTTTTCTAAACAATATTATTTCAGAGTTTAAAGAAAAATGTGTTTTAGCATGAATTTCGTAAACATAACAATTTGTTTTTCTTGCATTTTTTGGATTTTACAAAACATTTGTAAAATCCAAAGGGTATTGACCAATATTCCAAAAATATAAAAACTTTTTTTTTGGTGATTCATATTATTCATTATTGGTATTTGGATAAATAAATCCTTAAGGGTTAATATCCAAAATATTGGCGGGGATAATTCGTTATTATTCACTATTGATATTTGGATAAATAAATCCTCAAAGGGTTAATATCCAACTATTCGGCGGGGATAATTTGTTGTTATTCATTGTTGATATTTGGATAAATAAATCATAAAAAGGTTAATATCCAAAATATTTTTACAGGAATAATATGTCATCATCATTTAATCAATATATTTTTGAAAGATCAATATCATAGCAATCATAAGGCAAATAAAAACATCAACCAACTTACCTTAGGTAGGGCATACTAGGTGTGCTAAAACCTTCCCATTTACGCAACCAGCTCCATTGCCTTAGAATCTCTGAAAGACTATTTTTAGGTTTTCTAGTAATCATAATACTAGGTGTTGACTCCCATTTTTTCATGAAAATAAAGATAAAATTCCCGACATGAATTCTTCGGCTCGCGTGGAGGATTGCCGCGACGCCGCGCTGCGACAATTATCATTAAAAAAACAAGAAGATTTGGATATCTGAATTATGGAATTTACTATATTGAGATTATTTCATTTTATAATTCAATTTAAACTAAACACAAAAAACAAAATATAAATTGTGAAAACACATGAAATAATTAAATAACAAAAATAAGAAGTTAATTTTCATTCTCCATAAAGAAGAAAACATAAATTCAAAAATTCATCCCTATGTTACCGTTATTATCATTACTATAACAATTAAAATTATTATCAACATTAATGTTCAAATAGTTAAAATCATTCAAATTGGCCCAAAAGAATTAAAAAAAGAAAAATATTTTTACAGAAAAAAAGCAATAAAAAAAATAATCACTAAAATTATCATTATCATTGCGCAAACAATAAAATCAATTGATATGAAAAACAAATAAAAATAATAGAAACATACCAAAAAAAAGAACAAAGGGAAAAAATAAGCAATATTAATTTTAAAATGACCACCAACATAAATTAAAAATTTCAGAATTGAACCTAATAAAAATAAAACCCTAATAAAAAATCAATGGTAAAAATTCAAAACAAAAGCTAAAAGTATAAATGAATAAATACAGACAAAAAATAAACACTATTAAGAAGGACCGGAAAAACCAAAGGAATCAATACTAAATAAAAAATTAAAACAATAGAGTGTCAAAATGAAAAGAAAAACAATATATATAATTAATTCCAATTGAATGACAAAACGAAACAAATCAAAACCCTAAGACTAAAAAACAATAAAGAGATTTTTAAAAACAAAATGCAGTGTAAACAACATAAATTAAAATTTTTATAACAGAACTAATTAAAAATAAAATCCCTAACAAAAAATAAAATGACAAAAAAACCAAAACCAAAAAAATATAAATATGGATGAAAAATAAATATTGTCCAAAAAGGACAAAAAAACTAAAGGAATTAATACCATATAAAAAATTAAAAGAAGAAGTGTCAAAATTAAAACAAAATATATAATTAATTCAAATTGAAGGACAAAAATCAAATAAATCAAAACTTTGGGACCAAAAATAATAAAGGGATTTAAAAATATTTTTGAAACAATTAAAAGAATAAAGATCGAAATGAAAAGTAGCATATATGACTAATTTCAATTGGAGGACCCTAATTAGAGCAAATTAAAACTTGCATACCAAAATTAATAAAGGAACAAAAAATCAAAAGAGTAATAAGGACTAAAATGAAACATATCATATATAATCAATTTCAATTGAAGGGTATAATTGAAAATAGTCAAAATTTCCATTGAAAAATTAGTAAGAAAAAATAAAATAAAAAGATGAGGGACTGAAATGCAACTCATACAAATGTCAAGAACTTCCTTGTACTTACAGCAGTAGGAGAGAGAAACAGGCAGGGGGAAGAAAATCATCCACCGGTGGTTCATCAACCTGATTCAGAGATCACACGCGCTCTGAGAGACATATCACATGGAGGCGCACTCTATGACATGGTGGGAATACGCCACGCACGCCATCCGAAGGACACGTGCGAGCAGAAACACGACAGGTGCATCCGTGCGACAGCGTCTGTAGTGTTCCCGAAAAAGTAATACTAAAAAATTGGTCAATTATCCATATACCCTTGTACCCATAGGTATCTATGAAAAAACCAAAGGGTGAAAGTACTTCAATGCCCCCGGTGTCAGGTGTTGTTTTTGATTGTTTTCGGGGGTTATTTTCGTCTTTTTACTGTGCAAGAAATCCGGAAATGCCATCCATGTTCCCTAGAAAATTCAAAAATACCCCGGTCCCAAAACTTAAAAGTTTCTGGGCCTGCGATAAATTGATAATTTTATTGTCGCAATGAATAGTAATCTGAGTATGTGTGAACAGTAAAAAAAATACACAGTAAAAGAGGATGGACAACTTTTATATTTTAGTTAATAATTTTAAAATATTTTAAAGAGTTAAGACTACACAGAACGTTAATATAAAATAATTCAACACAAACAAGTATTAAAGTATTAATAAAAATTAAAAGAAATATCAAAATATTAAGAAAATAAGGGTTTAATATAAAAGAAGAATAAATCAAACTCATCGTGGCGAATAGTGCTGGTGATACTCGTGAGGAGTGCATGGCTTGTGGAAGTCAAAGGTTTGATTTAGGAGCCGGGAAATATATTTTGGTTTAGTTGTTTTTTTATGGTAGAGGATGCAAAAGGATCTGATTCGGCGGCGACGCAACCTCTGTTAGGCGGTTGCTTTACGAGGACCTTTGGTTTTTTATGTTCGTATTTCGAGAAGATTTTTTTGAATTAAAAAATAATAGACACAATTCCATGTTATCAAGGTACACAATTAAGTTGAAGTGTATAATTAAAATAAATAAATCACAGCCTAATCACTTTCCCCGACAAAAAAATAAACCACGTCTAAACTCGTTCAAACAGTGACAACAAAATTCTTCAGGCATTTTTGCCAAGGCTTTGAATTTTGAAAGCCCACGCCTTCTTCCCAATTGGCTGCAAGCAAACCCTCTCTAGAAACTAAACGAGCACAACTCCCACTCCTCCTCCTCTGGGTCCAGAGCCTGAAAGCCATGAGCCAAGAGTCATCAAATGACAAGAAACCAACAATCCCTCCATACATGAAAGCTATATCAGGCTCTCTAGGAGGGGTTGTAGAGGCGGGTTGTTTGCAGCCAATTGATGTCATCAAGACAAGATTGCAGCTCGATAGGAGTGGGAATTACAAGGGAATAATCCATTGTGGGTCGACGATTGTGAGAACGGAGGGGGTCCGGGCTTTATGGAAAGGGCTGACACCGTTTGCTACTCACCTGACCTTGAAATACACGCTTCGTATGGGGTCTAATGCTGTGTTTCAGTCTGCGTTTAAGGATTCGGAAACTGGCAAGGTGAGTAATCATGGGAGGTTGGTTTCCGGGTTTGGTGCTGGAGTTCTTGAGGCCCTTGCTATTGTTACTCCTTTCGAGGTCAGTGAATGTCTGCTTGGTTTTTTTTTAGTGGGAACTATGATATTTGATGTTCAAGGAATATTTCTTGTACTTGAATCTGATTGCTCTTCAGAGATTTTGCTTCTCAGTATGATTTTGTTTCGATACTTGTGTGTCATCTTTTAGTACTTGGTTTTCCAAGTCCTGTTCTTATTAGTTTAGTAGGAAATAGCAATGGGGCATGGCTTGTGAGATGAGGGGTTATTAATAGTCTAGTATTTATGTTACCGAATGGGTTGGGGACTTTTGAGTCTCTTTATAACCGAGTGGGCTACCACACGAGTGTTTTAGCTTTCTTTTTTGAAGTTCTTCAACAAGGAAATTTCTTAAAGTAGAAGTGTTAAGAGGAATTAGATTGGATATTTCTTGTTGCGGGTAGTAATGGGGGGAGAAGAAAAAAATAGAGCTTCTCTTGATCTAGTTAAGTGGAGTGTTTTGACATGGGATATTGCCTTAGTACATGATAAAAGTAGATGTATCAAGATTCATTTATACATGCAGAATCATGGTATTTGATGCGGGGGTGCTTATTTTTTCGTTTTGAAAAGATGAGTTGCACGTTATTTTTTGTTGATTGTAGATTTCACAAAGTGCAAGTTATCATGGTACAGTTTTGGAAATCCATTTACTGAGGGTCAGCCCCCTAGGTTCTTCTTTGCCCTTCCCTTATTTTAGGTGTTAGCTTGTTTCACTGATTCCTGAAGAGTCTGGACCTCTTATATGTGTGAAGGGAAGCAAACTATGATTCAATTGTGGTATTGAGAGTTGAGACTACTCTCAGGTTTGGTGCAGTGGTACCTAGATGCCCTATCCAAGCCTCATTTCCTTGTCCTTATTTAAAAGTCTTCTTCTATCAGTATGTATTTCTCTTGAGTTGGATAATAATGTTAAGATCTAAAGTTGTCTGAACAGTCCATGGCTCCATGGAATTACATTTGTCTGATATAATGAGGTCTCCAAGCTTTTCCCCGAGGTAACTTTTCATCTGATCAACTTGGAACTTGCTAACCAGGAAATTACAAATATTATCACCACCCCAGGTAAACACTGTCCCTTGATACAAAAGAACTAGACAGCCATTAATAGAGTTAATTTATTTGCTACTAAATTGCTAACAATCACGTGCCTCGTCTGCACAGCAACCCGGTCAATGGAATCTCATATGCTCAGAAAAAGTATGCTGACCAGAATGGAAATTGGGATTAAAATAAGAAATATAATTTTCATGATTTGGGTGCATATGTAGTATATGGTTGGTCATTGTGCCAAGATTGATCTTTTAGCTGGAGCAACTGAATTTTTATTCGTAAGGATTTCTGTTTTTGTATGATGCTGCTACATCTGATGTTTGATGTATCATCTATCTATACAGAGTGCTTGGCTTTGAATTTAATATGATTTACACCAGATGCAGCAGCTATCTATACAAACCCTTCTGGGAAAAAAGGTGATTGCCTTTGAATTTAATCTGATTTCTGATTGGTGCAGGTTGTAAAAATTAGACTGCAGCAGCAGAAAGGGTTGAGTCCTGAGCTTCTGAAGTACAAGGGTCCCATACATTGTGCTCGTACAATCATCCGTGAAGAAGGCGTTCTTGGTCTCTGGGCAGGGGCTGCGCCAACTGTCATGCGAAATGGGACAAACCAGGCAGCCATGTTTACAGCCAAAAATGCTTTTGATGTACTCTTGTGGAAGAAACAGGAAGGTGATGGGAGAGTTCTCCAACCATGGCAGTCTATGATATCTGGATTTCTTGCTGGAACCGTTGGTCCAGTTTGCACCGGTCCATTTGATGTTGTCAAAACAAGGCTAATGGCTCAAAGCCGAGAAGCGGGTGAATTGAAGTACAAAGGCATGGTACACGCTATCAGAACAATATATGCCGAGGAAGGGCTTCTTGCCTTGTGGAAGGGACTGCTGCCTCGGCTTATGAGAATACCTCCTGGTCAAGCCATCATGTGGGCTGTAGCTGACCAAATTACCGGTCTTTATGAGAGGAGATATCTACACGTCGCACCTTCATAGGTTCTGTTTACCTTGTCTTGCTTGTTCTGGTGCTGAAATCCATTGCAGGCATACAAGATCAATAAATTTCTAAACTTTTCCTCTTGAGTTGGCTAGTTTTTTCCGGAATGAATGTTGCTTGAAAGACGTCGTCAATAATTTGAATTGCTTGGGGGTATCGAAGAGCCACTCCATTGCAAGAACGCTTTTGACAATTTCCAGCATGTAATACGAGGATATGTTTTGAACTTACAAGCTGGTGTTTCAGCCTGATCCTACTGGCACCTATTGATTTCTGGGTTTCGTCTGTCCTTCCTATTACAAGGGGAACTGGAAGTTCTCAGTTTTGAGGTTCTGTTAGTTGATGATGGAAGGAAGCAGTAGCATTTTTTTTTCTGGCTGCATTGGAAGCCGAATAATTTTGTATCCTTGTTACTTTCTCATGGAGGCGAGACCTCTTCTTTCATGTAGCCTATTTCAGACTTGGTTTCTTTATAAATTCCAGCGATTCCATTATTTTTGCTCACGCAATGGGTTTGCTCGCTGCCTAGTTTACTTGCCGATAAAAAAACGACAAGGGAAGTCAAAAGAAACTTTGTGGTAATCTCATGCAATTCAAGCAGAGGTGATGTCTTGAGTTCGAACTCCATGTTTGCACTTTGCAATAGAGGGTTCTGCTGCGCTTGGCAAGAATGAAGGAATAATCCCAGGTTACCGTTTGACGTAATCATGAAAATTACGTATTGGCAAAGGGTTTGAGATCTGCATAACAAGTTTCGAGTTTGAGTTAAGATATGTATTTTTTATAAAAATCTAGGACAGTCAGGATTTTACTCGATCATTTAGACTTATAAAATATATTTTTTAGGAGGTGAGGTTTCCTTGAATCCAAATAAATAAATAAATCAAGAGAATTGTGGAAGACAAGAGACTCTGTTTCGTCATCAAGAAAACAACTGTCCATTGGTTTTGCTCAAATTCTATATGGCCTCCCCATAGAATTTTCAAAACCTTATCAGCAGCATGCAGATAGGTCACTCTGCATGTTACTAGGAAATATCATATCTTTCATCGCCTGCAAATTTAGCTATTAAACTCAAAGAATTGATTTGATAAATTTATGATCATGAATTTCATCTAGATTGAATTTTAATTTAAACCATTTTACGTTATTATGTTAAATTTAAGTAATATAATATGTTAAGACTTATAATTTCAGACAAAATTTGATGATGTTTGAATTTTAATGTAAATAAATTTTATGTTATTTTATTAAATTTAAATAATATGATATGTGGACTTATAATTTGATTAACCTCATAAAACTTGATCATGCCATTTTTTTAAAAACTGTTTTTTTAAGAAATAAAATAGTTATTTGACTGATAATTTCATGAATTGATCTAATAACTTAATGATTCAATTAAATCAATTTCAAAAAACTTTTAAGAAAACAAAATAATGTAGTTGATAAGAAAAAAATCAATCTAGTTTTATTGGTAATTCATGATTTTTTCCAATAACTTAATAACTCGGATAATTTATTAAATTAAGGGTTTGTTTGATATTGTTTTTGCTTTTGTGGTTGAGGTTTTGAAAAAAAATAGTTTCATGAAAAACACTTTTAGCTGCAGTTCAAAATAATTATTGAAGTGTTTGGTTAAAACTGTGGTTGAGTTTAAGGTTAATGAAAAATAGTTTCATGTGTTTTGTTACCAAACTTTCTATATTGTTATCAACATGTGAAATTACTTTAAAGTGTGTATATATATATATATATATAAAAAAAATATTTAATAATTATAATAATAAAATGTAATTAATAATTCAAGTAAATTAGACACTTGTTTTTATTCTCCTATCAAACTACTTGTAATTTCATCATGAACTAAATCCATACGTGAAGACCTATACGATCCCAGAACAACATATGGTAAAATATCATCTAAAATAAAATTAGGATTACGAGGTAAAAATTATATTGTGATCTCCTTCTAATATATTTATTTATATTTTAATTAAGTTTTTAGATTATTTTAATATTAAAAAATATATATTAAAAAAAAACAGAAAATATAATAAATAATAAACCATATATTATGTAAAATACTCCCCTCCCGCACAAGCAGCCACACACAACAGATCCCCCCCTCCCCCGCCCCTCTCTCGAGCATAAGCAACCACACACAACAGAACGCCCCTGCCCCTCCCCTCTTTCAAATACTTCTCCAACACAATAGAACCACAAACAAACACCCTCTAGATCGTGGTCTGCTTGAAAAGCAATTAATAATTGTTTTTGCTTACGCTGCGTTCCTTTCATTTTATTTTATGGAACCCATGTCATATTTTTGTTTTTCATATTTAACCAAACACTAAAATAAATTATTTTTTTCAAAAACAAACACCCTCTAAATCTTGGAATCGAGTCTAACACTATCACAACCATGCTTGAAGGATATTATTGTAACTACGTCTATTCGTTATAATTTAACTCTCGATAAACTAATGGGCCCCTCTCTCTCTCCCCTGCTGAAAAAAATGAAAACGGATGTTCGGGTAAAGGGTGTGTTTGGCATTGCCATTGCGATTGCGGTTGCGGTAAAAAAAACAGTTTCAAAAAAAGCGCTTTTACTGTGGTGCAAAATAAGCAGTGAAATGTTTGATTAAAACTGTGGTTGTGTTGGAGCAAAATCTAGTCAGTTAATCGGATTTGCAAATGCCTGTGGAGCAAAATAAATACCCGAAACTAGTTTTGAATGGATGAATCGAAAATAGCCAAACACCTCCTAATCTACATACCTCTGCGTCTGGTCTCGTAAAACCCTCCTAAATCCCATCCCACGTTCCTCCTCCCTCCTCAGATTAATCAACAAAATGAAGCGAAGATTTTTCAAATTCTCAGACGCAGAGCTTTTCTGCATCCAAAGACCTTCCGCTTCCCCGACTCCCAGAACCCTCACCATTTATCCTTCCATCTTACTCCTCACCAAGCCCCCTTTTTACAGATTTTTCCAATCTTCGCCGCCCACCGCCCCCGCCAACCGCCTCATTTCCACCTTGGTCGGACTTTTTGTACAGAAGCTCACTATTAATAATAATCGTGGTAATAGTAATAACAACAATAGCGACATCAAAACCGAGGAGAGGGAGGATCTGATCAACAAGATCTCTTCTTTGAGGGACGAATTGCTTCAAAATGTTGACATGATTTTTCAGATTTTGGAAGAGACAAAAAAAAAAGACCCCTCCATGTTAACCAGTTCTTCCGCTTTTCTTGAGCTTTTGAAGCTCTTGCTTCTTTCTTCCCCTAAAGTAGCCCTCAAGGTGTGTTGCCTTTTCCTTTCATTTATTTCTGAATGAATTTTACTTCTAAGTTGTTTTTTGTATGATTTGGAATTGTTATCTATATGGGCTTTTGTTGATTTTGACACTCAACTTTCTTCTGTTATTTATCTGTGCTTTTGCTATCTTTTATCTCCTCTGTTGATCCATTCAAAGCAAAATGAACAGCATGAGTGAAGCAAGCTAGTTTACAATGATGGGTCCAATCTCATTTTGGTGTAGACATTTTTTTTTTCCACTGCTGTCTGGATCCCTTGGGAAAAGGATTGCTGTTTTTCTTCTTGTTGTGTTTCTTTTTCTTAGTGTGGAATTTGTGTAAACAATTTTTACGCAGGTCTTTGATTGGAAAAGAACACGAGCAGAGAACGATACTCGTATGACAGCAGCGGAGTATGCCAAGGGTATTATGATTGCGGGTAGAAATAAGAATGTGGATCTTGCCGTTGAGCTATTTGATGAGGCTACAAAAAAGTGCACTAAGACGACCAGCATGTATAATGCACTAATGAGTACTTATTCGTGTAATGGTTTAGCTGGTAAATGTGAATCATTGTTTCTGGAGATGAAAAGGAGCGTAAACTGTAGACCTTCGGTTGTAACATATAACATTCTTGTATCAGTCTCTGGCCGCTTGATGCTGGTTGATAACATGGAGGCAATAATCAAGGAGATGGAGGATTCATGTATTTCGCCAAACTTGACGACATACAACAATTTAATTAGTGGTTATGTGACTGCTTGGATGTGGGATAGTATGGAAAAAACTTTTCAAATGATGAATGCAGGCCCAGTTAAGCCAGATCTTAACACCTACCTGCTAATGCTGCGAGGATATGCTCATTCTGGGAATCTGGAACCGATGGAACTTGTGTATGAATTGATAAAAGAACATGTTAATGCCAGGAGACTAACATTGATTACGGCCATGATATGTGCCTATTGTAAGAGTTCTGTACCAGAAAGAGTTCAAAAGATTGAGGCACTGATGAGGCTGATTCCAGAAATGGAATATAGACCTTGGTTGAATGTGCTGTTGATTAAGCTTTATGCTGAAGAAGGTAGGTTAGAGGAGATGGAGAACTCAATAAATGAGGCATTTGAGCATAAAACCATTGTATCAACTATTAGTGTGATGCAGGCTATTGTCACAAGTTATTACAGATGCAATGCGGTTGATAGGCTCACAGATTTTATAAAACGTGCAACATATGCTCATTGGAGAATAATTCGGCCTCTATATCACTGTAAAATGGTCATGTATGGAACACAAAAGCGCTTGGATGAAATGGAAAGTGTTCTTATTGAGATGGAGAATTGTAACTTGCCCCGCACAAAAAAGACATTTTGGATATTGTATAAAGCCTACTTGAATTGTGGTCAATGGCATAAGGTTGAGCAAATAGCAGGATTGATGTGCAAGCATGGATATGGAAATCCTTTTGATTCATCTCCATTGTAATGCGCCCTGTTAAAGAGTTAAAAATCACGCATCACAAATTCTAGAAGACTTTCAGCGGATTGCTTGAATGGTTCATGCAACTATCAATCAAAATGAAACTCCAATAATTTGCAGGTCTGCATGTTTACACATTATCCACTTGGTAGTTTGAAATCCTTCAGGGGTGGCATTCATTCATTGTTTGCGAAGTTTCCTGTACTATACCATGTTTTCCCTGCTACTGTTCTTCTAAACTATAAAACTTAAATTGTTGAAAATTAACAAAACTGTTTTGCTCCCAAACTTGAGAGATTGATCAACATGTAGTAAATGTAATGACATCTATGAATTTTTCAACTGGACTAGATATCTTCTTTCCACACCAAGTAAAAATTGTAGGAATTAGTATTCTGATGTCATTGAGTGAAGGGGGATCTCAGTGTAATAAAATTGATGATTCTTTGCTGACTAACTGTACATGGAAAGCAGATGCTTTTGCTTTGTGGTTTTGATGGAAATAGAGTTGCTTTTTACACATTTGAAATTTATCTTTTGTGACTGTATCTTATTTTCAGAATACATTGATAAATGCAGGTTATCTGCTAGGAGCTGGTAAACCTCATTATGCTTTTAACGCTATCTGGTTTGATAATTCTACAAGCTGTTTTCCAGGTGAAGAAGGCTTCTTAAAATTTAATGAGCATTTAGTTCATGAAAAAAGTTCGGGGGCAATACATTCTCTTCTCATTGTTGCCACATGGCATCTAATTAATGTACATTTCATTACATTCTTGATGATTGAACTCCTTGCTGCTACATGTGGCATGCTAATTGATTCAAATGATTTTTGCTAGATCCATTTCTTTTTAAACATGGTCATTCCCCTTTCTTCCCTCCTTTTAATTAACCACGTTGGTGATTAATTTGATGTGGGCTGTTATCTACTCAATACTCATACCTGCTCATTACATCCCAACCTATTAGCAGTGCAGCTGATCTATTCCTGGGACAAAACATGCGGCCATTTCACCGCCTAAAATGTTTTTGATATGTTCTCGTGGACGAAACATGAAGTTGATGGATCCTTTCTGGAACTGCATGTCCAGTTTGCAATGGCCAATTCGATGCTGTCACAACAAGGCTGGTGGCTCAAAGCTGAGAAGGGTATGAATTGAAATGCAAAGGCTTAGTTCATGCTATCACAACAATCTATGCCAAGGAAGGGTGTCTTGCCTTTTGCAAGGGACTGCCGCCCAGGCTTACGAGAATACTGCCTGGTCAGGCCATCATGCGAGCTGTAGCTGGCAAACTTACTGGTCATTACGAGGAGATATTCAGACACTGCATCTTTGTTAGTATTGCTTGTATTGTTTTGCTTAATCTGGTTTTGAAGTCCATGACGATAAATTCATAGATTCCTAACCTTTTCTTCTTGAGCTGGTTTGGTTTATCTAAATGAACGTTGCTTAGGATGTATTATCAACAATTTGGTGTGCTTGGGGATAATGGAGAGTCATACAAATCACTTCTATGTTTAACAAAATCCTGGCATGTAATCTTTTAGCCTGACCCAGTTGGAACCAAACGATATTTTGGCAGTTTTACGAAGGGAAGTTTTCAGTTTTGGCGAGTGCATTCCATTTTTATGCTGCGTTTGAAGCTATTGTATCCTTTTTTACATGCCATGTTGGGATGAACCTTTCTTCCATGTAGCCAAATGCAACCTAGCTTTGCTTTATAAACTCTCGGAAGTGTGTTGGCATAGCAATGAGCTCGTAAGCTGTTTGCTCAGGGTCACCCTTAGCTGCAGCTTGCCATGGCCATGAGCCCATGAGCTTGGAGAACTCTAATGTCATTTTACCAACAAAGAGATGGTATTTCGATGGTGTTCTTGCAAAGCTTGCAGGGGAGGTGACGGGAGTTTGGATTCTATATTTGTTAGTTAAGCAATTGTATTGGCCCTAGGTTAAAACTTTGTGCCAGTTTCATGTAATTCGAGCATGATTCATGTAATCAAATTCTGAGATCTATTCCGATCTACATCGAATGATGAGGATTCCGATTCCACTCGGTGTCTGTTTTGGAGTGTGGCTGTAGTTGTTTTTTAAAGTATTTTTTATATAAAAATATATTATAATAATGATTTTTTTTATTTTTTTTAAAATTATTTTTAACATCAGTACATGAAAATGATCTAAAAATACTAAAAAATTGAATTTAAAATAAAAGATAAAAATAATTTTTTTTTAAAAATACTTTTGAAACATAATATTCTTAGTACACTAGTTGTTGTGGAGTGCCACTACAGAGTAATGGAGTGGCTTGTGAACTTCTGGTTATCTTGTAATCATGCAATTTAACTGAGTCGTGGAGGAAACTCAGTGCCCCTTTTCCTTGTTCGCCAGTTGCAACTATGTCATAAAGTAAACAGTTCATAGCAAATTGCAATGAGAGTAGTTGCCTTGGAATTTTTTACTTTATTTGTGATCCTACAATAAATAAATAAATAAAGATAGGTGATTGACTCAATGAGTTGATATCAAGGTTATTAATGTTACTTTAGTATCAATGATAGTATATTTGTTTTAGTACAAAAAATAAAACAAACCACAATAGTTTTCATCTTGTTCAAAATCTCGACTCATTCTAGGAATTCTAACCTAAACATTTTGATTCTAATCTAATCAAATAGTTTTTTTTCTTTAAAAAAAAATGTTGTTCAATTTTATAGTATCAATTATATCTTCAATTTGACCGTTAGCTATTTTTTTTATGAGGAGTCTTTTTATATACTTTTATATCACATATGAAAATTTTAGAATAATCAGAGTTTAGAAAAGCTTTATAAGACTATCAATAGTATTTTTGTAATTTTGTTTAGAAATTTCATCTTGTTGTCTTTTTTTAGGTTGATTTTTTTAATTTCATCATTCAACAATATATTTATTAATAATTGAACTTTATAAAAAAAAATTATTTGTTTTATTTAGGGTTATTATGCTCTCATACTTGGGTCATATATTTAGAAAGTTAACTCTGGTTTAGCTGAGTTAATCTAATATGTTGTCATCTTAATATTTTTTTCAAAAATAAAATGTTAAATTTTTTTAGTCAAACTATATTTTACTAGTCATCCAAGGTTTTTTTGTACTCGTTGAGTTAATCAAGTTATATTAGTTGAACTATGAAGCGCGCTTTCCTATTTGTTCTTAGAAATAAAGTTTTTTACTTGTGTTAGAAATTTGAATTATAATGAATATTATTCATGAATAGTAAAACCAAGTTGAAAAATCTCAAGCAGTTTTAGTTTCTTTTTTATTTTAATAAACTGGTGGAGCTAATCTATATTGATAAATTGTTCTATTTTTGTAATGTGTGACACTCATTAATGTTGTGCCTATTTTTTTTTTGTATATGAACCACCTTTTTTTTTATTATTAGAAATGGATGATGAAGGAGGTATTTTATATCTAAACCATTTTTCATTAGAATTGGATGTTGCAAAAAAGAATTTTCCTTGAATAACAAATAACATTTTTATATATTTTGCCATCAAATATGTGGGAAATGGTGTGGTCATGCTTAAGGGACATAAACTATCATAGATATGACCTTTGATGTTCTTTTTAAATGTTCAAATTTGAGATTAATGACATGGTGGAGACTTCATTTATATATGGAAGTGTTGATGACCTTGTCTAGTCACACTAACTTATTCCACCATAATATAATTATTCATTGCATATTGGATGATGAATATTTTTTTATTAATAAGTGTATAGCATTTCCCCCGAAGTTATAGACACTATTGATTAATGTTTCAATAACGTGTTAAAATCAGAAACCTTTATATTCACGTAAATACAGAATAATTGCTTCCTTTATTCAATGAAATGGTGCTGATATATATTCAGCTGTTTACAGCAGAAAGTAGAAAAATATGCAACCCACGTTTTGGACTCCTACAAACATGGTTAACTAAACAGGAATGATTCAAAGCTAATCTCCTGAAGACTAGGACATTTTATTGACTGACTCTACTTCAACAATCCCTCCCTTAAACTGTAATGTCTTCAACATGCAGTTTAACAGTAGCAGTAGACACTTCGCATACACCTAGCAAGTTTCGCAGCTTCTCAAATGTGTCCAGCTTTAATGCCTTCGTCATGATGTCAGCCACTTGATCTTGTGTATTGCAGTATTTTAACTCAATTATGCCTTCTTTGCACAATTCACGTAGAAAGTGAAATCTGACGTCTATGTGCTTACTCCTGTCATGCATAACTGGATTTTTAGCTAACTTAATTGTATACATGTTATCACAATATATAACAGTAGATGAACTCTGTTTGCAATTTAATTGTTCAAGCACTCTTCTCATCCACACGGCTTGACAAGCACAATGAGTTGCTGATATAAATTCTGCCTCGGTTGTTGAAAGGGACACCACAGGTTGTTTCTTTGAGCTCCAAGCAACTGCTCCCCCACTAAGCATAAAAACATATCCAGAGGTGCTCTTGCGATCATCTTGATCTCCATCGTAGTCACTATCAGCAAATGCCATTAACATTTCATCACTGGCAGCAACTCCCATTTCAGCTTTATTAGTTCTCCTGTTGTAACAAATTCCCAGACCCACGGTTCCCTTCACATATCTCAGGATTCTTTTTATGGCCTGCATATGTATGCTTGTTGGCCTTTCCATATACCTACTAACCAAGCTTACCACAAACATAAGATCAGGTCTCGTAACTGATAGATACATAAGGCTACCTATCATTTGTTTGTATTGAGTTGTCTGCACTTGTTGCTCATCTTCATTCTTCATTAGTTTAATGCCTGGTACCATTGGATTTCTCACGGAATTTGCATGTTGCAGCCCAAACCTCTCCAATATTTCCATAGCATACTTCTTTTGACTCAAGAAGATGCCTTTTATCATTCTGCACAACTTCCACTCCAAGAAAGAATTTCATTTTGCCTAAATCAGTCATTGCAAATTCTTGTTTCATTGAAGCTTTAAAATCTGCAAACATTTCTTCATCACTTCTAGTAAACACCATGTCATCCACATAGAGACTCACCACCAGAATCTTGACCTCCCCTTGACAGCCTTGTTGAGTTTTGACAAATAAGGTGTGCTCACTTGGACATTGAACAAATCCTTCCCTCAAAAAATATATCTCAATCCTACTAAACCATGCTCTCGGTGCCTGCTTCAATCCGTACAAAGCTTTCTTTAATTTGAAGACTTTGTATTCCTCTCCCTTCTTCTCATAACCGAGGGGCTGCTCCACATACACATCTTCATTTAAATCTCCATAGAGGAATGCACTTTTTACATCAAGTTGATACACCATCCAATTTCTGTGTGCTGCCATGGCTAGAACCATTCGGATTGTGTCCCATCTTGCAACCGGTGCAAATACTTCATTGTAGTCAATCCCATGTTGTTGTGCATATCCCTTTGCAACAAGCCTAGCTTTGTACTTGTCAACCTCCCCTTTCTCATTAAGCTTTGTCTAGTAAATGCATTTTACGCCAATCTTCCTTGCATGTTTTGGAAGAACAGTTAACTCCCAGGTTCTGTTTCTCTCAATGGCTACAATCTCAGTGTCCATAGCTGCTTTCCACTTCTAGCTTCGTGAGGCTTCTTCACATGTGCATGGATCTGTAGCAGTGGTATAGAATACCATGTTTTGAAGTTCTTCTTCTTCAGACAAGTATGCATCTGTGACATAGTCCTGCATCCACAAGGGTGTTCTTCAATTTCTGACAGAAGATCGATTTGCAGCTGCAAGTTGATTAGTTTGTTGATCAGCAGCAGTGTGATCAAGTTCTTGTTCTTCGGTTGCATTTACTGAAGTTGAGCTTGATACTTCAGTTGGACTTGATGCTCCTGTTGAATTATCAGCTTGCTGCTCCAAGCTGCTCAAGTTCTCCTGCTCCAGGCTGCTCGGGTTCTTCATGTCCTTCTTCATGTTGTTCACTTTCATCATGCTGCTCTAATTCATGCTCCTCAGTATCACTTTCAAATCCATCAGTCTCATCGATCCCATCATTTCCCCATTTCAGCACCCCATCACTGCCACCTTCTGTCCAGTTCCATGCCTCATTTTCTTTAAAAAACACATCACGGCTAATCACAATTTTCTTTGTGATTGAATTATACATTCGGTAGCCTTTTGTCTCTTCACTGACTCCCAACAATACACACTTTGAGCTCCTGGAGTCTAGTTTTATTCTTTTCACATTTGGAATGTGAACATGACCAATGCACCCAAATACCCGAAAATATGCTACTAAAGGTTTAACATAACTCCATGCTTCTTCAGGTGTGAGGTCTTTGATTGCCATGGTGGGACTCCTGTTTAGCACATGAACACACCAATTTATGGCCTCTGGCCAGAACTCTCTAGGAATATATTTCTCGGACAACATACTTCTGACGAGATTCATGATTGTCTGATTTTTCCTTTCAGCAACACCGTTTTGCTGAGGAGTGTAGGCCGCAGTTAGTTGTCTTTTGATCCCATTCAAAAGACAGTACTCATTGAAGCTTTTGGAATTAAATTCCCCACCTCAGTCAGTTCGTAAACACCCCACTGACGAGCCAGCCTCTTTTTCAGCTAAAACTTTGAATTTTTTGAACATATCAAAAGCTTCTGATTTTTTCGAAATGAAGTAAACCCAACATTTTCTACTATAATCATCAATGAAAGTAATTAGGTACCTTTTTCCACTATTGGATTCTGGATTTACAGGTCCACATATATCCGAATGCACAAGTTGCAATTTACTAGTTGCTCTCCAGTGGCTTTTCTTTGAAATTTTGCTCCTGTGTTGTTTGCCAATTAAACAGTCATTGCATACTCTCCCTGGGGCTGCAAGTAATGGCAGACCTTCAACCATCTTCTTGGAATGCAATATTCTTAATCCCTTGAAATTAAGATGTGCAAACCTATTATGCCACAATTGCGCTCTTTCTTCCTCACTGCTACCGAAGAAGACAATTGGTTCTGTGAGAGGTATTTCAGCAGCAATGGTAAACATTCTGTTCGAGGTCATGGTTGTCTCTATAATTAAACCTCTGGTTGGGTGAAATAGCTTACATACATTGTTTTGAATAAGTATAACTAGGCCTTTTTCTTGTAATTGACCCATACTTAACAAATTTTTTAGCTCAGGAATAAAGTAAACACTGTCAATTTTTTGCATCACCCCAGTTATATTCAACTCAACACATCCCTTTCCCATCACTGCCATTTTCGAATTGTTCCCTAATTTAACTGAATGTCTGAACCCCTCATCTAACTGTGTAAACCACATTTTGTTCCCACTCATATGACTGCTACAACCTGAGTTCAAGAACCATACCTCTTTTCTGGTTGACTCATTCAGTTCTTCGTATGACATGAGCAGCATGTCATAATTGACTGTCATGTGTTCTTCTGCAGCATCCCTGGTCTCATCCAATTTTGTGTATGACAGAAGCAACATGTCTTCTTCTGCAGCATCCCTGGTCTCATCCAATTCTGTGTATGATAGAAGCAACATGTCTTCTTCTTCTTGCAATTTCAACATAATTGGCTGCCTTTTCCCAACTAGGACATTCATAAGCAAAATGTCCTAGTTTATGATAGCGAAAGCACTTAATAAGAGCTTTGTTGAGAGGTTGTCTTCCCCGACCTCTACCTCTGCCTCTGAATCCACCACGACCCTTGATTCTGCTCACAAATCGATCATCTCCACTAGTGATTCTGCTCACAAATCAATCATCTCCACCAGTGACTTTGAAAACTTGCTCTTCTTCTTTGTGTTCCTTCATCCTTTGCTCGTGTACAAGCAAGCTACTCTGAAGTTCATCAATGGTCATGACAACAAGATTATTTGATTCTTCAATGGAGCATACAACATAATTAAATCTTGTTGTCATGGACCTCAGAATTTTCTTAATGATCACAGTTTGTTCCATGCATTCACCTTGATCTTTCATCTTGTTGGCAATAGTAAGAGTCCTACAAAAATAGTCATCAACGCTCTCTCCTGCTTTCATACCGAGCAGTTTAAATTCCCTCCTCAAGGCTTGCAATTGAGCCTTGATACTTTTGCCGCATGAACTCCTATATTCCCTTTGCAGTTTCTCTGTTCAAGATTGTCTCCATAATGGTATGATCAATGGCTTGAAAGAGGTAATTTTTCACTTTCAAGTCTTTCAACCTCATCTCTTCTACAACCTTCTGTTGCGTCTCCGTCAGTTCAGTTCCAGCTGCAATTGAAGGAATTCCTGTCTCGATTAAGCTCCAATACTCCTTGGATCGTAGTAGATTTTCCATTAACATGGCCCAATGATCATAATGACCATCAAACCTAGGAATGGCTGGTTGAATAAAATTTCCTTCGGATGCCATGACTGACTGTAATCGACCTCTGGGTTGTCTCACTTCTGGGTTGCTCGCACTTTGGGTTATCTATAGATTCACTTCTGGGTTGCTCTCTGCACTCTTTTGTTTTGATTTTGTAAACTCACGCTATTGATCTCTCTCACGCACGCTCTTGATCTCTCTCTGCACTGCACTCTCACTTTCCCTTTTTTTTTAATATTGTAATCTCACTCTCACTCTGATCTCACCTTTTTAATTTTGTAATCTCACTTTGATCTCACTCTGATCTCTGCACAAAATCACACTTTGGTCCCTCTCTGCACTCTCTTGCACAATAACACTGCAAATTCGTATATTGATGATAAAAGCTCTGATACCAATTGTTAAAATCAGAAACCTTTATATTCACGTAAATGCAGAATAATTGCTTCCTTTATTCAATGAAATGGTGCTGATATATATATTCAGCTGTTTACAACAGAAAGTAGAAAAATATGCAACCCACGTTTTGGACTCCTACAAACGTGGTTAACTAAATAGGAATGATTCAAAGCTAATCTCCTGAAGACTAGGACATTTTATTGACTGACTCTACTTCAACATAACGATGAGTTTAAACAAATTCTTCACTTGCTTTATCTTCTGGTTGTGTGAAGAAAAAATATTACATGATATTTTTTTTTGTATGAATGTTTATGTTAGAGTGATAAATATGCCTCACACATAGATTATAAAGACATAAGATAAAGTCAGGTTTGAGGTTATGATATTATACCCTGACACATATGAGAAAAGTTATTGTGAAAAAAATTACACATAATATCAATGACTTGTATGACAAAGTTTTAGGGTATTTATCATATTTCTGTACTTGTTCTCAAAGGCTTGTCCCTTTTAGTTATCTAACTTTGTTACTATAAAGACACGATCTTTGAAGAGTTGAGTGTGGAATACTCTATGATAAAAATGAAGTCTCTTGGTGAACAATGTGTTGTGGATCATAAACTAGTGAAGTCATGAAGGTTATTTAACTTATATGATTTTTCTCCTATTAGAGTGAGGTGATGGAAACCAATGGAGACTATATATGTTTAGAGTGTGAGAATGAGTTATGTAGATCATTTCGAGTGTAAGTGTTACTTGTCTATGTGTCACCATGTTCTGTTTTTTTCAAGGAACTAAAGTTGTATATGCGTATATGGTGCATGCATGTGGGTTTCTTGTTATGTAGGAGAAACAAAATATGAAGATATAGTTACATCATTGAGTAATTGAACTTAGTTGCAAATTTATTTGGGTCATTGTAAGGAGACCAATCAATCTTCCCATTTTTGGATTCCTATTAACCATGAAAAGTTATTGAGAAAAATGATTTTCCCTAATCGACGAGTATTGGGCCTAAAGTACATGCAAAACAAGACTCTTGTTGAAAGATGGTCGTTTTTATGCTTAAATCAGTGTTTGAGTTTTTCTTAGGTGATAATCAGAAGAAAAAAAAATGTATATTCATTGTATCATGTTATCTTTATAATTAGAGGTATAAAGGTAAGTGTTTAAATCTTCTTTTCTTTCTTAAAACTTAATAATATATAGTTTGAAAAATATTTGACAGATATCTAGTGAAATATTTGAGAAAATATATTATTCATAAATACAATAAATAGTAATGAATAATACCATATGGGAATAATAAAATGCAAATAATGTTATTCTTGAATAGCAAAACAAAGTGAGATAAGGTAGCTCGATTATATCGAACCAAAGGATGAGAGAGAAAAAAGCTTGGTCTGACTGAACCTAAAGATTTGAGAGTCGTTTTGAATGAGCTTTGCATAATAAACATTATAGATGAATAGTAAATAAGAATATACCAAGCAATCTAAGAGAGAAAAGAAAAAGAGAGAGAAATAAGGGTTAGAGCTTCGTTTGTCCAATTTTAAGAGTTGAGGACTCAAGACGTATTACGACGAGTTTTACATAGTAAATACTATTTATGAATAGTAAACAATTCTATGCTAAGCTAAATGATGATGGAGAAAAGGAGGATAAAGAGAGAAGAGTTTGACTAGGCCATAACACAACTGAGTGTGTTGGATTCAATTAGACTAGGGGCCAAATTGAGTTTTTTTTTTTGTTATGCTATCAAAAGCATTGTCATATTTAATTAAAATTATTTTTTTATTAGCAATTCAAGTGAGAATGTTATTGTAGATTTATTATTATTATTATTATTATGAGTAAGTTCATTATATAAATCTTTATATCATAACATTTTATATATAATTTATCCTTAGTAAATAAACTTGTTTGGTTGCCGCATAAATAAACAAATATTTAATTAAAATCTAAATCTATACAAAATCAGTCTAAAAATACTTTATATCATCCATCGAGAGTTTAGTTAAGTAGTTTGAGCTCACCTCTTTGTCACAAAAATATTAATTATTTTGGGATTGTTATTGTCATTGACATTATTTTCATTGTTGATTTGGATAACACCACTACATGTAAGGGCACATTGGTCAATTGATATAAGATATTTTGACAAAAAAGAAAAGAATGAAGGACAGAGAGAAAAGAAACCCTACATACAGAAGCAAGAGCGTGTAGCAAATTCCTATATAAGGCAAACGCTGCCGCAAGGAACCTAAACCCTAGTGCCCCCCCTCTCATCGTCTCCTCAACCTTCTATACAACTTCACCGCTATTATTTCTCTCTCAAAGCTCTAGCCCCTCATCCACTCCTTTCTTCCACCGCCGCTAATCTATTATCGCCACCGTACGTTCTCTCCTCTTCTCTTTTCTTATCCGATCGATTTTTTCTTATAATATTAATAATAAAAATGATAATAATCTTTTTTTTTATGCTGTAGGAGTCGGTTATTGATACCTAAAGGAATCAGCACGATGTCGTCAGACGACGAGAGAGAGGAGAGAGAGTTGGATCTTACTTCTCCTGAAGTCGTCACCAAATACAAAAGCGCCGCTGAAATTGTCAACAGTAAGTCGCTAGCTCTCTTTCGCTATGTCATTTAATTGAATTTGATTTTTTTTATTTGCTTTAATATAGTTTTTGGTATTTCTGATAGAGGCATTGCAGTTAGCGATATCAGAATGCAAGCCGAAGGCTAAGATTGTTGATATTTGTGAAAAAGCAGATTCGTTTATCAGAGAGTAAGTATTTAGTGATCCTTATTTCTTTGAATTTATAGTTTTTATTTGGAATGAAATGGATTAAGAAATAATGGGTTTTGATTTTTATGCTTGAATGTGTAGGCAATCTGGAAATATGTATAAGAATGTGAAGAAGAAGATTGAAAGGGGAGTTGCTTTTCCTACTTGTGTCTCTGTTAACAACACTGTTTGTCATTTTTCTCCGCTTGCTAGTGATGAATCAGTCTTAGAAGAAGGAGATATTGTCAAGATGTAAGCCGTCTATTAATGTAATTATTGTCAATGTTCTAAGTAGACATTTTTCTCCACTTGATTTTTGTAATTTTGTGTCTCTGTTAACAAAACTGCTTTTGGCTTTCTTGGTTTGCAGTGACATGGGATGTCATATAGATGGATTTATTGCTGTCGTTGGTCATACCCACGTTCTCCAGTCAGGGCCAGTAACAGGCAGGACAGCCGATGTTATTGCAGCAGCCAACACTGCTGCTGAAGTTGCATTGAGGCTTGTAAGGCCTGGAAAGAAGGTAATCTATTTGTTTGTGCTGGTAGTTGATTTATGTTTTTTTTGTTTTTTTTTAATTGTCGCCGATTTCTTTTGTTATACTCTGGGAAGGTTATTATTTTTGAGCATTCAAATTGAATTGCTTTTGCAAGTTGCAATTTTTATTGTGTATGACATTTTTTTCTAAATAATCAACCTTTTTGTCTCATTAGCTCTTGATAACATTTTTACTTAACTATCTTTTTTTTGCCAATCTTAAAGCTCTCTTGTTTAGCAGTCGACCAGTTTTCTTTTTCATGCCATTGCCTGATATCTCCTTTTTTTTTGTCTGAGAGGGTTCCCTAATGACGAACTATTTTGACAAGCTATGGATCTTTGTCCAAATGAAGCTTTTTTGTCATAGTTACTCTGACAGGGATGATTTTTGTGCAGTATATATCATTTTTGTTGCATTGACTTTCAACCTAGAAAATATTAGGGATGCCATTTTTTTTTTCTGGGAGTTTCTGTTTTTTTGGTTTACATATTTTACTAGACCATGTCTGAGGGTGGTTTTGCATCTATTCTCCCCGTTAGTCTTTGAAGAAATTAGATTTGATTACAGCACCTGTAAAAGTAAGAGTTGGAAATATGGGCAACTTTGCCAAAGTGATCTATTGTTGAATTCCTCTTTTCCCTGTTGCTGATATTATCTTGGCTGTACTCTACTTCTACCTGATTTAGATAGATGTATTTAGACTATGTAATTTTTGACTGACAACATTTATAAACCCTCTGACACATTATCAGAGTAGTGCTTTTACTTTATATTCTGCTAAATGAACTTTGAAATTGTTGAAAACTATTAAGTAGCTGTTAATTCAAGAACAAAATTAAAAGCTGGCAACTTTGCCGAGGTGATCATTTTCCTGTTGATTTCCTCTTTTCCCTGTTGCCAATATTATTATGGTTGTACTTGAGTGTTTGAGGTTGATTTACTTAAATTTTACCTGATTCATTTACAAACCAATATCTGCTCTCTCTAACATATTTCTTGAGTAGTCTTGTACGTTTTAGCTTATGCTAAAATGTACAAGACTACTAGCTTATGCTAAAATGAAACTTTTGATGTTTAGAAAATTATCAAGTAGCAACTAATTCATAATTAAGTGGTGGCAACTTTGCCGAGGCGATCACTTTCCTGTTGATTTCCTCTTTTCCCTGTTGCCAATATTATTATGGTTGTACTTGAGTGCTTGAGGTTGATTTATTTAAATTTTACCTGATTCATTTATAAACCAATATCTACTCTCTCTAACATATTTCTTGAATTTGTGTTGTTTGTATTAGCTTATGCTAAAATTGAACTTTTGATGTTTAGAAAATTACCAAGTAGCAACTAATTCATGAAATTAATAAGGTGGTGGCAACTTTGCCCAGGCGATCACTTTCCTGTTGATTTCCTCTTTTCCCTGTTGCCAATATTATTATGGTTGTGCTTGAGTGCTTGAGGTTGATTTATTTAAATTTTACCTGATTCATTTACAAACCAATATCTGCTCTCTTAACATATTTCTTGATTTGTGTTGTTTGTATTAGCTTATGCTAAAATTGAACTTTTGATGTTTAGAAAATTATCAATTAGCAACTAATTCATGAAATTAATAAGGTGATGGCAACTTTGCCGAGGCGATCACTTTCCTGTTGATTTCCTCTTTTCCCTGTTGCCAATATTATTATGGTTGTGCTTGAGTGCTTGAGGTTGATTTATTTAAATTTTACCTGATTCATTTACAAACCAATATCTGCTCTCTCTAACATATTTCTTGATTTGTGTTGTTTGTATTAGCTTATGCTAAAATTGAACTTTTGATGTTTAGAAAACTACCAAGTAGCAACTAATTCATGAAATTAATAAGGTGGTGGCAACTTTGCCGAGGCAATCACTTTCCTGTTGATTTCCTCTTTTCCCTGTTGCCAATATGATAGATTGTCCCATTCAATCAATTTAGGTTGATCAATGTCGATTATACCTTTTGCATGTAAAGGACTACATCGTTATATTGCTTGGCACTAATTTAGTAGCAGTTTTAATGATAATCATTTTCTTCAAGCATCAGAAACTCTTGATGGATGATAATCATTAACATCCTACACTATGTTTAGATTGGTTCAGCAGCTCCTTTCTCCTTTTTTCCTGTCTTTTTGTCAAGTCTCTTCTAATACCATCCCACAGTTGATGATATCTACATGATGAAAACTATCATAAGCCAAGGATTAAAGTCCAATGAAGCATCTTGTAGTCATAGTTACACTGATAGAACATCATCTTAATCTTATTCTGGTCTCTTTCAAACCGGAAGAATGCTTATGCATGACTGCAAGCTATCCCCATGGTGTATATTGCATAACAGGCTGATCAAAATCTCCTTGTGTTCTACATTGCTTGTTTTCCCATTTCCTCAATGTTTTATTGCAGTTTTGAAGGATGCATCTGACTTTGCTGAGTTATCTTTGAAAATGTATTGTCCCTAAATGATGAATATTTTTCAAAAGCCATGGACCAATATCCAAGTGAGGCTTTTATGTCATAGTTACTCTGATAGGGAGCATTATTTTTTTTTATTTGTTGTGGGTTCTTTTCCGTTTTTCCTTGGTTTTCCCAGTTGGGCTTTACTTGAAAGGTGAGAGACGGTGTGAGCTGTGCACCTTCATAAGTGTTGAGTAAGGCAACTCGCCGGGTTATTGATGCTTAATATCAATTTACTGCTTTTTCTGTTGCCCACATTGAATCTGGCTACTGTTGATTGCATGAGACCCTTTTTCCTATGGTTGTTTTATGTCCAATCATCTTTAGCCTATATGTTTTTTTGTCTTCTCTTCTTTTGACTTAGAAATATGTTTTATCCCTTCGTATCAACCTAAATAAATTGTATGATTGACAGCTAATCTTGCTCTACTTTCTTCCATTGCAACTCTTTGAGGTTCTTGTTTTGCTCTCATTCCATTTGTAGTGAAAACATAGTTGCATTTAATAAAAAAAAGTCAAAATTAAATATAAAAAAATACAGATATAAAACTGAATGGATGGTTGATATGTGGAACCATCTGAATTGGCACAACTGCTCCTTTTGATTACTGATATTTGTCATTTTTTGTCACTGATGTTATGTTTCATATTTTTCCTGCTTGCTTTGTGTTATCTTTTTGTTCATTGAGCTTCCTTTTTCTGCAGAATAAAGATGTGACTGAAGCTATTCAGAAAGTTGCCGCTGCTTATGACTGCAAAATTGTTGAAGGTGTCCTTAGCCACCAGCTGAAGCAGTTTGTGATAGATGGAAACAAGGTAATTCTGAGCGTCTCTAATTCAGATACAAGAGTTGATGATGCAGAATTTGAGGAAAATGAAGTTTATGCAGTGGATATCATCGCAAGTACAGGGGAAGGCAAGGTAATAATTCCATCCCTCTTGAAACAACTCAATACTTCATTTTTGTTAATTATGTGCTCATATATTCTCAAATTTATGCTGTATTGATTTTGCAGCCAAAGCTGTTGGACGAGAAGACGACTACAATTTACAAGAGAGCTGTAGATAAGAATTATCACTTGAAGATGAAAGCTTCCAGATTCATCTTCAGTGAAATCAACCAGAAATTTCCCTATCATGCCATTCTCTGCAAGGTTTATATTTCTTACATTATAACTCTTTAACTGTTTTTTGTTTTTTTCTTTTGCCTCTGTTCCTTAAACCTAGATTCGTGTTTGTGTTTTCTTTGTAATAGAGCCCTCGAAGAGAAAAGGGCTCGGCTGGGATTAGTTGAATGTGTGAACCACGATCTCCTGCAGCCATATCCCTGTTCTTCATGAAAAACCCGGTATGAGTTGCCCTTGTATCATCGTTTCATTCCGTTCGTCCATAGTAGTGTTTTATCACAATGGGTTCTAGCAACAGCGCTTATTTGTTACTTTGGTTGATTATGTTGCAGGTGATTTTGTTGCTCATATCAAGTTCACAGTACTGCTAATGCCAAATGGATCAGATCGGATCACATCACATACTCTGCAAGAGTTGCAGCCTACCAAAACGATAGATGATCCTGAAATCAAGGCTTTGCTAGCTCTGGGTACGAAGACAAAGAAGAAGGGTGGTGGGAAAAAGAAGAAAGGTAATCTAGATGTGTATATGAACATGCAAATACACATTATTCTTAGCACATCAAACTTGTTATAATTTTTGAGCGTGTTTATTGTTGACATACAAAATTTATTTTTTCTTGAATTTTGCAGCCAAGAAAGCAGGTGAAAAAGCTGAGGCGGCAACAGAAGCTGAGCCCATGGATGAAACGACAAATGGAGCAACCGCTGCTTAGGGGAATGTATCTTGAATAGATTTGCCCATTTTGTTCAGTTTTGCAACTCAACTCACCTCATGTACCAGCTTCTGGTTGAGATGATTTAATATAGTTTCTAGACAGTGAGATCCTAATTCGATTTTCCTTGCCATATCATGACTCCCCCTCCTGTTATCTCGCCCCCGTCCTAGTTGTTCATCCAAAAGTTGAGTAGTGATGGTAGTTTAGCCTCAGTAGACGTCGTTACATCTCTATTTTGACCAGTATCCAACGACACCAAACTCTTGAAATTTTGATTCTCGCTAAGCTAGATATGCTAAATCATCTCTAATATAGTTCACCCGCTCACTTCTCTGACTCACCTGGTAGTGATTGCATTATTTTTAGATGTATTTCGAGGTTAGTTTCCAAGTGTCTTGCAACAGTGACATCAACCAGTACCAAAGTCCTAGTTCTCCAACAATTTTTAAGAACCCAACCTTAATAAATATACTGTTTCATGCAAATCCAATAAATTTCTGTTGATGTTTTGAAATTCAAACGTGATAAGTGAAATTCTAACCTAAGAACGACAATTTTCAAGAGGAAGTAATCTGAATTTAAAGGCGTGATATCAAGTCTCTATGCTACGCGGAAACTCGTGCCGTTGAAATAATTTCCGTATTTCAAAGTCGACCTCAGTCAGAATATAAATTAGAATGTGACACCTGATAAGTACATGATCATAGAAGGTTGCCGGTGAGTTTTTGGCTATGTACAAAATCCATGAGTTGTAGTGTCGATATATGTTTAATATTCCAGTGCAATTATATTTTCAATTAAAATACATTAATATCATATATTATTCATTGAAAAACAAATGAAAATATTAATGTAATATAGTTTTTAGTAAATTATAATGTATAAAATACTTTGAAAAACTAAAGCAATCACTTTTTTTTTGCAGCAGATGTGGATAGGCAGATGAAAATCATATAATTTTCCTAAGATAATAATTAAAATAGTTTTTTTTTAAAAAAAAAAGAGGAGAAAAAGGTCGTGTATCCCCTTCAGCAATTATAAAAGCTGAAGGGAAGAATTTTCATAGTGTTTATTGGTTAGTCGGTCAATTTTTCATTCTCGGTTTGGGCTTCAACTCTTTGCTTTTGAGAAATCATAAACAAATAATAATAATAATAATAGCAGCAGCAGCAGATCTGATGATTTTTTTTTGTGAGGTTGAAAAATAGGATAATAGTTTATTACCTTTTTTACACCAAATTAATGCTTGGAGAGAAGGAATAATTTTTAAAAATATTAAATTTTCTTTTATTGATATACAGATTATTTTGAAAATATGTTTATTGTTAACAAAAAAAAAAATCACTCTTAGTCTTAACTACTGTGTTTATTTTTAATTTAAATTATTAAATATGCTCATGTTATTAGCTTTAAAAGAATTTACCATGATAACCAGAGGTTACAATTCGAAATTCTACTAGGACAAAATAGGAGTGTTTGCTTGTTTGTATAGTTCATGTTGTTATTATAAATATTTTTCTTTCATAAATTAAAATAATATTTAATATTAATATATGAAAATAATCTAAAAATACTAAAATACTTAATTTAAAATAAAAATAATTAATAATTTTTTTTCTCTTCAAAATACCAAACAGGAGCTGAGGGTTTCGGACAGCGTAAAAGTGAAAGCATGGAGACAGTTTGTCATTACATGAATCTCCCTGTCTGCCTTTTCTCGTCACCTTTTTTAATATTCAAATCCTAGTTATTACACCCGCCCAGCTTGACGGGTCATCCCTCGATCCGGATTTTATCCGAACTAAGAAAATGAAAAATATCTGTTTTATTAATTAGAAATATATCATTTCAGGATTTCTTCAATTATTTTCTTATAAATAAATAAATAAATAAACCTAGATTAGTTCATCTAACACATATGTCGATCATTAAGCCAAATAAACCTCTAAATTAGTTCTTATTGTAAAAAAAGAAATGTTATTGTGCATCAAGACACGTATTACTATTTATATAACTACAATAATTATTTTTTGATATATTATATAAGTTATATTATTATTTTTTATGCACAATAAAAGTATTATTTTAGCTTTATAGAAAACTTCCAATGCTTTTGGCTGAGAAGTGTTGATTTTCTTTTTTAAAAAAAATAGTGCAATTATTTGATGTTCCTTAAAACAAAAACAATACAACGCTCTAGTAAAAACAATTTATATCGTTTTACATTGTTTTTGTTGTGGATTTGGAGCTTATTTGGTAGAATTAATGTATGTCACGTGCCAGGCACATGGAGACAGGACAGGCACTGATGTCGTGTGGTGGAGCGTCCACTTGTCGAAGATCCAGCGGTTCCAGGTCAAGTCGAGCCGCCTGCGTCAGCAAAGGTCAAGTCAGTCAAAGTTTGTGCCAACCAGATTATAATGGGATTAGTTCGGTTGCAATGTGGGTTTCATATTTAGTTAATATCGGTTTAATTCAAATAAGGCCACGTGTCAGTTAATTGTGGCTAAGAGATTGAGTTAATAAATGGTTAGCTTAAGATGAGTTGAGTAGTTGGGTTGATATGAGGTCCTTGGAACCCGGTAAGGTTGTTATTTGTTTTCTTTAAATTACGTCCAGAGTCATGAATTATGTATCAGATCAATTTTCCTTAAATTAAATTTGGAGGTTTTGGATTCCTCGAAAATCCAACATTTATTTCTGAAATTGTTAAGGGTCGTGACATTGGTATCAGAGTCGGTCTTTCCATGGTTGAGGGAACTCGTTTTACTCAATTGGCAGAATCAATTGCATCTGTAAAAAACAACCAGGATCAGTCACAACAAAACTTGAATGCTTTACAAGAGATAGTTCAAGGATTAGCACAGAAGCTGGACGTGGTGGCTTCCCATGTGGAAGCCTTGGTACAATCAAGGGTTGCCCAAAACTCAGGCGAACCAGAAGGGTCTACACAAATCACCAATCCTTTATACGAGGATCACTTGGGCATACAGACGAGAGCAATAAGGTTGGATTTTCCCAAATTCAATGGGGATAATCCCAGCGGGTGGATTTATCGGGCGTATCAGTTTTTCAGTTACCATCAAACCAATCCGCACCACAAAATTTTATTAGCATCCTTCCACATGGAAGGAAAGGCTTTGGTTTGGTTTCAGGATATTGAGGCAGCTGGTGGGCTTAACAGTTGGGAGGGCTTCCTACGGGCCTTACAAACCAGGTTTGGGGGCTCTCCTTATGATGATCCTATGGAGGCCCTAATTCGGCTCAAGCAAACTTAAACCGTGGAAGAATACAAAGGACGGTTTGAATCTCTTTCAAACCAGCTTAGGGGGTTAGATGAATCCTACAAACTCAGTTGTTTTATGAGTGGGTTAAGGGAAGACATCCGGTTTATGGTGAGGATGCTTAACCCTATTAACTTGCATATGGTTTTTGGCTTAGCCAAAATGCAAGAAGAAAACGTAGCTGCTCTCAGGAGGGCTACCAGATTTGGGTCATTACCGAATGGGGCCCAGGGGCCCAGTGGGCCAGTTCGTGGGCCGAATGGGCCAGTTCCTCAGTTTGAGAAAAAGGCCATCATTCCGATCCAAAGGCTTTCACCAGCACAAATGAGAGAAAGAAGGGAAAAGGGCCTATGCTACAATTGTGATGATAAATGGGGATCGAGCCATAGATGCAAATTGGCCTGATTATTTATCATGGAGGGTGAAGACCTTGACACTGAAGAACCCATTAAGGAGGGTTGGGCCGAGGAGCACAAAGGGGAGAATTGTGAAGGAATACTAGAAGAAGACATGGAACCAGAAATTTCCATTCATGCACTGTGCGGGTCTCCAAATCCTAAAGCCATGAGGATTATGGGGTATATTGGCAGGAGATCAGTAGTGATTTTGGTGGACACATGCAACACTCATAATTTCGTTGATCCCTTAGTGGTCAAAGGCAGTCAACTAGCATATGACAACCAGAAAAGTTTGAAAGTGAAGGTAGCTAATGGGCAAACAGTGGACTGTGTGGGGCAGGCTAAGGGAGTTTCTTTACAAATGCAAGGATATAATTACACTGTTGATTTTTTTATCCTTACATTGGGGGTGTGTGATGTCGTCCTTGAGGTTCAGTGGCTTAAAACTTTGGGACCTATTCTGTGGGACTTCTCAAAGTTAATCATGGAATTTTCCATCATGGAGCATGCAAGGAGATTGCAAGGTATGATTTCCACTAGCAATTCAATAATAGAAGGTAGAAAATTCGGTAAAGCTACCAGACAAAATAAGAGAGGAATAGTTATTCAACTTTTAGATGATGAATTGCCTATTTTGAATTCCATTGATAATCTGGATGAACCTTTAATCAAAACCCTTCTCCAAAAGTATCCAGAAGTTTTTTCTGAACCCAAAACTTTACCCCCAAACCGAGCCCATGACCACCACATTATACTACAACCTGAAGCTAAACCAGTTTGTGTTGGTCCTTACCGGTACCCCTACTTTCAAAACACAGAAATTGAAAAAATTGTGCAAGAAATGTTGCAATCAGGCATAGTACGCCCCAGTCAAAGCCCATTTTCAGCCCCAGTACTGTTAGTGAGAAAACAAGATGGCAGTTGGAGGTTGTGTGTTGATTATAGAGCTTTAAATAAAGAAACAATGAAGGTGAAGTTTCCTATACCTATAGTTGATGAACTATTAGATGAATTACATGGGGCAACAATTTTCAGTAAACTAGACCTAAGATCAGGATATCACCAAATTCGGGTTTACTCAGATGATATTCCAAAAACAACATTTAGAACCCATGAGAGCCATTATGAATTCCTAGTTATGCCATTTGGGCTCACTAATGCCCCAGCCACATTCCAAAGCCTTATGAATGATATTTTTAAGCCCTACTTAAGGAAGTTCATCTTGGTATTTTTTGATGATATTTTAGTCTACAGTAAGTGTTTGTCAGACCATATTCAACATTTACAGGAAGTCTTGGAAATTCTAAAGAAACACAGCTTGTTTGCTAAAGAGTCTAAATGCTGTTTTGGCTGTTCTGAAATTGAGTATCTTTGTCATTTAATTTCCAAAGAGGGGGTTCGGGCTAATCCTATTAAAATAGAGGCTATGATTGATTGGCCATTACCGACCAATCTAAAATCTCTTAGGGGTTTCTTGGGATTAACTGGATACTACAGAAAGTTTATTAAAGGCTATGAAATTATAGCAACCCCCCTCACTACACTACTAAAAAAGAACTCATTTTAGTGGAATGAATTATCAAAACAGGCTTTTCAGAATCTTAAGCATGCAGTAACTAATCCTCCTGTTTTGGCTCTACCTAATTTTTCTATTCCTTTTATTATTCAATGTGATGCCTCTGGTATTGGTGTTGGAGCTATTTTAATGCAACAGGGTAGACCTCTAGCTTATATGAGCCAGGCATTACATGGCAAGACTCTACAACTATCTACTTATGAGAAGGAATTAATGGCACTTGTGTTGGCAGTTAAGAAGTGGAGACCGTATTTGTTAGGTCACCACTTTAGGATTCAGACTGATCATCAGAGTCTGAAATACTTATTGGAGCAAAAGATTGGTTCACCACTTCAACAGAAATGGGTGACCAAACTTTTGGGCTATGATTTTGTGGTGGAGTACAAACAAGGGAAAGACAATAAGGTAGCAGATGCATTGTCTAGGAAATTGGAGAAACATGAGCAAACAACAGCAATCAACACATAAACAACTTTAACAACAATTACAAAACCATCAAATGAGTGGATGCAACAGCTTAAACAGACTTATGTAACAGATGCTGGAATTCAACACATTCTGACAGAATTAAAGCAAGGGCATTCAGTGAGTCAACATTATCATGAAAGGAATGGATTAGTGTTCTATAAGGGCAGGTTAGTTATTCCTTTTTCAGAAGACATGCGCAGGGAGATATTATTCTTATTACACAGCAACACTCAAGGGGGACACTCAGGGTTCCATAAGACTCTACACAGGGCTAGGGCTGAATTCTATTGGAAGGGTATGAAGGCTGATATACGCAGATTCATAAGGGAGTGTGATGTTTGTCAGAAGAATAAATATGAGAATATACACCCACCTGGATTACTACAGCCACTGCCAATTCCTACAAAAATTTGGACAGATATCTCTATGGACTTCATTGAAGGGTTACCAGTTTCTGAGGGTTACAGTGTGGTGATGGTGGTGGTAGACCGATTGTCTAAATATGCCCATTTTATACCTATTTCCCACCCTTACACAGCAGCTAAAATTGTTCAGGTTTTTATTCACAATATCTTTAAGTTGCATGGTATGCCAACTTCAATTGTTACAGATCGTGATCCTACCTTTACCAGTTCCTTTTGGAGAGAGTTTTTTAAACTACAAGGGACAGAACTGAAATTTTCTTCAGCCTATCATCCTCAGACTGGCGGGCAGTTTGAAATTGTGAATAAGTTAGTGGAGCATTATCTGAGATGTTTTTCTGGTGATAAACCTAAGGCATGGTCTAAATTCTTGCCCTTAGCAGAGTGATGGTATAACACCGCAACTCATGCCTCAACTAAACTATCCCCTTTTGAGTCAGTTTATGGGTATCCCCCACCAAAGCTACTGCCATTTACAGAAGGGACTACAAGAGTTCAAGAAGTGGAGAATACCTTAAAATCCCGAGAGCAGACCCTGAGCATTCTCCAAGATAACCTGCACCATGCACAAGATCGTATGAAGAAGTTTGCTGATCTCAAGAGAACAGAAAAAAGTTTCAAAAGTGGGGACTAGGTTTACCTGAGGTTGCAGCCGTACAAGCAACAAACTGTAGCTCAACGCCGAAACATGAACTGTCACCAAGGTTTTATGGCCCATTCAAGGTGGTGGAAAAAAGTGGGTAGTGTGGCTTACAAGCTAGAGTTACCTGAGGAGTCAAGAATCCACCCAGTTTTTCACGTCTCCTGTCTTAAGGAGAAATTAGGTCGACGACATCAGTTGGTAGTGATGTTGCCACCAACTGACCGTGAAGGGGTTGTGAGGCCGGAGCCTGAGGCAGTTTTGAGTAGAAGAATGAAGAAGGTGAGGGGAAAGGTTGTTACAGAGGTGCTGGTGAAATGGAGAGGGCTGAGGGATGAAGAAGCATCGTGGGTGGAGCTGCAAGAATTGTCCAAAAGGTTTCCAGACCTTGATGCCGTGTGGTGGAGCGTCCACTTGTCGAAGATCCAGCGGTTCCAGGTCAAGTCGAGCCGCCTACGTCAGCAAAGGTCAAGTCAGTCAAAGTTTGTGCCAACCAGAATGTAATGGGATTAGTTCGGTTGCAATGTGGGTTTCATATTTAGTTAATATCAGTTTAATTCAAATAAGGCCACGTGTCAGTTAATTGTGGCTAAGAGATTGAGTCAATAAATGGTTAGCTTAAGATGAGTTGAGTGGTTGGGTTGATATGGGGTCCTTTGAACCCGGTAAGGTTGTTATTTGTTTTCTTTAAATTACGTCCAGAGTCATGAATTATGTATCAGATTAATTTTCCTTAAATTAAATTTTGAGGTTTTGGATTCCTCGAAAATCCAACATTTATTTCTGAAATTGTTAAGGGTCGTGACAATGTAATTAACATATATTAAATATAATTTAAAAAAAACATGTTGGAGCACGTGGCATCAACATGTAAACAACCACCACGTCATGCATGGTTGTTTAGTCACTAAACATTTGTCTTTCAAAAATTTATTTGAAATATCTCAACTTCTTTTATACAGTGGTACAGTGCATGCACCAGAAAAACTGTTGGTTTAGCGTCATCGATCATTTCTTTCCATTCTCTCTCTTCTCTTTAAGATTTCGTTGGCCCTGTAAAACTTCCATAACCCGCACGTTGTTTTTTCCTTGGAAATATTAATTACTATTTTTTTTATTTAGAATAAGCTATAAATTACATTTTTTTTTAAATGTTGTTCTTTATCATTTTTAATTTATAAATAATCTATCATACTATAATTTTTTAAGGAAACAATTTCACCCCTATCATTTTAAAATATGTAGATAATCTATTAGATTACAATTTTTTTTCTTCCAATCCTACCTCTCCTATTTTTAATCTATAAAAAATCTATCAAATTACACTTGTTTTTCAATTTCACCCCTACAATTTTTTAATCTATAAATAATATATCAAATTACAAATATTTGTTTTTAATTCCCCCCCTATGATTTTCTCATCTTTTAAATCTGGTCTTTATTTTTTAATGTGTTATTTCTTTTGTTTGGGATTTTTTTCTTCTTCCAAATTTCAACCTCCGTGGTTTTATCTTCTATTTTATTTTATCTCCATTGTTTTTTTTTTCTTTTGCTATCAATGTCTTTTCATGATTTCAGCCTTTAAAAATATATATATTTTAGAGACTAGACCAAGTTTAGGAGGTTTTCTAGATTTTCTTTTGGGATTTTTCCTTACTTTTTGCAGTTTAATTCTATTAGACCAGCCCTAAGAAATTTTATGATTTTTATCTTTCAATTTCACCCCTTGTAATTTTCTAATCAATAAATAAATTCAAAATAGAAAAAATATTTTAATATATTTATATAACTACAATAATTATTTTTTGATATATTATATAAGTTATATTATTATTTTTTATGCACAATAAAAGTATTATTTTAGCTTTATAGAAAACTTCCAATGCTTTTGGCTGAGAAGTGTTGATTTTCTTTTTTTTAAAAAAATAGTGCAATTATTTGATGTTCCTTAAAACAAAAACAATACAAAGCTCTAGTAAAAACAATTTATATCGTTTTACATTGTTTTTGTTGTGGATTTGGAGCTTATTTGGTAGAATTGATGTAATTAACATATATTAAATATAATTTAAAAAAAACATGTTGGAGCACGTGGCATCAATGTGTAAACAACCACCACGTCATGCATGGTTGTTTAGTCACTAAACATTTGTCTTTCAAAAATTTATTTGAAATATCTCAACTTCTTATACAGTGGTGCAATGCATGCATCAGAAAAACTGTTGGTTTAGCGTCATAGATCATTTCTTTCCATTCTCTCTCTTCGCTTTAAGATTTCGGTTGCCCCTGTAAAACTTCCATAACCCGCTCGTTGTTTTTTCCTTGGAAATATTAATTACTATTTTATTTATTTATTTATAAAAAGCTATAAATTACATTTTTTTTTTAAATGTTGCTCTTTATCTTTTTTTAATCTATAAATAATCTATCATACTATAATTTTTGAAGGAAACAATTTCACCCCTATCATTTTAAAATATATAGATAATCTGTTAGATTACAATTTTTTTTCCCAATCCCACCTCTCCTATTTTTAATCTATAAAAAATCTATCAAATTACACTTGTTTTTCAATTTCACCCCTACAAGTTTTTAATCTATAAATAATATATCAAATTACAAATATTTGTTTTTAATTCCCCCCTATGATTTTCTCATCTCTTAAATCTGGTCTTTATTTTTTAATTGTTATTTCTTTTGTTTGGGATTTTTTTCTTCTTCCAAATTTCAACCTCCGTGGTTTTATCTTCTATTTTATTTTATCTCCATTGTTTTTTTTTTCTTTTGCTAGTTTTGTTTATCAATGTCTTTTCATGATTTCAGCCTTTAAAAAATATATATTTTTTAGAGACTAGACCAAGTTTAGGAGGTTTATCTAGATTTTCTTTTGGGTTTTTTCCTTACTTTTTGCAGTTTGATTCTATTAGACCAGCCCTAAGAAATTTTATGATTTTTATCTTTCAATTTCATCCCCTTGTAATTTTCTAATCAATAAATAAATTCAAAATAGAAAAAAATTATTTATTAATATATTTATAAATAAAAAATAATTTTAAAAACAATTATCTTTTATCGATAAAAATATATTTGTTTTTTAAAAAAGAAAGCACATCAACCAAATAACTCTTACACCTGTCAAGCGCAAAAGAGAAGGCTATGAAACTGGACCCACGTCGCATGCAAAGCCGCAATCCTCACTCCTCTTTTTCACGGCAAAGACAGTGCAGTGCACAGACAGACCCATCCCCACCCGCCCGCCTTTCTCTGCCGTCTCCCAAACCCCTAAAAATTACAGTAAAGATCATCCTTCAAATTGCCTCCCCCCCTCTCTCTCTGAAAAATGGCAAGCAGTATCTCCGCCGCGGCTGCAAGCGAGCCAGAGCACAGCACCAAAGAAAGAGAAGAAGAAGAAGAGAATGCAACTGCAACTAGAGCAGCCGACGATGAAGATACCGGAGCTCAGGTCGCACCTATCGTGAAGCTGGAAGAAGTCGCTGTTACTACTGGCGAGGAAGATGAAGATGCCATCCTTGATCTGTACGTTTTCGTTTTATTTTTTATTTTTTTGAATAAAATGTGAATGGTTCATGATGGTTTTTTTTTTTAGGAAGTCGAAGTTGTATAGATTTGATAAAGAAGGGAATCAGTGGAAAGAGAGAGGAGTTGGGACGGTGAAGCTTTTGAAACATAAAGAATCTGCCAAAGTTCGTCTTGTTTTTCGCCAATCTAAGACTCTCAAGATCTGCGCTAACCATCTAGGTCTGCAAGTCTTTCTTGTCAAATCAATTCTAATTTACTCTTCAGTTTCTTGATGGGTTTCTCTTCTTGCCTGTTAATATCATTATAAATGTATTACGCTAGTGGTTTTAATTACGTAGAAACAACTGTCGTTCTTTTTCTCCCGTAATGTTTGTGTTTTTGGTAAGTAATTGTCTTATTGTGTAGCATGAATGTTGCATTTCAGTTCTGCCGACAATTAATCTGCAAGAGCATCATGGCAATGACAAATCATGTTTGTGGCATGCTGCTGATTTTGCTGATGGGGAATTGAAGGACGAGCTTTTCTGCATAAGATTTCCTTCAGTTGAAAGTATGTTTTTTTTTGTATCAGTTACTCTTTGATTTGCCATTACTTGCATTATCTTCTGGTGTCGAGAATGTCTTCTTCATGCTTCACTGCGTCATAATTCGTAGAAGAGTTTTTTAAACGTGTTTGATGGTTTATATAATAATGGCTCAGATGAAACTAATTGATGTTTAATGCCGGAGAGAGGAAGGGCAATGGAAGCATGATTAGAATTACTTCGTAGTCATGAGTCTTGGTAAATTCATGTAACTGAAGCAATGAGTGAACCCAATCTTTATTTTGGATGTGTATTAGCCATGATCGGTAATACCGTCTAGTTATTTTTTATAAGTTCTTGGCAACTCATAGTAAGAAACGTGATGCTGAGTTTTCAAAGAAATGCTAGAAGTCTTAGGAGATGTTTAAAAAACATAGCAATGCTTTAATTTTATGAAAAATTGAAGCCAGAAAAAAAAATTGAAACCTCCTGTTCAAATTCAATATTTTTCCATTCTAAAAAATTGAAAACCAGTTCTTCGATTTTTCAAATTCATACTCAGTTGGGAGAATACATTGTAGAGGTTCTCCGCAATTTCCTTGCAAGTTTTCCATATTTTTCAAATAAAGAAAAGACATGAACAATACTTTTCTTACACTTTCATATCTAGTTAGTTATAAATTTAGTTTTTATCATAAATCTAATACGAATATTTCTAATACTTTCAAATGATACTTGTGTGGCCCATTTCGTCTTTTTCAACAAAACGAAACCTGTTTTTCAGTAACACACCCATGATATCACGAAAAACTTGTCTAACATTTTTGTTGACATATACTTCTGAAACGTGGTGAAGCTGATCTCTGTTTATGTTGATCGTGAAACATAATTAATCATGCAATCGTCACATTCTCTCTCTCTCTCGTGTATGAAGCAAGTTATTTATGGAGCGTGGGTTTGTGATATCTTTGATGCTTTCGTTTGTTTTTTAGATTGCAAAACCTTCAAGGAGACTGTTGAAGAGGTGGCTGAGAATCAGGGAAAGAAAGCAGAGAGTAAAGATGCTGCAGATGCTGCTGGACTCATCGAGAAGTTGAGTGTTGAGGATAGTAAAAGGGAAAAGGAGGAGGCACCTGTTGCGGCCGAAGAGGTTAGCGAAACTACAGATGATAAAGCGAAGGCAGAGGAAGAAGAGAAGGACGAGCCTGCTTCGTCTACATAATGAAAGGGAGCTCAGCTGCTTGGGTTTCAGTTTATGTATTCGGTTCATTGGTTGTGTTGGAACCATGGATAGAACTGGCTTTGGCTTGCCTGGTGGTCGTCAAATAGGGGATCATGGTCACTACATTTTGTCACAGACCATTTTCCTTAGCTAAAGCCCCTGGGTCCATAGTGTCTGAGACTGAACGAGTGCTTGCAAGGTCTTCTTGCTTCTTCTCCCAAACCGAGTTTTCATCTCTTCTTTCTAATGTTCTTAGAGCTCCTGTTTACAAATTGATGCTTGCGATTTAACCTCCTATTCTAAAGCAGAAAACATGCTGTTGAAATAGCTTTGTTGTCTGTTTTTAGTGTCATTACTTAATTTTGGATCCTCCAAGGCTTGTATAAAAGATATTTATTTTTCAAATAATCAATAATCCATAAAAATTAAAAATCAAAAAAATATTTGATCTTTTCTATTTCCTGGTAAAATTCAACCAGGTTTGATAAGGGGACACAAATCACCTAAGCAATCAATAAACAGATTTGGGGGTGTTAAGGGTTTTTAGATTCTTACTTGGCCCCATGTGCAGCTTCATTTTACAACTAGCTCTTTTGAGTTTTGAGTGTCTTGGGCGACAGGTTCAACCACACCCAAAACCTTCGTTTTTACGATTTAAAAACACAGTAAAAAAACTTTAAACTTTTTTTTTTGTTTCAAATTATTTTAATTTATTTAAATATTATTTTAGTATGATGATATCAAAAATAAATTCTAAAAAATAAAATAATATTATTTTAATAGTATTTTCAAGAAAAAAAACTTGTTAAGCAAAAAATCAATTTGGAAAAACAACTTCCACCACAATAACAAATCAAATTAAGGAGAGTTAACACAGTTTAAGAGCATAAAAATCAATAGAAAATTATAAATGACCATCCATCTTTTTTGTCCATTTGCAATTTTCCCAAGATATATACGTATAAACAGCCATTCCTAATATATTTTCCAAACAGTCAAGTCCATAAGCAGTACATGGGATTGGCATGTGAGAACAAAAACAGGCAACAAGTTCCAACTCCACAACACAATGTACATCTTTTCTTCAACTCTATAAAATCTTCTTTTCATTTGTAGAGTCGGTGACAAAAACCTATGACCTCAAATGCTGCGACCCTTGTGCCTTGAAAATCTGGAACAAGAAAGGAGCAGCAAGCTATTTACAGATTTTCCTGTCGCCAAAGGGGGCGTATACAAATGAAAGTTGAGATGTAGATGTTGTAAAGCAACCACCCAGTTCATTCTTACAAAGAAATAACACGAAGAATGTCAAACCACAAATCCAATTCACCAATACATCACCTGGATTAACAAGTAAGTTGCACAGTTAGATGCAAGCCTTCCAAGTGCCGCCGCTAGAATTTCGAAGAAACTCAGATAGAAACGCTAAATGAATTCCAAACACGAAAAACGGCCACCGCATCGAAAGGGAGCAAGAACTTACCCCATGCCCTCTCACTATGGGACAAAAAAATTGAAGGGGCCCTGATGCGTGACCACCAAGCAAAATAGGAAAGAGTAGTATTCCTGTCTATTGCATCTTCAAAGCCTGTTTCAACTGTGCAAATGCTGCTGGATGCATTCTACTAATAGCTGAATTAAAAGATTCTCCATGAAGACTAGCACATGTTTGAAGATTCTCTCTTACCGAGTTCTCCAAAGACCATTGTTTGATAGGATCTGAAAATTTAATCTGGAGAAGAGCACATTAGAGAAATTATCATACATGGTCACAGATTTCATCATTGAAATTCAGTGCCTCAGGTAAAATACAGAAGAGTGTTAACCTGTCTTTTCCTGTACTCTCTACTTGGAATTGTGCCTTCACCATGAAACTTGCTGGAGCTCATATTATCACCACTGCAATTATTACAGGAAGGTTAAGAAAGACTCAGAGACTAGAAAAACCAAGTAATCAACAAATCAAACTGGATTGTACAAAGGAGGTAACCTTGACTCTTCCTCCGTTAAATCGTCATTTGCACCCAAAATTACACTTGTACATACACTGCATGAATTAAAGCTCATGAAGCAGGTGTAGGTCATTGGAAGCAGTTGCAGCAAATGATACGAAAATTCAAATTTGAAACTGCACCTGAGGATCTGATCAAGTTTATCAACAACTTGAGGCAGTCTTAGTGTCAAAATTATTGAAAGTGCTAACCCAAATGTCCTTTTCTGATCAGAAGATGCATTATCTATCTGTACAATAATATTAAAACGAAGACAAAGTTAAAGCAGCAAGGCACGCTGGCCATGGACACTAGAAAAACATTATGCTGGGGTCTATATATCAATGGTAGATTCAGTACATGGAGTTCCTCACTTCTAGAGATTGTATGAGTTGCAGTTAATTATAGCAGACTATGCATGGGAATGTCTAGCCAACATTTGAAACTATTCACTTGCAACATACTCCACAATGGATGTGTGCATAGAAACTATAATAATTTAAAAGATTAGAAAAGGGCAAACATCAAAATCAGTAAAAGTTGTCAACGATGAATATATGACAAGTTAAATGTAACAGCAATACACAGTTGTATATATATTTATTAGCTAATTATAATGGGCTGTAATTAAAGAATATTTTTACCTATTAATGGGATGGAACTCTCCAATTAGAAGCATCGAATCAAAGGAAAACCTTTTTGACATGGTATCAGAGTTGGTTTACTTGTTCTGAGTTTCATCTTTCGGTATTTTGCGAGTTTTCTGGCATCTAAATTCCCATCGTGGGTTAATGTTGTCTTTGACAAAAAAATTGATTTTTCCAGTGGGTTTTTGAATTTTCTAGTTCCATGTCTTTGTAATGTATGGGAAAGCTTTTCTTGCTTGACTCAATGACGAAAATTATGTCAGTTGGGAATTTCAGTTCTGTATGTTTGTGAAAGGAAAGGATTTTTGGGGTCATCTTGATGGATGTTCCACGACACCAACTGATCCTCAAGAATTTATTTCTTGGTCCACCAAAGATGCTAAAAACGTTTCTAGGACCTGTTGAACCTCATATGATCAATAATCTTTGTTCTTTTGGCACAGTGAAGGAAATATGAGATTATTTTTGATGAATCTATTCTCAAAATAAATCTGCTCAAAAGTTTCAAGTAGAAATGGATATTGCCAACTACGAACAAGGTAACCTTTCTAATGAACATTTTTATGTTGGGTTTCTAAATCTATGGAGTGAGTACACTGGGATAGTTTATTCTCGTGTACCCAAGGAAAGTTTAGAGGCATTATATCTTATTCACACTGAAAGTTAGAGAGAGCAATTTTTGATGAAACTAAGACCAAAATTTGAGCCTGTGCCAACTAGTTTGATTACTTGCAATTCAGTACCTTCTTTGGATGTGTGCTTGGGAAATTATTACGAGAAGAGCAGTGTCTTGCTACTAAACTTGGCTTGACTAAAGAAACTGTCTACTGAGATGGTTAATGTGGCCTATATGAAGACACAAGATGAATGCCCAGTGCTTTAATTGCAAAGAGATTGGGCATATTGCAAAATATTATAGCAAGAAATTTTATAATTATTGCAAGGTCATATTATTAAAGATTTTCGTATGCGACCTCAGAATCGACAAGTTCAAGGATTTACTGTATAGTCAAATTTTGGTTGTTTCCTCTCCGCCAACATTAGAGCCTCCATCTTCAGTGAGTTCTTCATCTACTCTCACTCCTGAGATAGTCTAGCAGATTATTGTATCTACTTTCTTTGCCTTGGGTCTTCGAGGTAGGATTAATACCTTCATTTCTCCTTGGTTAGTTGATTATGCAACTTCCAATCATATGACTGGCAATATAGGTGCTTTATATGATGCGCGAAAGCATATGGGTCATCAGCATATACAGAAAGCCAATGGTTGTAATCTGCCTATCTCTTAAGTTGGAAATTTAGGGTCTCATTTTAAAAATGTTTGTCACCAGAGCTATTTACAAATTTACTTTTAGTTGGTCAACTAATAGAAAATAATTGTGAAATTCACTTTGATCATGTTTGTTGTGTGCAGGATCAAAAGTCGGGGAAAGTGATCGCTAAGGGGGCCAAAGAGGGACGTTTATTTCCTATTCAATTTTCTATTCCTAGTTTTGATTCTTGTGCTTATTCTACTGTTATTAATAATCGTCATGTCTGGCATAAGAAATTGAGACATACCAATTCTAATGTATTGACTCATTTTATGAAACATGGTTATTTGGGGAATAAAATTTATTTTCTACTGAATTTTTGGATTGTAGCTTCACATGGTAGTCAGGCTTCTAAATGTTTTGAAATTATTCATATTGATGTATGGGGTGTGAACCTTATTCTTTCTCATGCTCAGTACAAATATTTTGTAACCTGGATTTTTTTTCTTCAGTCTAAAGCTTATATGTGTTCTCTACATTTCAGGCTTTTATTGCTTTTGTCGATACTCAATTTTCTGCTCATTAAAATGCTACGCTCTGACTCTAGGGGAATGCGTCCAAAGAATTTCAAGAATATCTCAAAATTAAAGGAATTCCCTCTCAGCGATCTTGTCCTTACACTCAACAAAAGGGGTTCCTGAGCGTAAGAATCATCATTTTTTGGATGTTGTGCGTACTCTACCGATTGATTCTTCCGTACCTCTTAGGTTTGGGGTAGAATCTTTATCTATAGTTGTCCATTTGACTAATCATCTGTCCTCTCATGAGTCTCCATATTCTCTTTTGTTTGGTATTATTCCCGAGTATGATTCTCTCCATGTATTTAGGTGCATTTGTTTTGTTCACTTACCATTCAGTGGATGTCATAAGCTTACTGCTCATGATGCTCGTTATGCTTTTCTAAAGTACAGTAACACACAAAGGGTTTGTGTTATGAAGTGAATGCTCATAAGTTTCATCTCTCGAAATATGATTTTCTTTGAACACCAATATATCGTCTTGTTCTTTTATAGATTCAACTTTATTCAACTTCCTAAATTTGATGATGATGCATCTTATACCTTTGAATTCTATATCAAAGACGTCATCCACCATCTCCTTTACCCCTTCCTAACACTGAACCAACATCCGATCTCCCCATTGAACTGTGACAATCATCTAGAGTTTCACATCCCCCCGGACAGGTATGGATTCTCACAAATTGCTCGTCAGGCTACCATTGATAGTACTTTTGTGCCTATAACTTATGCTCAGGCTTCTACCCAAGCTTGTTGGCAGCAAGCCATGAAAGAGGAAATTTAGACTCTTCAGGATAATCACATGAGACATTGTTCTTGTCCAACTAGAGTAAAACTTATTGGGTGCAAATGAACATATACCATTAAGTTACATCCTGATGGTTCTATAGAACGGTATAAAGCACGTTTGGTTGCTCTAGATAATTGTCAGGAATATGGTATTGATAATGAGACTTTTGCACTCATGGCTAAGATGACTACAATACACACTATTATAGCAATAGCTACTTCTAAAGGATGGTCACTTCGGCAGATGAATGTGAAAAATATGTTTTTACATGGCATTTGAAGGAAGACATCTATACGACTCCTCCTGGTATGTTTACTCACTCTTACAATGAGGTTTGTTGGTTGAAACATTCCATGTATGGTGTATAGTCTGAACCAGGCTCTGCGCATGGTTTGAGAAGTTTCGTACTATTTTGAATTTTAATTTTATTCAGAGTCAATATGATACCTCTTTTTCTTCAAAGAACTGCCACTGATATTGTTACTCTCTTGGTATATGTGGATTAGATTGTTATCACAGGGTCTGACACTTAGCTCATTGATAACTTACAACAATATCTAAAGACCACCTTTCATATAAAGGATATTGTATAGCTTCAATACTAAGTGCATTATATCTCTAATGTAATGCTTTTGCATGAACACAAATATACCTAAGAGATTCTTCTTTTGGACAATTTTGAATCTGAGAATAGTATTCATACACCTCTAGATGTTAGTTTGAAGCTTTGTCAAAACGATGGTGACCCATTACCTGATCCATCCATGTACAGGCAACTGATAGGCAGCTTGAGTTATTTAACAATTACTCGGTTCCTATATTTCCTTTGTTTTACATCAAGTTAGTCAGTTTATGCAGACTCCTCGACAACCTCATTTAGTTGTTGTCCGACAAATTCTTCGTTATCTTAAGGGTACATCTAGGTGAGGGTTATTCTTTCCTACTGACAATTCCTCACAATTAACAGGCTATTGTGATGCAGATTGGGCTGGTTGTATGGATACACGTCATTCAGTTACTGGTTGGTGCATGTTTCTTGGAAATGCTTTGGTTTCTTGGAAGAGTAAAAAGCAAGATTGTGTCTCAAAGTCCTCCAAAAAATATGAGTATCAAGCAATGTCCTCAACATGTTTAGAAATTATGTGGCTTCAGGGCTTGTTAAGAGAAGTTGGTTTTCCTCGGATCACTCCTACTCTTCTTCATGATGATAACACACATGCTATTCAGAATGTTACTAATCACGTGTTCCATAAACGCACGAAACATATTGAAGTGGATTGTCACTACAATTGTGAAGCTCTTGATCACAATGTTCTTACACTTCCTCATATTTCTACTAAACATCACATCACTGATGTCTGTACTAAGGCTCTGTCTCGACACTGTCATCAGTTTATGATTGACAAATTGATGCTTTTTGATCAGCTAACATCAATTTGAGGGGGGGTGTCAACGATGTATATATGACAAGTTAATTGTAACGGCAATACATTGTTGTATATATATTTATTAGCCAATTATTATAGGCTGTAATTAAGGAATATTTTTACCTATTTAATGAGATGAAACTTTCCAATTGGAGGTATTGAATCAAAGGAACACCTTTTTGACAAATGTATCTTTGAAATGAAAGCATGATTTACTGACCTTGTCCAGCCAAATGTCAACCAAACAAAGAAGTACATTTTCCTCAATTGGAATGTCTGCCTGCTGGAGAAGCAATGAAAGTGATGGTTCTGCTGTCAATTGGGCGAGGTAGTTGGTGTTCATCACCAAAATCCTTGCTAGAATTGCAGCTGCAGATGCTTTCACAGCTGCCTTGGAAGGTTCAAAATCATCTCTTCCACTTAAACATATCATGATTAGTTTCTAGCAAAAAATAATACAAATTGGTTAAAAGAAATCCAAAACATATCAAACAGATACCATATAACTGATAATAGGTTACCGGAATCTAACAAAAGAACTGCACTTACTTGCAAAGTACTGCTAATAAGTGGGGGCACTTCAGCAGGGAAGCACTGCAAAATGAGAAAGGGAAGTCACAAAGCTGAGTGCTCACAACTACCAAAAAAGCTCCAGTGGCTAAGACAACCAAAAACCTCCCAGAATCATCTATATTTTTGTCTCTATCACAGAAACATTTCTTCAGAAAAATAAGTAAATACATTACCAGCCATTATTTTTTGAAAATATGAAAGAAAGATCATCCTTAAGTGATTATTTGACAAAGGGATTAAAATGCAAACCAAGCATGTCCCTTGTTTTCCAGGTTCCCAAAAAGTATAAAGATTCCAATTTTACAGATAAACAGTTTTTAGTTTTAGCTAATTGACGCTTTTACTTCAATTTTGTACTATAGAAATTCTCCTTACAAAAATGACATTTTTTCCCACAATTAAAAACTTCTCAAATGGTCCGTGTGTTTTCCATTGAGCGTTTTTCTCTCCTATCAGAGCGCTATCAGTGGTTATTGTAAGCATAGTAATGCATGACACAGTTAAGAAGTTAATAGCTGTATTTCTCTAACAGAAACAAACTAATTACATATGCCTTGGTCATGGTCATTTAATGACAGATATTGATGACATCAGTGAAATACCATGGTAACCAAAAACTAACTCATTATATGGATTGTGCATATGAGATCTAGTTGGCAATCCATGACAAATAACAAGGATCTGTTTCAAATTCTATGAACACAACAGGATAATAGATTTCAATAACGAAGGTTAAAGTGTCAGGCTTACAAAATTAAATGTTATCTCTTCATGATTCAGTGCAATAACAGCCATAGGCTGTGCCACTGTTGTAACTTGGCCAGCATAAATAATTAAACTAGAATGGTCTAGATAATTTGCATATATGTTGTAGGGCATTCCAAGTATGTGATTGGTGAAGCAATGATTTAGGAAAAAAAAATACAATCAAGGAGTATTCCATGAAGTGCAGATTGATGTCATTTTTTCTCTTCACTTGGCATGTTTGATTAGAAAAAAACCCTGCATGGGCACTCCAGAAGATGCCTCATGATTACTGAATTTTTCGGCTGGGAAAAAGAGAGCATATACCAGCATAAATAGCTATTTTAACATTACACAGGACCCACTAGATAGGTCAAATGTGTTTCGATTGAAAAAGACAAATTCAGACAGCAGTAATTTTGAGCACCAAAGATTAAGTGACAGTATAGATATATCAAATAATGATTAAGAGCATCAGGCAAGAATTTGTGTTTACTGAGGCACTTGACAGATATCAAGAGATGGAAATGGATAAATTTAAGAGCACAAAAGTTTCTGTAGCCTGCTGTTTTAATCAACACATAGCCTCTCTTTCCCTTTTTTCCTTCCTTAAAATAACATTAAAAATAAATGATGAGCTTATTATCATAGAAGATAACAAAATAAAGTGTTGTTTCAAGTTCAAATATCAGATAAAGGCTGGAATTAGATTCAGGAAAATTTGAAACTAGGTACCTGTACTAATATATCAATGACAGGAAGAGTTGATAGTAGGCCTCTATCATTAACATTTCCAACAATCAGATCAAGAACTTTGGCAACACTGGAAGCATGCATTCTTAGAAACTCGGTCCCACCCAAAATTATGTAATCCTCCATGATATTTACAGCGACCTGCAATTATTTTGAAGTTCAAAAAAAAATCATCAACCAATTATAGCCACTGCAAGTTTGCTGTTGACGAAACTAGATGCAGAACAAAAGAGCTACACTTAAGACAACAAGACAGGAAGACCAGGCACACCACTTGCATTGAGCCTTAAATACATGAATAATATAATAGACACTACATTAATTCCAACCTGCAAGTGGTCAAAACTTCTTTCCATGATTTCCACGAGACATGGGAAGTACGCTTGCAGTCGAGGCTCCATTGCAGGCGCATGGGAAAGTGTAGCTTCCCATAACTGCATGGTTATGCCAGTTAAATTTGCTATTATCAATTTACTGAAGGCAGCATATGGAAGACACAATACATAGAAACTAACCAGCATGCCATCCTCTAAAAGATTGAGTATATCAGGGCTATTTATATCAATTCCACCACGCAGAATAGGCAATAGCACATTATAGCAAGTAGGTGACTGGTAGCCAAGTTCAACCACAAAATTCCGCAAAGCAATGAGAAGCTGAATCTGTAGAAGACTCTCACCAGAAGCCTCCTCCCAAACCTTTTCAAACAGCATCAAGAAAAACAATTACATCAGAAAAGCCAAACCATAGTATGTGTGAAATGTGCATGGTATGATTATATTCAAGAATCACTGGATAGTTAGTGAAACTCTTAGTTCCACATACTTGAACTCAATTTCTTCTGAGCATAACAACTCAGAAATTCAGAAAGAGTTCACTCAGCAGAACACCTTTATTTAATGAAAATGTTGTGCTCTTGTCAATGTAAAAAGATACAAGATAACATGTTTTTCTTTTTGGTATACAACACTAACATGTTAGTGCATTAGAATAACAGAAAATATAATGACTTGTCCACTACCTTCTGAAAAAATTGCACCAACTTGTTTGCAAATGGAATGATCTCATGGACGTGTCCAATAAGAACAGATATCAAATTCAAAACCTGAACCTGAAATTACATGAATGGATAGAGAAACTATTAAGAGCACATTAAAGAAGTAGAATAACATGGCAGTTTAAATAATAAATAATTCATGTAATTAATGCTTTAGCTACCCACACCACAGGTTGGAAAGGTGTGGTTCACAAATTTTAAGCATTTAAATAAGATGGTATGACAAAAAAGCGGAACTTTCTTGGAGAATATATCACAGCATTAATTACCCAAAATCACATGTAGTTATCAAAATTTTCAAATTATGTATTCATTTAACTAACTTCTACAGAGATAAGAAACACAGTATATTTAAAAAAAAATGTAAACTATTGAACTAGCTATGAACAACATAAAAAATTGGATCTAAATAATTTAAATTAAATATATAAACACTTGAATGATTCATTTCCTTACAATAATTTTCTAGCTAGCTCCATATAATTTTTTAAATTAAATATTTAACAATGGTGAGGATAAACACATCCTCCTTTTTTAAAAAAAAAGGCAGGAAGCACTAACATTTTTATCTATGATAAGATTCTTGGCTAGAATAACTTATTTGAAAGGTAGGGGAAAAAACACCCTACAAACTTCTACAATCAAATATTTTGGTAGAGTTTGTGTTTTATAAAGTTAAAAATTGGGGCATGGATAGAAGTTCTAAGAATTCTTTAGTTTAAAAAATGCCTTTTTTTTACATTATCTAGGGAGTGATAAGGTTCTATAAACCCCCCTCTTGTCCATAAGAGTCAAAAGTGACATGGGAGAACAATCAAAATCTAATATGATTACTGAACGGATTAATATTGTTAATTTTGAATTTTTAAGTTTTTATATTTAATGTTATTTTTAAGCAATTTTCAGCTTTGATGGTCAAAATATAGTACCGATAAGGTACTATGTAATTTAAGGATAATTTAAGAAATCTTTTTTTATCTAAGGTTTTGTATAGCTACTAAATAGACATGTAATGAAAATTATGGGGTTGGCATATTAAAAAAATACAATCATTGGGAATAAGGGAAGGTGCTTTATATATAGTTTAAGGTTGGACACTCATCCCTCAGATTCATCCAAAATCAATTATAATAAATGCATGACATCACTTTCTTTCTTTTTTTTTAACATTGGGAGATGGGGTATAATTTTGAATGGCTAAAAGAGAAGAAGGGCAATAATCCATGTTCCTTTAAGAGATGCAGGAAATTAATAGGAAAAGCAAGCAAAAGTATCCACGCATGCATGACTATCAAGGTGAACCATAAGTATCATCTTACCTTTGAGTCAAACTCCTGAACCTCCTCAACCAACTTAAAGCATGAATCAAAGCAGATGGGAAGGAGATCTACAAAATCTTGTTCTGAGAAGTTTGCATCCTCAACATGCAAACACAAAGACCGACAAGCTGCAAGCTAGTGCAATGAATTACAACTTCAGTAGTTGAAATGAAAAATGCAGAGAACATTCAAAGCCCCAAAAGCGAGGGAAAAAAATAGAGATGTGGAGGCATATAATGGAGGTTAATTCAAGCATCATACCTTAACAGACAGGTTTTTGTCTTGTAGCAATCTGATCAAACTACAATACACTGCTCTCTTTGTGTCGGCCTTAATCTGCAAAGAAAAAAAATGAGCATCCACAGCAGGTCAAATCACTTGGAACAGAAGCCGGAATAACTGTATAATGTGTCAGCACATGGGAACAGCAGCCTACTTTATTTCCAAATAACAGGAGCAATATTCTAGATTAACTCCTGAGCATGCATAGAGCCACAAAAATATGGCAACCTCTAGAGATCATGCTAGGAATCAACATACTGTGAAGAAACAGGATAAAATGCACACACTCTTCATTCTTGACAATGAGGTATAGCAATTTCTTTTTCTTCTTGAAGAAGAAAAGGAAATGTTACAAGTACTTGAGAGTTCTCTACCAAAAAGCTAAAAAGTGTCATTACCTCGGAAACCCATTGTCCTAGTATCAGTGCAACTTTCCGATGGATAACACACATATTTGGATGATCATTTGACAGTTCAAGGGATAAAGCACCATTAAACCTGTAATGAATAGTTTCCAAGTGAAATGAGAAGGATGAGTCATTGTATAGCCCATCAAAATATATACCAAGTAGATTAAATTTGGCTATGAAACTGCAATCTAACCAGCTAGTACAATTCCAGTGACTTCAATTCCAAAAATTTTGAACAAAGCATGCTGTTAGTGATCAAACAATATCCTACTCATTTTCCTTAGACATCATGTTTCTTAAACAACTATTACATCTGGAAATCTATCCTCTGCATATTTCCAGAAGCATTATTGAATCAGGAAATCAATCCCAATCCAAACCCCCTCGAACCATGCTTCCTAAATTTGCAAGTAGATACTGCAGCCATGCAAGTGGTAATCCCCAAATGACAAACCCCTTTCCATTCACAAAATTCTGAAGCTATTGGCACCAGCAAACAATGAGTGCTTAAAACTTATACCCCTTAATGTGACTGCAATTAATGATATCTAATTCAAACAACATACAGATTGATTAAATAACAGCAGTAGCATAGATGAGAATTCTTATACCAATCTTTGAAGCTGAGGTAGTTAGAGAGCTCATAGTAAACATATGCAGCAGCACCAAAGGCAGCATCTTTAAGAAGTAGCCCTGGAGTGATTTCAGTTACTGATGTTGGGCAAGCATTCATTGCCTCCTGAAGGATGGACACCACAACAGGACCCAACAGCTACATATAGCAAAGAAACCACATGAGCTCACATCTGTTAGCAGAGTGCTTTGCAGATTTTTAATATCAATCATTCTAAAGTTGAAACTTCACCTACCTGGCTATGGTTTTCAAACAACACTATGTATAAAGCTTCAGCACAGGGCCTCAGTTTTTCAGTCCACTGAACCATATCCTGCTCATGATGAAAAGATTCTGGATTTTGATACAACTCCTCCAAATCACTAGCAGTTAGAACAAAATACCTGACAAAACATCAATCAAACAAAATTATTTGAAAAGAGGATAATCATCACACGGGTGATACAAAATGCTGCAAGATATGCATAAAGCATTTGGTGCCATACGTTATATCTCTTATCATTACACAACCATGTATAGATCCATGAAGCAAATAGAAATTCTGCAAGAGGGGGGAGGGGAAGCAATGTTTGACTTGAGATGTGATTAGCGCAATGAGATTTGGCTCATTTCCCACATGGAGAGAAACACACATTGAAGAATATTGAAGTAGCAGTTAGATTTGATGAATTTGATGGAGACATGGTTAGCATGAAGTTGAGCCTGTATTTAATGGAGTACAGACACTTTCTTCAAAAACAACAAAGAGGGGAAAAAGAGCCCAAGATTTGGGTAAGCAAAGATGTGAGATTCTGGAGTATATATCTCACATCAAAGCAATACAGAGATGACCTATCAACTGTGCTAAATTGTTTCCCTTATGAATCCCAAACCCTAGAGCAGCAATCATAAGCAAGATAAAAAAAAAATAAACAGCTGCAGAGCTACATTCAATCAATTTTAAGAAACCCCGTGCATTTTAAATTCAGTATTCTTATAAGTTGTAGGCAAAATAATTAAGCACGAGTTTAGGTGTCATTACCTCCTTATTAACACATTACACAAATGTATTATTCGATCACTTGGAAGAAGAGAAGTTAGGACACCACCAACAGCATTGGAAATGTTCTTTTTCATCTGGTCTATCGTAATCACACTTTCATCCATCACCCGCCCAGTTAGGTTTAGCTTATACTCCTTACACTCAAGCACACACTTCACCATTACCATGCATTGAATCAGGAATTGCTCAAATGATAAAATATAAGGATCCGGATCACTAATCGTGTTTAAACAGAAATCCATGACAGGAGGAAGGACAGACTTGTCACCAAATGAATAAGGATGTCTGCCCTGAATTGTGACCAAAACCTTCATTAATTTGGTACATGCCCTCTTAATGAAGTCCCAAAATTTAGGATGTCCCTTCTGGAAAGATGAATCTGTCAAACAACACATCACAAGAAAATCAGTTTACTCCTAAATAAGTAACCTGTTAAGAGAAAAAGAAAGAAAAGGGAAAGGCTGAAATAAAACAGCCGGCTTAAGCTTCATCTCCATTCAATTATACATGCATATGAAAATAACACTCTTGGCATATAAATATGGAATGGTATGCAGGATAATGAATCCAATTCAATATTTCAACACAACTTATCTCATGCTCTTTCTAGTTAATAAAGTGTTTGTGAAATATGAAAACTGATGTACACATTTTCCAAATGCATGGCTTATAGGCTCTCTTGCTTCTTTTTTTTGAGATCAAACACAGATTACCACAGCTCTCCACTAGGATATGCAAAACAAATAAAAGCTTGAAAACAAGAGCATTATCTCACAGTATGGGAGAAACGACTGGATGGCTTTCAAGAGTATAGGGGAAACCTCCTTGACTGGCTGGACCTCCTGAAAGATTTTAAAAAACTATAATCAAAAGCTATTCTCCCAGGTTAAATTGCAATACAGAGTGTGCCAAACTCTTAAATTTGAAGAAAGGAAATAAAGAGAAAGAGCTGAATAACTACCTGTACACATTTTGAATCACTTGGAAACCCTGAAATAATCAATTGGCGAATTATTTTTAAACATAATAGCCATCTCTCACTCATTAGATACAGCTCATCATGACGCTGTTCCAGAGCATTAGAAGTATAGCTTTGTGCAAGTGTAGAGAAACTATTTAATATAGTTTGAACATCACTCTGCCAAAGGCCCCAGCTATATCCAAAGAGATGAGATGTTATCTGCCACAAAAAATGGTGATATGTGAAACATGTGACCATAACTTTGTGATATAATACATAACTATTTGTTTGAGAGCAAGTTTCTATCTGTGCACTTTAGTTGCAAGATCATTAAAATCATGACCACTGCTAGGAAATGCCTAACCATAACTGATATCATTAGCTCATTATAAGGCTAGTACTGATATCTATGAACATTCTGAATTGAGCAGCCTGAAATGCTGTTACTTCTGGCACAGGGCTTACATAAATGTTGTTCCACTCAGGAACATAATCATCAACAACAGGCCTAGCATCCATACTTCATTCACATTTGGATGAGGTGCACTTTTTTCATTGTCAGGTTGGATGACATTTGAAACTATATAGCATGTAAGGAAATGGTATAAAGAATACTACCATAAATGATAGCACTCAGAATTTATACCTCCGCATAGTTCTTTTGGTCAACAGTGAGACGTTTAGTGGATAATTCCTTCAAAGTTCGGAACAGAGTCAAAAAAATCCTGTGAGAAGTAAGGACATCTGCCAATTGGAGCTTGTTTGCTAAAACTGAAAAGAGCTCTGGCCTAAAAATATTGAAATGAGAAATCAAGATATAAAGTTAGCTGAATGAAGAAAATCTGGCACCTTAGAATAGAAAAGAAGAAAGATCTACTAGGAGGGAAGATCAGTAATTACAAAAACAGAAAATATAAATATAGGAGTTAGCACTAATTACAGAAAGTACAAGATTGGCAATCTAAAAACCTTCAACAATATCCAAATCACTAAATGCATAACCATTGGTTAAAAAAAACAGCCCCTTTGGCATTGCATTTCAAAAGCGCTTTTGAAAAAAAAATTATTTTTTATATTTTTAGATCTTTTCATGTGGTGATGTCAAAAATAATTTTTAATAAATAAAAAAACATCATTTAATGCATTTCTAAATGAAAAGTACTTTCAAAAGCAACCTTAACCACACTACCAGGCAGGCTGGATCCATAACAACTTTGGATCTATTTGTAATTGCTAGTCAAAGATTGTGATGTTCTGTCACAACAACTTGTGTAAGAAAAGCAACTACATTTTTTACCTTATTTTCACCTTAGATTCATCAGGATAATTTCATAACCTTTCATTGATAGCATGACAGTAATGATAAGGATGACAAACAATGAAACAGAATTACAGTACACTATAATCTCCCATTGTTTGAAAGGAACTGCATCTTGTTCAACCCCCACCCCTCTCCCTAATATCCCAAATCCCCTGCCCATGCATGAAGTGAAAAAACTAAAACAGTATGAAAAACGAGTATTCCACCCTAAATTTGATATTCAATATTAAAGAGAAACAACAGTCAACCTCTACAGAAGAAACATCAGGCAAGTTTTAGCAACCCACACTAAAATGTACTTACAACAAAATATCCTTTTAAGAATCTAAAACCAATAACTAGAAAACACAACCTCCGATGAAATCACATATGATATAAAAATAAAATGCCACAAACACATACCATTCTCTCGGATAATCAAGGCGAGCAATCTTGGAAATAAGAACAGCCAACAGTCCAGCTATCTACATCGATAAACAAAAAAAATGAATTACAAATTAACAAAGCAAGTCAGAACCCAATCTTATGAGCTTCAACTTAGAAAGTTAAGATCATCACCTTATCGTTCTCTTCTCTCAAATGCGACAGTAATTTTTGTCTCAAGTGATTTTTCTCTTCACTGCTTATCGCCCTGCTCACAAACCAAAATATCACCTCATAAACTACGCCAAAATCAACAAATATCCAAAAAAATGCAGCTCAAATTATAAAAACAACGATACTAAATACTTACGCAGAATCCCTCCGGTTCCTCCAGTACCGATTGATACTATTCTTAAAGTACACCGAAGCTAATAATCGAACATCCACTTGCGAAGCTAAATCTGCTGCAGTTATAACTTCCTGGAAATAAATTAAATTATTCACACATGCATTGCAATTTGTACTGAACTTAAACCCTATAAAATAATAAATAAATAAATAAACCGAAGAGAGCGAGCGAGAGAGGGGCGGAAAGGGTGTACCATTAGACAGGAGCAGAAACCAGGCCGGCTCTCGAACTGCGAGAGCGCCGCCTCGGCTGGTTTGCGGACGCTCTCATCGCCGCTCATTGAATTCGTCAAAAAAGAATATATTGTGCCTAAATCGGAAGCTGAGAGCGACATACCTGCTGCTGCTTTTTAGCCTTTTCTCTCTCGCTTTGAATCGGATCGGAGAAAATTTTGAAGTGATTTGAATTATTTTTTTGAAGATTTAATTTATTTTGTGCTCATTAAAATGGTAATTTAATGATTGATGATCGTTATAATGCTTCTTGGTGTTTCTAGAAGCTCAGAAATGAAGCGAGAGAGAAACCGGACAGGAGAGTGGAGGAGCTAAAGAGAGAAAGAAGTACGGTGCTGTTTGGGCGCAGTTTTTAATGGGTTTGGGTTCCTTTCTGGTCTCTATAACCTTGAAAATCTGGGGACTCGGGTCATGTGCGGACGAGGATAGTTTCTTTATTCTGTGTTTGTTTTAATGTAAAGTGTGTGTTTTTGTTTTTGTTTTTATTTTTATTTTTATTTTTATTTTTATTTTCATTTTTATTTTAATTTTAATTTTTTATGTCAGTATATTAGAATTATTTAAAATATATTTAAAAATACTAATTTGTTTATTTAATGCAAATACACTTTTAAAAGAAAAAAAATATCTCACTCCTAATTTATTTATTTTTGTTTTGATCAATTCTTCTATTTTAATTTTATAAAATAAAAGTTTAGTATATAATTAAAAAAATAAAATAAAGAAAGTTTTTATATTTTTAATATCAAAAAGCATGAAAAAAATCAGTGTGTTCATTTAAGTTTTAAATTTTATATATATTCAATTTCTATTTATTTTAGAATTTATATTTTAATTCTCTTGTTTCAATTTCTAAATATTGATAGAAAAAAGAGAAAGTCATCGAGAAATAAAAATAAAAGAGAAAGTATGACCATATCTATTTTTAATTCAATTATCTTGATTGAATAATCACATCAAATTACTTTTAGGATAATTAAATAATATTTTAGGTAAACTTTCCAATTACTTTTAGGATAATTATATATAACTCTAATTTATATATATATAACATAATATGTAAATGGTGCATGAATATTCAATAAGAGCAAAATGTATATTTTATAGCTGATTATTTATACAATTTTCATGGATGAACTATTCTTTTTCTCTCTCTTATAAATACACATGAAACTTATCGATACATAATATATTTTGACTAAATTTATCTCTTAAAATTATTATAAGCTTTTAAAAAAAAACATAACATAATACAAAAATAAAGATTGTTTTTTGCCAAAATAAAAAAGAAATAAAAGAATAATGAAAAATGAGTCTCACCTCAAGAAATACATTTTTCTATCATGGATATAAATTATTAGAATTTTTGTCCAATATTTCTCTTAATTAATGTCATAATCTAATTTTAGGTTTTTCTAAAACTATCCTTTTCCTTTACAATTTGTTTTTAGAAAATAGTTGAAAACAATTAAAAAAAAACAAGAAGACAAGATACTAGGTTAGCAAAAACAAATTGAATAAGGATTTACATGCATAAATGAAAGATGAAGAAACGAAACTAGATTTTCAATTTTTAAAATTCATTGCACTTTTTAAAGACCAAAATGCGTGAAAGATAATACAAATTCAAGTGTTAACTTAAATGATCACTAGATGAATTTCCACGAAAACTAACTGAAAATTGGACAAATTCAAAGATAATACACTTTTTTTTTAGTGTTTTTTTTTCTACAAGATTATGGTAGTCTCGTATAAATGTTTTCATATTTGGTATGTGCTCAATTTCACAAGTATTTTTTTTTATCATATAATCAAGTAAGAAAAAGCTTTTGAAAAAAAAGTTTTTAAACCTAATTGGCTTCATCACTCAAACCATAGAATTTGACGATTTAGTTCATGAAGTTTGAGTTAATTCAATATATTATCATCTTATTATGATAAAAATTATCATCCTAAGTATTTTTCTTAAAGGCAAAACATATTTTTTTACCAGGTGTCGTGGCATTGGTTTATTCGCTTCACACATGACCATTCATGGAGATGGGTGGTGTGCGAAAAGTGATTTGTTTTTATAATCATAAAAGTATGATCATAATTTTTAAGAGTTGTCACCTAGTATTAAGGCACTAGAAAATCTAATATTTTATGAGAATCTAAGTAAGGGGGCTTGTTGTTCAAGGAGAAGTCGTGTCACCCCTAGTGCATCCCTACCTAAGATAAGTTGCATTGTTGTTTGATTATTTTTTCCAAGTCAGATTTTTATTTGCTGATCTTTTCCAAGTTTCAAAGTAGATCTCTCTCGAGAGGGAGTCTCTATTTCATTGGATCGAAAGCCTAACAGCTTTATTTAAAGTCCAAAATTTTAGCATTGCATTTATTTTTATTTTTATTTTTATTTTCAATTTTTTGAGATTATGTTGAAAATACAGAAATATTGAAAAATATTGAAATTTAGATAGTAAAAAAATCCAATTATGACAATAAGGAGTTTTTTGGTGGGAAAACCGAGAAGAAAACTATTTTTTTTTCTTCAAATTTGGCTATTGATTCCCCCCCCACACACACACAAACCATGGATTTCATCTTTATTTATACCCGGAGGAAGAGAGTAATCTAGTCTATAGTGAAGTAAAATTTAGTTGTTGATTCAAAGCAGAATCATCACGACCATTGATTCAAAATAGGTGTCATGAACTATTAATTTTGAGAACTATAGTGGGTTGCCCGAGTGGTCACTTTTAGGGTTGAACCAACACGGCGTGATGTGGATAACCAAAATTGATCATATGCTAGTATAGTCAAGAATCAGGGGATCATTTTCGCACAAGTTTTGTCAAATTTAATGAAGAATAAAGACATTAAATATGTTTGCAAAGTTGAAACCAAATTGAGAATTTTTTTTTCAACAAAAAATTAGGGGGGAAGCTATTTTTTCTTCAATTTTGGCTTATAATTCTTTCCCCCTTAGGCCATAGATTTCTCTTAAATGAATACCCGGAGGAAGAGGGCAATCTAGTCTATAATAGAGTAAAATTTTAGCTATTGGTTCAAAGCAGAATAATCCCCACCGTTGGCTTAGAATAGGCGTCAAGAACTATCAATTTGACAGTTGCAGTAGGCCTTATGAGTTGTCACCTTTGAGGTTGAATCAATGCATGTGTGGTGTCAATCAACCAAAACTCACTATACACTAGAATAGTCAAGAATTAGGAGATCACTTCTGTCCAATTTGATGAAGGATAAAGGTAGTAAATGCGCCTACAAAGGTTGGTACCAAAGCAAAGAATTTTTCGGTGAACATTTGGGGAAGAAAATAAATAGTGATTAGATGACATGTCGTCTCGACCTTTTTTCCTACTAAAGTTCAATTTGGTCCTTTATATTATGATTATCTAATTTTATTTGTAACCCCCCCCCCCCCCCAACCCCAAATTTCAATCAATTGGCTTGGTAAAAAATTAAATCTCATCTTTGAAAATTACAATCTTATCAATTTGACCTGAATTAGGCTCTCAAACTTAATTTTCCACCAATTAAGCTCTTAATAAAATTAATTTGACTCGTTTGAAGTGTAATTAAGTTCATTTCACTTAATTAAACCCTTCAATTGGACCCTAAATTAATTTCTTAAACATAATTAATCTTTAACTTGGACCATGATTAAATCAAATTGGCCTATTAAAAATTTTAATTATGCATGTTGACTTAATTATTATGCAGATTTATCTAATAATTATTTATTTTAGAATTTAATCTGCATTTTTCTTTATTTTTAGGCATGTTAGAGATACGATCAGACTCTTGAATCCGTCCAAAAACTCCAACTTCATTTTTCCACCACGTCAACCTTTTTATTTTTTTTGTTATCTTTATTTTTATTTCAAAGTATATTTTTGGAATAACCCAGAAATGGATTATGACACCGGATATCAAGGTTGCCCTTAGACCTTTAAAGTTGATTGGGTCATCTCTTAGCAACTTGATAAAAAGTTGAGTTGAGAGATTTCAAGGATAACATATTAGGTCAAGTTTAATAAAAATATCAAATAATTATATTATTTTAAAACTTACAGGTTGACCCAGAACTTGGATAACCTAGGCCTTGACATAGAAAAATTCAAAGTTACTATTGGCTTGACAAAATTCAGGTGACTTGGCAATATA